>JASDDO010000016.1:213256667-213853634 GCA_030015575.1 Agapanthus africanus
ATATAATATACAAAGTATAATGATGGGTATGATACAAATAATCCACCTACTAGCAAGTCACCTGAAGAAGCTGTGCCCGTAAAGCCGTAATGGAACCCGTACGGCAAAACCTGCAAGAAACTGGGGCACAACGGGGGTGAGTTGCCAACTCGTGAATAGAAAACATCTACGAACAGAAAATCGTATGTATGACGCAATCCTAGGTCATACGATCATAATATAAAATCCTCAATTATATAACCAACATTCTATAACCATGACTAGGGTAACTATCTAACCCAAATGTAATCCCATGTACCCGTGTCAATGTCAGTGCCTCAGGTAGCAATGTATCATATGAATGATGTATGAATGCATGAAAAGTATGATCAATGTAATCAAAGTCTGTATGTGATCAATGTCTGTATATATAGGCGGATCCCATCCACGTGTCATCCAATGACAATAAGCATCATGCATGTACATGTGAGGATATAGTCAACATCATGAAACATGTGCCCAGCATCGGCACAAAACATAGCCTCAATCTCAATACCTCAATGCCTCTGATAAGTATCACTATCTAGGACGTCGTCAATCCAGACCGGCCCCTACCATCAATCTCAAGTCCACGACGGTATCCTACGGATATCCGACGCGTCGGGTAAAATCACCGGTCGGTAGTGCTCCCCTGCCTGGCTCAACGCCATCTCCTGCGATCTTCTTGTCCCGGGGTACCGCACCGGGCCCACCATGTACCGTAATCGGCCTCATCCGCCTCCTCGAATCAGGTTTTACATGTCGCTCTCAGCACCGAGAAAACACATGGTGGACGCACTGAAATATCATATCTGGGATAACCGGGTTTTTACAACAATTACATAATCTCTTTGAAATACCCACGGTTCCCAAATCCAGAAATATCATAGAACAACATATCTCAGTGCGTATAATCAGAAAACATGATGTATATGACATATCAATGAAGTGCAAGTCTAATAGTATATCATGCAACATGGAATAATAATATGCACATACAAGGGTCATATACTGCCGCAATAATACTACTGTGTAGTGACATTGTAATTACCGATGAAAATGTGTGTGAACTGGCAAGTAAGTGTCCGTGGTACATACGCATCATCGGTAATGGTGCTGGTTTCCTAACAGCATGATATCAACAAAAGAATATGAATCACAATAAGTATGCGATGCAGAGCAACAATAATAAAGTGCGGGAGCTGAATACCAAACACAATGATAGCTAAACTGCATCTAATGTCAAGAGTCATATAGCTACACCACTATAAGGCTGATCTAAAGCTAACACTAGGTAAGGAAAACCGCCTAACCTCTGAGCCGATACATATAAATATATATAGTTGGTGATCTCGCCTCGGTAACATCACATCCGATACCATATATCTATAATCAGTTATTCCCAAATCAAGAGTACGGATCAAACATTAATTTATAGCCCGTACGTAAATCCGTCGCACGGCATCCCCAAATCTGGGTACGGGTCAATATCACACTCATCTGGTATTCTCTTTACCCAATATAATAATCTGGGTACTGACCTACGTCTAGTACCAAGATAACATCATCACTATAATCATGATCTGACTTCTGATCGACAGTCTCGTATAAATCGATATCATCATCATATATCGTCAATGTAATCATAATCCGGCTTCCGATTGACAGCCTCTAGCAAAACGATATCATCAGCACGTATCATCTCAAGGAGTAAATAACGCCTAAGGCGGACTATCATAAATATCTTGTCATCTCATATCATATCATATCCTATCTCGTATCATAATCACATGTCGATCATTTTATATATATCACTATTCCTATGTCATTATCATCTAAAAATCCAGCTAAAGCATCAAGACGTATCTCAACTATGAAGTTTACCATATCACCGATATCATAATCTCGGATCAAATATCATCGACTCGTCTCAATCCCATGTATCATCCTCAAACCCGTATGTGAACACATATCTATATAGAATCCCATAAACACATATGAAATAAGGATGTATGCAAGTATGTATGTGTGTATATGTATGTGTAGTGCACCCACTACCTAGGGTTTCGTAACATATCACCAATCCAAGACCAATATCCATTCTAAACATTATCATTAATCCCAAATAACATAAGATAATTGTATGTGTGTATACGCATCCGTATACATCACAACGAATTGCGGGGGTGCTATACGCCATCCACCCGACTTTTCCCCGTAGATATAAATCTACTCACCTTTCTTATGTGTGCCGGTGCCGATGTCGCCATTTGCATCTCCAACGCCTCGACGCCACGCGGGGTACTTACAAGGATATCACACGCTAAAACACATAAAAACCATAGGTAAAAACCTATAACCTTGCGTGCAAACACAGTAAATACCCCTCTGTCGTCGGCGTTCAAACGCCACCCGACAGAAACGAATCATCGAATACAAAAATCCACACGAAAACAAGTCGTAAATCTTGCGCCAACTCAAGAAAATCAACCCAGATTCTACCCTAACTGGAATCAGTCAAAACTAGACATACCCAGGGTCAAGTTTACATGAAAGAGAGCCGTGCACGCAAAACGAGGCAGTTTCACCGTGGTCTGGCCGCAAATTGCGGCCAGAAGGGATATATCTGCGGCCAGGAATTTGAGGTGGGGGATATGGTTTTGTGGGATAGTTCCAGGGTGCCTGCACAGCTTACTGCCAAGTCAATTTTATTATAGGGTTCCCGGGGTGAAAGCAGATCTCAGAATGGTCAAAAAGTCGACAAAATCGATAAAATACGCCAAGTTGAAACTTTCAGGTAACCAACTGGAAATCTTGGGAAATCTTGGTTAAACTAGTCCCAAATACACCTAATAAGGTTATACTAACCATCACAACCATCTCTTGGCCAAATCTCACTCAATTTTATCTAAACTAGCACTAATCCACTTAATAACACTAAGTTTCAGTTTTACGACATAATCAAGCAAGAAAGGAGTTGGGTTGTGAGATTGTACCTCAAGGGGGTCCTAGGATGTAGGAGAAGAGAGGATGAAGGAAGGAGGAGGGGTTGCTGCTGCTGTGGAGCTGCTCCATTTGCTCAGGCTGCTGCTGCTGCTGTGAGCTGTTGCTGTTGCTGCTGCTGTGAGCTGTTGCTGTTGTTGCTTGGTGTTGTGGGAAGGGTTGTGGTGGTGTTGCTTTTAATGATGTTTTTGCTGCTGTGGCTGTAGTATCAGCAGGTGTAGGGGGGCTGTTTTGTGGCTGATGTAGCTGCTGATGTGAGGAATTGAGGCTGATGTTTGTGCAGCAGCTGATGTTACTGATGTTACTGCTCCTAAATTGCTGATGTTTCTGATGGGTTGCCTTGGGAGGGCTGAAGTGTGCTGATGTGAGTGTATAGGTATTGGGCTATGGTGTTAGGGGCTGGGGTGGTTGCTGATGCAGCTGATGTCCTGATATAGTGTCATGTAGCTGTGTAGGGTTGGCTGATGAAATGATTCAGCAGCTGCTGCTGTTGTAATTTCTTTAAGGGTGTGATGTGTGAGGGTGAAAGAGATGTGAGTGTTTGAGAGGCAAACAAAAGTTTTAAATGAGATGAGTTAACCCCCATCATCCTCTCTCTCACTAGATGCTTGTCAAGGCACATCCATCATGCCCCCCCACTCTCTCTAGCCACAAGTCAACCCCATCCCTAAACACCATTAATTAAGCTCGATTAATCCTAATCAAAGCTAAACCCTTAATTAAGCCACTTATCTTAACCAAATGGTTTAGACCCACCATGGTCATCTAAACATGGTTCATCCCTAAGCCATCATGAGTCCATAACATGAGACAAGTGTGGAAAATGTTATGTGCACAATTTTGCACAAAAAGCCAAAAATCCAAATATCTATTTTCTATTTTAGAATTTCCAAAAATTTTCTTCGGAATTTTCCCCATTTATCGGTATTTAATTATATCGACTATTAAAATATTCATTAAAAATTAATATTAAATTATGAAATTTCCAAAAATAATACTTTATTTTTTTGAAATGTTACAGTCTTCCCCCCATAAGGAAATTCAGTCCCCGAATTTAAATTTAAACCTCCAAATTCTAAAACATTTCAATAAAATGTCCAAGTCAACGGGGCTCCGAAATCAACAATCCATAGAACGCATCGTAGCGCAATACATGCGCATGCGTAACGACCAGATAATTCGAAAACAAAACTCTGTCAAGTATCTCGCAATCATCGGAGTCAAGGTGAAACACGAATGCCAAACCCAAGGCAAAACTGATATGCTAGAAATCGGAATTATACATGTAAATACGAAATCCGTACATGTAAATATCTTGAAGGGAATGCATGCCAAATTTTTTTTAAAGTCGATGTACAATGCGCACAACACTGTACAGTGGAGGACGTCTCTATAAGAAATAGCCATATACGTATATATCCTTTGTTTAACATTCACGACCCGCCGTTTTAAAAACAATTTAGAAGGGTCCCCTTGTTCCAAAAGTCTCGTATCGCATCGGACACGTATGTAAATAATGAGACTATAGCTCGCTTTTGGAAATCCCTTTGAAATCTATCAATGCATGCAAAACACACTCCGGTACCGTCATCTGACTAGTCCTGCTCAGTGCGGACACAAATCGCAATATCATAAAAACGTACTGCTACATAAGAAATCAGTCCAAAAACATGCATATGAATACCCTGTTCGTCCGGTGCGCACGGAAATAAAATCCATAAATGTGCCATATATGCGCACAGAAACAACATCTAAGTGCATCGGGTATGCACGAAAAATCTCGATTTAGTGCATCTGGTGTGCACCAAATCGCATCCCATAACATGCGCCCAACATGCACAAAAAATCCAAATCCGGTGCATCCATCATACACGAAATCATGTAATCCAATATCAAGCGCCGAACACGCGCAAATCCAATCAGGTGCATAAAATGCACAAAACAAATATCGAGCATCACCCTCGAAATCGAAGTCAAGTGCATCCAAGTGCACAAAATACATGCCACTGCATTGCAAGCATATGTAACTATACCGAGTGCAAAAACCAAATCGTGTGCGTGTATACGCACAAAATCAACTTAAATGTCTAAAACCCATAAAATCACAAACATGTGAAACCGAGGCATGAAAACGATATCAAGTGCAACAACTGTGCGAAAATCGTAAATCCTCAATTGTCAAAATCAACTCATGCGAATAAATCGCCCAAAATACCGAAATCAAGTATAGCGGAATAGTCCCACTCAAGCGCATCCTCCAAGAATCACTGGCCAACTGTCGTGGTCACTCATAGCATATCTCGTCGATGATCCTGAACTCTGGCCTGCTGGTGTGCGTAACATGGCCACTCCTGGGTCCAAGTCTTCTCTGTGGATTACCAATCTCACGATCTATCGGCTCGTCGGCCCTGTTAGACATGCTAACGGGGACGATTCCGTTCTGGCACTTCTCTGGTCATCTCTCGGTCAATCCTCACGACCACTCGCAAAGCAGTATGTCACTGGCGATGGCCTCTGGCTCTCCGAATGCACGTGATACATCTGTTCCTGGGTACAAATATCATTACGGTAGTGTCCTGGAAGGAATCCTGCTCACGAACTCTTCCAAGTCTCGTCTCTGCCAATTGTCCGGGAGTCATCGTCCTTTACTATATCTGCTCCTTGTTCCGGAACGGCTACATACTCATCGCGACTCCTTCTAGAAGGTATATCCAGTACAATGCCTCGGCATGCGTATCGCATCTCTGATGTCGGCGGAGTGGAACGTCATCATATCCAGGTGTTGTACGAACCTCATACTCTATTTTTCTCTAATGTCGACTGCTTCGGACTCGTCTCGTCGTGGCTGCATGGACTGAGCTCCAACGGCTATCCTCGTATCCGGAGTCTCCCAAGAAATGCATCTCCCCACCTAGCATCCGAATTAAGTCGAGCCATCCGATCGATTTGTCAAAACCTCATAATCCCCCAAGAGCTCAAGACCTTTGGTACAGTATAATAGTATTGAGTACATACCACAACATCGGTTGTCCAGCCGTGGAAGGGCAAACCAAAGCCTCACTAATGGCGCCGCAGAACTGCCGCAAACCCTAAGGTTCAAGGGCTTTCACACGGTCATTAAGTCGAGTTAGGGTTTCATTCTTCTAGAGGGACCATAGAATTGCCAGCCTGTCTTTCCGAATACTTTAAACTTGGACTAATAGGTTTCTGACATTCGATCATCTCTGTCGACTCTCAACGTCTCCGCGTGAAGTCGTCTCAGCTGGAATCAATCTATCTGATGAACTCGTATCGGGGTAGCGAACAAACCACACGTCGTAGTCATTCATCCTCGGGGACTAGCGACCTTCTACCGTCTTTTAGTATACTCGTACCGCAATAGCTCCAACATCTGGGGCGATATCTCGTCGTTCGTAGCAATATCTGGCTCACTCGTCTGCACGCTGAACAGTGCCTCAGTCATCATGAATAAGCCATACATCAACGGTCATCAAAATCTGGCTGGCCTCTATCGGTGGCTCAATCCTCTGGTGCCAATCAGCACGTCCGAGTAATCTCATACACCGATCCACCTAACGCTCGTGGCGCAAAACACAATCAAAAGACATATCTCTACAATCGTGTGTCACCAGAATCACGCCCTGGTCAGTCCTCGTTCGTAACGAGCTCATGCTGACCGCAACTCTAGCCGTAGCTCTCCCTACCCGTAATCGTGGCAGCAAAACCATAACTGTTACCGATGAGGCTAGATCAGGAAGGGATATAATACTGAACAAGAATGTACATCCTAAGGATTCTTAAGTGGAGCGGCGTGTCGTAAATATGCCGCAGAACATACCCACGGTACGTCACTCTACTTTAGTCACCTATTCCATCAACCAAGGGTCATCCTATGCTCCGAAAGCAAAACCTAACGCTTTGATACCAACTTTGTCACGACCCGAAAGTACGGAACATGACCGGCACTTAGGCTACGAATGCCTTAAGGCGTACGTGCTCTAAGTAAGCCGAGCCCAGAAATCCAAACCAAGAAAACTAGTGGAGTGAAGGAAAAACCAAATGTAAATCTACCAGTTTGCAACATAATATACAACTCCTAAAGGCGAGGACCACAACAGGGAATGAACTCCAAACAGAATGAGACCTAGAGAAATATAAAGTGTGACTCTAAGGTCGAAAGAATAAACATCACTGGTCTCTATCTCAAATAAGTATATGTTTGGTTGATGGAACTTCTAGATACAACTGAAATATAATATACAAAGTATAATGATGGGTATGATACAAATAACCCACCTACTAGCAAGTCACCTGAAGAAGCTGTGCCCGCAAAGCCATAATGGAACCCGTACGGCAAAACCTGCAAGAAACTGGGGCACAACGGAGGTGAGTTGACAACTCGTGAATAGAAAACATCTACGAACAGAAAATCGTATGTATGGCGCAATCCTAGGTCATACGATCATAATATAAAATCCTCAATTATATAACCAACATTCTATAACCATGACTGGGGTAACTATCTAACCCCAATGTAATCCCATGTACCCGTGTCAATGTCAGTGCCTCAGGTAGCAATGTATCATGTGAATGATGTATGAATGCATGAAAAGTATGATCAATGTAATCAAAGTCTGTATGTGATCAATGTCTGTATATAGGTGGATCCCGTCCACGTGTCACCCAATAACAATAAGCATCATGCATGTACATGTGAGGATATCGTCAACATCATGGAAAACATCATGGAACCTGTGCCCAGCATCGGCACAAAACATAGCCTCAATCTCAATACCCCAATGCCTCTGATAAGTCTCACTATCTAGGGCGTCGTCAATCCAGAACGGCCTCTACCATCAATCTCAAGACCACGACGGTATCCTTCAGATATCCGACGCGTCGGGTAAAATCACCGGTCGGTAGTGCTCCCCTGCCAGGCACAACGCCATCTCCTGCGATCTTCTTGCCCCGGGGTACCGCACCAGGCCCACCATGTACCCGCAATCGGCCTCATCTGCCTCCTCGAATCGGGTTTTACATGTCGCTCTCAGCACCGAGAAAACACATGGTGGACGCACTAAAATATCATATCAGGGGTAACCGGGTTTTTACAACAATTACATAATCTCTTTGAAATACCCATGGTTCCCAAATCCAGAAATATCATAGAACAACATATCTCAATGCGCATAATCAGAAAACATGATGTATGTGACATATCAATGAAGTGCAAGTATAATAGTATATCATGCAACATGGAATAATAGTATGCACATACAAGGGTCATATCTTGCCGCAATAATACTACTGTGTAGTGACATGGAAATTACCGATGAAGATGTGTGTGAACTGGCAAGTAAGTGTACGTGGTACATACGCATCATCGGTAATGGTGCTGGTGTCCTAACAGCATGATATGAACAGTAGAATATGAATCACAATAAGTATGCGATGCAGAGCAACAATAATAAAGTGCGGGAGCTGAATACCAAACACAATGATAGCTAAACTGCATCTAATGTCAAGAGTCATATAGCTACACCACTATAAGGCTGATTTAAAGCTAACAGTAGGTAAGGAAAACCGCCTAACCTCTGAGCCGATACATATAAATATATATAGTTGGTGATCTCGCCTCGGTAATATCACATCCCATACCATATCTCTATAATCAGTTATTCCCAAATCAAGAGTGCAGATCAAACATCAATTTATAGCCCGTACGTAAATCCGTCGCACAGCAACCCCAAATCTGGGAACGGGTCAATATCACACTCATCTGGTATTCTCTTCACCCAATATCATAATCTGGGTACTGACCTACGTCTAGTACAAAGCTAACATCATCACTATAATCATGATCTGACTACTGATCGACAGTCTCGTATAAATCGATATCATCATCATATATCGTCAATGTAATCATAATCCGGCTTCCGATTGACAGCCTCTAGCAAAACGATATCATCAGCACATATCATCTCAAGAAGTAAATAACGCCCAAGGTGGCCTATCATAAATATCTTGTCATCTCATATCATATCATATCCTATCTCGTATCATAATCACATGTCGATCATTTTATATATATCACTATTCCTATGGCATTATCATCCAAAAATCCTGCTAAAGCATCAAGACGTATCTCAACTATGAAGTTTACCATATCACCGATATCATAATCTCGGATCAAATATCATCGACTCATCTCAATCCCATGTATCATCCTAAAACCCGTATGTGAACACATAGTCCAATACTCATGTGAACACATATCAATATAGAATCCCATAACCACATATGAAATAAGGATGTATGCCAGTATGTATGTGTGTATATGTATGTGTAGTGCACCCAGTACCTAGGGTTTCGTAACATATCACCAATCCAACACCAATATCCATTCTAAACATTATCATTAATCCCAAATAACATAAGATATTTGTATGTGTGTATACGCATCCGTATACATCATAACGAATTGCGGGGGTGCTTTACGCCATCCACCCGACTTCTCCCCGTAGATATAAATCTACTCACCTTTCTTATGTGTGCCGGTGCCGATGTCACCATTTGCATCTCCAATGACTCGACACCACGCGGGGTACCTACAAGTATATCACACGCTAAAACACATGAAAACCATGTCTGAAGCCAAAATGGTGCGCGCTACGCTCATAGGTAAAAACCTGTAGCCTTGCGTGCAAACACAGTCAATACCCCTCTACCGTCGGCGTTCAAATGCCACCCGACAGAAACGAATCATCGAATACCAAAATCTACACGAAAACAAGTCGTAAATCATGCGCCAACTCAAGAAAATCAACCCAGATTCTACCCTAACTGGAATCAGTCAAAACTAGACATACCCAGGGTCAAGTTTACATGAAAGAGAGCCGTGCACGTAAAACGAGGCAGTTTCACCCTGGTCTGTCCGCAAATTGCGGCCAGAAGGGATATATCTGCGGCCAGGAATTTGAGGTGGGGGCTAGGGTTTTGTGGGATAGTTCCAGGGTGCCTGCACAGCTTACTGCCAAGTCAATTTTATTTTAGCGTTCCCGGGGTGAAAGCAGATCTCAGAAAGGTCAAAAAGTCGACAAAATCGATAAAATACGCCAAGTTGAATCTTTCAGGTAACCAACTGGAAATCTAAGGAAATCTTGGTTAAAGTGGTCTCAAATACACCTAATAAGGTTATACTATCCATCACAACCATCTCTTGGCCAAATCTTACTCAATTTTATCTAAACTAGCACTAATCCACTTAATAACACTAAGTTTCAGTTTTACGACCATAATCAAGCAAGAAAGGAGTTGGGTTATGAGATTATACCTCAATGGGGTCCTAGGATGTAGGAGAAGAGAGGATGAAGGAAGGAGGAGGGGTTGCTGCTGCTGTGGAGCTTCTCCATTTGCTCAGGCTGCTGCTGCTGCTATGAGCTGTTGCTGTTGCTACAGCAGTGGCTATTGTTGTTATTGCTTGGTGTTGTGGGAAGGGTTGTAGTGGTGTGGTGGTGTTTCTTTTAATGATGTTTTTGCCGCTGTGGCTGTAGTACCAGCAGGTGTAGGGGGGCTGTTTTGTGGCTGATGTAGCTGTTGATGTGAGGAATTGGGGCTGATGTTTGTGCAGCAGTTGATGTTACTGATGTTACTGCTCCTAAATTGCTGATGTTTCTGATGGGTTGCCTTGGGGGGGCTGAAGTGTGCTGATGTGAGTGTATAGGTATTGGGCTATGGTGTTAGGGGCTGGGGTGGCTGCTGATGCAGCTGATGTGCTGATATGGTGTCATGTACCTGGGTAGGGTTGGCTGATGAAATGATTCAGCAGCTGCTGCAGCTGTAATTTCTTTAAGGGTGTGATGTGTGAGGGTGAGAGAGATGTGAGTGTTTGAGAGGCAAACAAAAGTTTTAAATGAGATGAGTTAACCCCCTTCATCCTCTCTCTCACTAGATGCTTGTCAAGGCACATCCATCATGCCCCCCCTCCCTCCCTAGCCACAAGTCAACCCCATCCCTAAACACCATTAATTAAGCTCGATTAATCCTAATCAAAGTTAAACCCTTAATTAAGCCACTTATCTTAACCAAATGGTTTAGACCCACCATAGTCATCTAAACATGGTTCATCCCTAAGCCATCATTAGTCCATAACATCAGACAAGTGTGGAAAATGTTATGTGCACAATTTTGCACAAAAAGCCAAAAATCCAAATAGCGATTTTTTATCGCGATTAACACTAAAGTCGCATATAATTCGTCATAAAAACTGTAAATGACATATTTCCACAAAATATGCTATTTTAGAATTTCCAAAATTTTTCTCCGGAATTTTCCCCATTTATCGGTATTTAATTATACCGACTATTAAAATATTCATTAAAAATTAATATTAAATTATGAAAATTCCCAAAAATAATACTTTATTTTTTTGAAATGTTACATAATATCAAGTGTATCAATATATCGAACTAACACTTGATTCGGTAACCCGGCTATATCTCATTTAACCGACCGATGACACAAATCACGAGAATAGAATACAGTATCACATACTTGTATTATTCTCGGTCCAGCACATATCTCATATGCGCTCCTATTTCGTATCGCTTGAGCCAGGAAACCTCTGTATAGGACTCTAAAGACTCGTCAATACGCCGGCAGTAGGTGGTGATCTTATCAATCACCCACAAGCCGCAAGCGGTCTGCTAAACGTAACGGCCACCCGGGTAATGAGCGATCAGAAGATCAATGAGCAAGCCTGCTCACACTCATGCGAATCCAATCAGTAACACTTACCGCACAGTCCGGTCTGTTCGTTTGATATATCGCATATCTCTCCTAGGGGTGGTAAACGTCAGACCCTAGTAGCTTGATAAGTCATGCCGATGTAAGGTCCATAACAACCGTGAAACTACTGATAACACTTACAAGTAAATCACTGCAACCCTGGCCAGGGATTTCCAGTTATGCCCAGTCGAGCATAGCGCAACATCAACCCCCAATACCGGGAGAGACGAATCCCCTCCTATCGCTCATTGCCTCCATGTGACTCGGGACTGTACCCAAAACCCACCTGTTTGCACGACTCAGTAGAGCCGTGGTAGGGTGGAAATCAAAGCACAGTTGGAGACACACAAGACTCTATGACGATCTCGGGTCAACATACTAAGCTGTACCAGTGTCACCAGAGAACTGCCATCTGACGTGAGGTATAATACCATCTGGGAGTTCTCGGCGAGTCCGTTCAGTGTACCCAGTCTCCATTGAGCACCCGCATACCGTCTCAGATGTCAAATACCAATGGATATGGGATCATCCACATCACATGGGTCGAGAAGATATACGCTAGTCTACTCTGGAATATCGATGCCCCGTCTCGATATTCCCACAACTAGGAATGTTGAAGGATGTACTCATGGACTACCCAGGCCCCACTAGTATGATCTGCATCATAGTCCTGCAAGTCGAGTACACATCCTAAGGGTTTTATCAACATGTAACAGAGAGACAGTAAGTATACATGTTAAAATAAAGTGCAACCAGATAGCGTACTATCATGTCGAGCAAGAAAGTCCAACCTATATATGTCCCAGCATCCACTACAATATACATCTCATGTATAGTAATGGCCTCTAGGGCATACATATAACTAACAATCTCCCACTTGCACTAGGGCCATCTGTAGCAGTGGTTGCAGTATCTCATACTCAACCATCCCATAAAAGTCTCTCTCTGGGAAAAGGCCTTTGTGAGTGGATCCGCCGTGCTTTCCTCTGAGTCTACTCTGCTAACCTCGATCTCCCTGGAGATCAACTATCTCCATGATCAGGTGATACTGCCTTGGATTATGCCTGGGTTACTGATGGGACCGGGGTTCCTGGGCCAAAGCCACACCTCGATTTTCACACAATGGTAGGAACCTAGCTCATCTCATGAACTTATATACACCCAAACTGCCTCTTTGGTAGTATCTTTGATTGCGATGTCACCAGACTTTATCGTCTAGTCTGCCACGGTATCTAGCTTGGAACTCTTCCAACATACCGTTCCTCCACTGAAGGCAAAAACAATGCCTGTGACTGACATTCAGTCAACCTTACCACCTTGGAAGCTGTCCAGTGATTCCCTCCAGGATCGATTGATACCATCTCACTACATTTAGTGAGAATCCTAACATCCATTTAGATCTATCTCATAGATCCAAAACCCAGGATTTAGGAGGTATCACTTTAATCATATATGGAGAATCCTTGTGATAAGCGGAGATTGACCGAGCGTAGCATAGGAAACTCCTTCCCTATCAAGAGTATGTCATCCACGTACTCTATGAGGATCATCACCATACTGTTTACTACCTTTTTGTATATACCGGGTTCATCTACCATTTTGATGAAGTCAAACTCTTTGACTACCACATCAAAACAGACGTTCCAACTCTGCGATGCCTGATTTATCTCATAAAAACATCTTGCTCACGTTTCCGCTGCTCCCACTGTCTACGAATCCCTCTGGTTGTGTACATATAGACACTCTTTTCCAAATCATCATTTGGAAAAGCAGTCATGACACCCAACCGCCAGATATCGTAGTCATGGTATCTAGCCGTGGCAAGTAGGATCTAGATGGACTTAAGCATAGCTTTGAAAGTCTCAACTTTTCCATGTACACCAAGTACTCTTCTCAAGATATACTTGCTCCTGATGGGGATTTAACCCTTCAGATATAGCATCCAAAGTCTATACTTTGTTGGTGTACATGGATTCCATCTCAGATCGCAAAGCATCCAGCCATTCTTACAGAGTCACTACTCTCGATGGCCTGCTCGAAACTAGTTGGGTCATCATCTCATGATGCATTCCTCGCTCCCACTGTCATCGAGAAACCGAAGTATCTCTCAGGCGGATGAGGAACCCTACCAGATCGGCAGAGAAGCTGAGGTTCGTCGGAGACTATTGAATCCTTTGGTTCTGTCAAATTATCAGCTGTAGTTTGTATAGCTAGAAATCCTTCCAGTTCTACAGAACTGACCTTGCCTCGACCTTGTCCGGATTTTTCTTTTGACATAGGCCGGACAACCCTAAATCTTAACTTGCTTAAGAGATGGGCTCTTCCCATACCATATCTCATATGGAGTGGTAGGCACTAATTTGATTTGAACCCAATTCAATAGGTATGCAGCTTCTCAAGTGCATAACCCCCCAGAAGGAAAAATGTAACTAAGTGATACTCATCATAGAGCACACCATATCTAATAGGGTGTGATTGTTCCGCCCCGATACACCGACATGCTGTGGTGTATAAGAAGGAGTAATGCTGAGAGAGAATCTCATTCTCCTTTAGAATAGTCCAGGATCTGAAGGGTTTCCTACAACACCACTACAAGGGTTTGGAGGCAACACACATGCCATATTTAAAATTTATGTGGTGCTAAAGAAACTATCTTAAGGATCATGCTAGAAAATTTAGGGTAACATAACTTTAACATAAACACAAGTAGTAAAATCTAGGGTTTTGAGAGTACAACCTTTTTAGCTCCCTACGCTAGACACCTTGGGTACTTGAGAGTTGGAAAAAGGTTCACTTGAGTGTTAGTGTTTATGCCCTAGAAGTCCATTACTGTATCATACTAGTTTGTATATTACTTAATGGAAGCTTGGGATATTCACAGTTGTATTGACAGTCTTGCTAAATATGGTAGTATGCTACTTGGTTTTATCTATCTTAATATGTGAGTATACATATTGATAGAGCTCTTAGGATCTTGCTTGACTACCAGCGTTGTGATGGCAGTCACACTAGTGGGGGCTGGGTAGTCTACAAGCACATCCTTTTTCAGGTCCCTAGTCGTTGGATTATCGAGACAGGGCATCGATACTCCGGAGTAGACTAGTGTGTACGCTTCTCATCCCAGTTGGGGAGATGGTCTGTCCCACAGCCATCAGTACGTCGTACTGGAGATAGTATACAGGTGCTCGTTAGGTTACGGGTACACCGGACAGGACTCACGGGGAACTGTTGGTTGGGATTATACCCATCGTCAGTTAACAGTTCCCAGGTGACATGAGTACAGCATAGTCCGCAGACTTGACACTGCTACTTCTCCTCGAGTGTGTCCCACTGTTCTTAGATTGCTACCCTACCACGGCTCAAAGGAGTCATACAAACAGGTAGCAGTTGGGTGCAGTCCCGAGCACTTGGAGGCAGTGGCGGTTAGACAGGATTCGTCTCTCCCGGTATTGGGAGTTGATATCGCGCTGTGTCAAAGAGCCATTACGCAAAGTCCCTGGCCAGGGCAAGCGAGATTTACTGGTAGGTTTTCCAGTAGTTTCTCAAGGTGTAATGGGCTACGCTCCGACATGACTTATACCGCTTTTTTTGGGGACTGACGCTTGCTGCCCCCTAGGCCTGATATACGATAGTCTTAGACGAACAGACCAGACTGTACGGAGATTGTCACAGCAGGCTTAGTAGGAGTTCGGATGGGTTTACTCATCGGCCTTCTTATCGACATCTACCTGGGGACCGTTACGTACAGCTAGTGCCGCTTGCGGTCTGTGGTTAATGTAAGTGCACGGCGGCGCCCCGGCCGTCAATCCGACGGCCAAACGCGGAAACGGTGGTAAACTTAAAATTTTGCGGACTTAGCAAACCGGCACCACCGCGCACAAAACCCCGGATCGTGCCATTAAACTAGTCTAAGCTAAGTAACAAGATAGGTTAGGGGATATACCGACGATCCAAGTCCTCCGGTCTTCATCTCCACTCCGATCTCCTCGCGGGATCTCCGTCCGTCTCCTCCTCGTCGGAAAGGGCACCACGAAGCCGGGTACTTTTACGGGCTCCCACCTCAATGCCGAGGCAACTCGCGCATGAAGCCGGCTACTCGACATGCTCAAGATATGCTGTAGGAATATAGTGTAGAGTGTATGTCTCACTTTGGGGTTGGTTGCCATTTGAAGAGGATGGAGGAAACAAAGATAAGAAAAATGGTGCTTGCATTTTTCTTGGCATGGAATGAGATCAAGAATGAAAACCTCTCTCAAAGATGAAGCTCTCTCTTCTTCTCTTTTCTTCTTTTTACTTCTCTAATGAAAAACTATCATCATTAGAAAATGGTGGAGGAAAAGATTATGAAGCATGAAGGGAGGTGATGGTAGTAAAAGGTGGAGGGTAACCATATCCAAAGCATAATCATCACTAAACTCAAATCAAACCTCACTTCATTTCTAATCCTTTCTTATCACAATGAATGCAAGAAAAGCAAAGATGCTTTCATAAATAATCTTTATGCAAATAAATCCTCCACAAAGTGTAATTTGCAAAACTGCAAATTACCCCCTCCATCGGAAAAGTCCGGCCGGGAAAGAACAAAGGAAAACCGGCCGGAACGGAAAGCAAAAAGGAAACTCTAGAAAACTGGTCCCGTAATAAATTACAGGAAAACCCCACACTGTGCATACACACCCGCATTTGTATTCCGTCCGGATACAAATGCAATGAGACAAAATCTACACTGTACTAAACTAGGACCGGCTTAAGCCAAAGCCGGCTAGTAATATCCGTCCGATCCTGATCCGTGCAATACCGCACGTATCTTATCGAACGCTGCCATATAACTATACGGCCACTAGTACAAAACCGTCCGATCCTGATCCGTGCAATACCGCACGTATCTGATCGGACCCTGCCATATCTCCATACGGCCTCTACAGCTTTTCGCCCGAAAGCTTGAGTAACTGAAAGTGTGGTGGACTCTAAAGACTCGTCAATACTATGGCTGTGGATTTAACCACTAGCACGTCAGAGGTATAAGTCAATACGTAACGGGCCACCAGCTATTGACTAAAAGGACGTCGATGAGGAAGCTCACCCCGACACCCAACTGAGCCTGTCAGTGACAATATCCGTACAGTCCGGTCCGTTCGTCTATGAGCATCGCATGGCGGGCCTAGGGGGTTGGTAAAAGTCAGACCCCCAAAAGCGGTACAAGTCGTGTCGGAGTGTAGCCCAGAACACCCTGAGATACTACTGGAATACCTACCAGTAAATCTCCTTGCCTTGGCCAAGGACTTTGTGTAATGGCTCTCCTAGACACAGCACGACCTCACCCCCAATACCGGGAGAGACGAACCCCTGAAGATACGCTCACTGCCTCCATGTGGCTCGGGACTGTACTCAACTAAAACCTGTTTGCACGACTCCTTTGAGCCGTGGTAGGGTAGTAATCAAAGTACAGTGGGAACTCATACGAGACAAATGACGATCCCCAGGTCGATGAACTAACCTGCACACATGTCACCAGGGAACTGCCATCTGACGTCTGGTATATGACCAACTAGCATGTTCCCGGCGAGTCCTGTCCGGTGTACTCATAACCCAAAGAGCACCTGTATACATCTTAGGTGATCCAACTGACACCAGCGGCTTGTGAGACCGGCCACCGCCCCTCGTCGGGGTCTCGACTGTATACACTAGTCTACTCTGGAGAATCGATGCCCTGTCTCGAAACTCCCACGACTAGGGACCTATTAAGGATGTGCTTGTAGACTCCAGCTCTCACTTATATGATCGCCCTCATACTGCTGGCAGTCAAGCATGAATCCTAGGGCTCTATCAACGTGCAATAGCGACCTGTCATGTCACCTAAAGCAGTACACGATGATAAAGGTAAACCAGATAGCATACTATCATCTCGAGTAAGACTGTCCTACCGGGATAGGTCCTCCCTCAATCATTGCAATCACGTGCCTGTGACCCAATAATTGACTCTGAGGGCACTATCTCCAACAATCTCCCATTTGCACTCAAGGCTAATTATTGCGATGTCGCATACTCACAGCCCGTGTGATACCGAACACCCAACTCCTCTACTAGTCAGTCTCACAAATCCCGTTTGTGAAACTATTGCGGTCGAGGAATAGCCTCAGTGAGTGGATCCGCCTAGAAGTTTCATTCTATGTCTCTCTATATCTCAAGTTCGCGGAGAAAGCCATCTCCCGAAATGAGCAATACCTGCCTTAGAATGTCTGGATGTCTGATGGGACGTAGCTCATAAATGAACTCCAAATCCAAACTTCTTAGACTGTATCTTCAACTGAACTTAATCAGTATCCTGCGACATGCCACCCTCAGTCTTGCCTTGGATCACCTGTCTAAAATACTGCCCCTCGTCAGAAGGAAAACTATAACTCTGACAACTTCCTTGTCGTCCAGGTCACCTTGGAAGCCTGGAATGATAACTGTTTCCCGAATGGGGCTTTCGTTATCATATCCCTAGAACAGCCACTTATGTTCTAAAACTGCCTCCGACTGTTTCTCCAGGATTGGATCAATATTAACTTATTGCATGTAGTGCAAGAACAACATCTGGTGTGGTACTTGACATCTCATGATTGACTCAATAGCCTAAGCAAATGATCTGCCAATCATGAATATCCCTCTCCCCTTTAGTCTGTAAGACACCTTTAGAGAGGGTGACTCCATTACCTGCAGGTACACCACCATGCCAGGAGTCGTCCATTCTAAATACTCATAGAATGCTGTCAAGGTACCCAGATTAGGAAACCACCCAAATCTAGATCTAAAACCATAGATCTAGTAACCAGAATGTCTGATATATATCCAAGTCCTGTGTGGAGAAGCCACTTTGTGACGACCAAAGTCTAACCGATCGTAGTATAGGAATATCACTTCCTACTACCTTCTCAACAGATCCATCCCCTATTCTGATGACGTCAAACCTATGACTGTCACATCAGAAATAGATGATCTATCTCCGCTATATCTGCTTTAGTCTATAAATAGACATAAGCCTGATGTCCACCAATGCTTCCGCTGCTCCCACTGACTACGACAACCCTCTGGCAGAGTCATATAGACGTGCACTTCTAAAGCAAGTTTAGAACGACGCTATACTCATCCTCCTGCCGGGTCTCGCAGCCTGGAACAACAACAATGGCAAGTGTGGGTAAACAAGAACTTCCCTGTCACCGTCCTTGAGGCTACCGGAGTACCTCTCGGGTGCCTGAAGTTACCCACCTTATCTGCGAAGTGGCCAATGGAATGTCAAATCAGATTGAATCTTTAGGTTCCTTATCAAATCTTCAGTAATCGTTTGCGGTTCTGGAATCACTTCCAGTTCTACCATACTCCCACTGCTGTTTTTGAAAAAATCCATTTTTAATAAAACTGTGGCGAGTCTTGAACAATATTTCTATTGATCTCCCAGATGGTAGAAAGTCAACCCTCGTCATAGCCTGGGTCAACCCACAAACAGCCATTACAGAAATGTGCCTATGAGTTATCCAGAGTCTGGTTTTAAGCATAAACCGGACAACTCCCCGTACCTTAACAATGTTAAGATATGAACTGTACTATATCCAATATAGAACCAGAGGCACTGATTTAATTGAACCAGATTCAAATCATGCAGCTATCTCCAGTGCATGTCTACTAAATGGAGAGAGGCCGATCAGCGTTACTCAACTTAGAAATGCTTCCAATTATGAGTAACCTGAAAAAGAAGCAATTTCTCTTAATCATTACTATCAACTGAATACCATGTACAAGTATCTACATCTTCGATCACTTTGAAGAATCCCGATACTTGCAACACCTGGTTCTCTACTTTATTCTTATACCTATAACTTCTCAAAACTTTGACCCTGTGTTTCTACGAAGCACCTGTCTAAGAACTAGAGAAGTCATAAGTAAACAGAATACAGTACGAGGACCAACCCCTCTGTCCTAGTGGACACTGGACAATATACAATACTATGTATAAGTCCCTGAGTCTTGTGACTCAATCACTGTGTGTCGTAGGCTGAAAACTGTACTTTTGGTTAAGAAGAATTACACCGCTGTTCAATGCTCCTTACCTAACCATCCACTGATATAGGTAAATGTCATCGACATAATATCAAAAGGTATATCTCACTCTACAAAAATAGACGTACAGATATATCAATTTGAAATTGGTGCACAACAGTGGATATTCAAAACCAAATATTTGCCGACCGGCAAACAACCCAGATGATCTCCTCAAATATCACTGATTACAACGAATCCCGATATAATGAGGATGATCACCTAATTCCCAATAACTTACTCCCACTCATCATCTGTAAAACCATACAGATGTGAGAATCCAACCTGGTAAATACATACCCTGGAGCAAGTGTCCAATCGGGAAATCAGTTTTTCCATTAACAGTACACAGTGAAACTGAAACATTGAAATGTTTCGTTGGGGTTTCCTGGTATTCCTAGTAATGCCTCATCCATTATCCAGATTCACAACTATAACCGTATAATTCTTTGCCACCTCTCCAAATCCCTTTATATGTCTTTAGTCATTACCTTCTGTACACCCCTTTAGGCCAAATGGTTTTCTTCCTTCCCTACCGTTCGGCACCAGCCTATGGTTTGGAAGAAGACTATCCAAAAAGCATAAAGGGTGTACTGTCCTAATCCTAGGAGCACTCACAATGCGAGAGAAGGTGAAGTTAAAAGACACCTGAATGTACTTTATTCCTATTTCTCCTGAACCAGGATCCATCCCCGAACTGGAACAAGTTCTTTTCGAGTTCGTATATAACCATACGATGGATTATCCAATAAAATGGGATCTTCGTAGTGATACGGAGTGTCCTGGAGAAATACAAAAGGTGATTTAGGATTGGCGAAGAAATACTTGGTTTGGTCGTGAACAGCAGTCGCAATTTACTTTGCCCTCTTACTAATCCCTTGCTTTGTCTTACCTTAATACCTTCTGCACACCATCGTTATGCTAATTGGTTTTTTTCATTCCCTACCGGTCGGCACCAGCCTAAGGTTTGGAAGAAGACAATCCAATTTGCGTAATAGGTGTACTACCCCTAAACCAAGGAGTACTCGTAACCTGAGAGAGGGTAAAAGGAAAAGACAACTGAATAATCCTATCCGTTTTCTCCAGAACCTGAAACCATCCTCGAATAAATTCTTTCGAGTTCGTATCTAACCATACGATGGTTTTGTCCAATGGAAGTGGACGTTCGTAGCAATACGGGGTGTCCAGGAGAAATGGGTAAAAGTAGGAGTGGCAATGAGGTTTGCAACTCTGACAATCCAAAAGCCAGTGTTTAAGAAGGTTCGGTCAACTTGGTCTCTGAGTCAAAGTCTTAGGGTCGGGTCAATGGTCGCTGCCAGAGAGAGAGAGAAAAGAAACACTCAGCGTGCACTCTAACCTAGATCAGAATGGTTATCACTTTTTCTAATCAGGAAACTTCCCACTGTACCTCAAATTCTCCTCCAAACCTGAAAGAAGAATTAGTCGGGGTCACCCGAGGAGTAAACTAACTCATCAGTGGGAATCGGGATCCAACTCTCATCGCATGATAACGTGACGGAATCCGCTCACGGTATCACACTCCAGAAGGTATGCGCATATCTGGCAAGTTTCAGTACTTTTGAAACTCCCGATGTGATTTTTACCCCATGCTCTTATGACCTTGACTTTGGCCAACATATCATAAGTCACATGTCAAGTTCTACCCGTCATTATCCAGGTTAATTTGAGTCCACCCGTACCTACCCTTGACTTTGGCCAAAATGGCAGTACGACTGTCCCAAACCAACGCATCTATCTATGCTGCATATGAATACCCAACAGCTACCAAACACTGTGCCTTGACTTTGGCCAACATACACAGCTTGAATACTATTGACTACCCATATGAAACGACGGAGGGCTACGAATGGTTTCTGGCGAAAACCTTTAACGTAATGAACTTGATATCGTTGAAGGAACGGATAGCTTTTTAGAAAATATAGTGACGAAAACCTTTACTAAAGAGGTCACTCC
Organism: Agapanthus africanus; assembly: GCA_030015575.1. NCBI lineage: Eukaryota > Viridiplantae > Streptophyta > Magnoliopsida > Asparagales > Amaryllidaceae > Agapanthus > Agapanthus africanus. The sequence goes on from JASDDO010000016.1 coordinate 213,278,529, forward strand.
CGGTGAAGGGATCTCGGCTCTTTCCCCGTAGAATGGGGTGCAGGATATTCCAAATGAATACCACGATGCAAAGCAAAAGTAATCGGCTATAGTGAAGTTAATGCCCTGACGCAAACTTCTGTCCAAGGGGTCACTCCCGGTGAAGGGATCTCGGCCCTTGCCTCGTCGACTGAGGAGCAGGATATTCCAACTGAATACCACGATGCAAAACAAAAGAGAACGCCCTTGCAATAACAGCTTTTTGAAAAGTGTTCCAACAACATCAGATTAGGTTTGTTTAACTTGCATTGATCCGAATCAATGCAGTCCCATCATTGATCACACCACAAAGAACGAAAATATACTGACGTACGTATATGCCATCCGCATTCGCCACTGGGTCCCGTCATCACCCGTTAGGTTAGCTAACTAACGGCAGAGCGGGGACTGGACTAGCGCGGATGAAAAGCATATACAACATCTACTAATATATATACCAATATATTATATTTCGCTCAAGACGTGAAAAGAAATGCAACATCACAGAAATGTACAGCATCACAGAACAATACAGATATCTGGGATCCCCGGGTTTCACAGAGCCACTACTGAAACCCGACGTTCCCCTGGTCGTGTGGATAGCCTGTGCAATGAAATCCTAGACCCCTACGGGCGCGGCAAGTCACCCGCCAAAACCTGAAGCGAGGCAGCCCCCTTCAGCTCCGTGAATGGACCACCCAGCACTCCACGGAATCCGGCAACTTGGGCACCCCTCCTGGGTCAACCTGTACCCCCTACGAGTGCGGCGAATGGCCCGCCAATCCTAGAGTGAAGCCCCCTCCGTCCCAATGCCATGAGATGCGGGCTTGTTGCCCTCTAGAACCCGGCTATCCGTGCACCCCACCGCGGGGTAATCCTAGTACAGAAAGTAAAATATACATATACCGGGTACATCGATCGCAACCAGGTCGTGCCCCAAAAGAATAATACAAACAGGCAGTGACGGCAGTCCACATGTCGGACGCTCGCCCCGCAATATCAAATGTACATAATACAACAACACTGTACTAGCATTGCATCCAGGCTATCCCTACGACCGATCCGCAACATCACAGCATAAACATAGAACATCAACGTGAAAGTCACATTCGCAAATCCGTCTAACCGGGCTATAGCAGTTAGACCGGATTTATCGATCGAGTGATATTCACGGTCGCAGATATAATGTAAATACTGTGAAATAATGTGTTTGAAATATCCGATCGATCAAAAATTAACAAGTGGGCCCTCAATCAAAACTGTAGCACTCACAGAAATCCTGGGCCCAATTTTAATATTCCAAAACCCATATTTTAAGCCCAGAAGGCCTCTGAAAAAATTTGGTGAAGTGATGTGAATAGTGCGCGGCGGAAGGGCCGCGCGAGGGGGGGTTTCGCGGCGCTTCCGCTCTCCCACTGTGGAATTACTTCGTCAAATTTTTTAAGAACACTTAGAATTTCCAGTACATCAATATTTTACAACCTGAAAAATTTTTCGAGACCAAAAATTTTCAACAGAAACTGATTCGAACTAAAATGCAGTTTTGGAACATTCGATCGATCGAAACAGAAAAACACATTACACCAAGCTAGACTATGTTAATGGCGAGGCTCTGATACCACTGTAAGTGCACGGCGGCGCCCCGGCCGTCAATCCGACGGCCAAACGCGGAAACGGTGGTAAACTTAAAATTTTGCGGACTTAGCAAACCGGCACCACCGCGCACTAAACCCCGGATCGTGCCATTAAACTAGTCTATGCTAAGTAACAAGATAGGTTAGGGGATATACCGACGATCCAAGTCCTCCGGTCTTCATCTCCACTCCGATCTCCTCGCGGGATCTCCGTCCGTCTCCTCCTCGTCGGAAAGGGCACCACGAAGCCGGGTACTTTTACGGGCTCCCACCTCAATGCCGAGGCAACTCGCGCATGCTGTAGGAATATAGTGTAGAGTGTATGTCTCACTTTGGGGTTGGTTGCCATTTGAAGAGGATGGAGGAAACAAAGATAAGAAAAATGGTGCTTGCATTTTTCTTGGCATGGAATGAGATCAAGAATGAAAACCTCTCTCAAAGATGAAGCTCTCTCTTCTTCTCTTTTCTTCTTTTTACTTCTCTAATGAAAAACTATCATCATTAGAAAAAATGGTGGAGGAAAAGATTATGAAGCATGAAGGGAGGTGATGGTAGTAAAAGGTGGAGGGTAACCATATCCAAAGCATAATCATCACTAAACTCAAATCAAACCTCACTTCATTTCTAATCCTTTCTTATCACAATGAATGCAAGAAAAGCAAAGATGCTTTCATAAATAATCCTTATGCAAATAAATCCTCCACAAAGTGTAATTTGCAAAACTGCAAATTACCCCCTCCATCGGAAAAGTCCGGCCGGGAAAGAACAAAGGAAAACCGGCCGGTACGGAAAGCAAAAAGGCAACTCTAGAAAACTGGTCCCGTAATAAATTACAGGAAAACCCCACACTGTGCATACACACCCGCATTTGTATTCCGTCCGGATAGAAATGCAATGAGACAAAATCTACACTGTACTAAACTAGGACCGGCTTAAGCCAAAGCCGGCTAGTAATATCCGTCCGATCCTGATCCGTGCAATACCGCACGTATCTGATCGAACGCTGCCATATAACTATACGGCCACTAGTACAAAACCGTCCGATCCTGATCCGTGCAATACCGCACGTATCTGATCGGACCCTGCCATATCTCCATACGGCCTCTACAGCTTTTCGCCCGAAAGCTTGAGTAACTGAAAGTGTGGTGGACTCTAAAGACTCGTCAATACTATGGCTGTGGATTTAACCACTAGCACGTCAGAGGTATAAGCCAATACGTAACGGGCCACCAGCTATTGACTAAAAGGACGTCGATGAGGAAGCTCACCCCGACACCCAACTGAGCCTGTCAGTGACAATATCCGTACAGTCCGGTCCGTTCGTCTATGAGCATCGCATGGCGGGCCTAGGGGGTTGGTAAAAGTCAGACCCCCAAAAGCGGTACAAGTCGTGTCGGAGTGTAGCCCAGAACACCCTGAGATACTACTGGAATACCTACCAGTAAATCTCCTTGCCTTGGCCAAGGACTTTGTGTAATGGCTCTCCTAGACACAGCACGACCTCACCCCCAATACCGGGAGAGACGAACCCCTGAAGATACGCTCACTGCCTCCATGTGGCTCGGGACTGTACTCAACTAAAACCTGTTTGCACGACTCCTTTGAGCCGTGGTAGGGTAGTAATCAAAGTACAGTGGGAACTCATACGAGACAAATGATGATCCCCAGGTCGATGAACTAACCTGCACACATGTCACCAGGGAACTGCCATCTGACATCTGGTATATGACCAACTAGCATGTTCCCGGCGAGTCCTGTCCTGTGTACTCATAACCCAATGAGCACCTGTATACATCTTAGGTGATCCAACTGACACCAGCGGCTTGTGAGTCCGGCCACCGCCCCTCGTCGGGGTCTCGACTGTATACACTAGTCTACTCTGGAGAATCGATGCCCTGTCTCGAAACTCCCACGACTAGGGACCTATTAAGGATGTGCTTGTAGACTCCAGCTCTCACTTATATGATCGCCCTCATACTGCTGGCAGTCAAGCATGAATCCTAGGGCTCTATCAACGTGCAATAGCAACCTGTCATGTCACCTAAAGCAGTACACGATAATAAAGGTAAACCAGATAGCATACTATCATCTCGAGTAAGACTGTCCTACCGGGATAGGTCCTCCCTCAATCATTGCAATCACGTGCCTGTGACCCAATAATTGACTCTGAGGGCACTATCTCCAACAGTTAACTCCACTGCCAGCGTAGTGTCGAGTCTTTAGAGTCCCACACAGAGAGCTTCCCTGCTTCAGGCGAAACGATATAGTGGTCGTATGGTTTTACGACAGGGTTCGGACGCATACGTGTTTTTACGCACGTACGATGTTCGGACGGTTTTTACTAGTCGGTTTTTGTTTAAGCCAGATTCTAGTATCGGATTATTAGATTTATACAGTCTAAAGTTTTTCCGTGTTTTTACGGATAGGAGAGGCGTTCTCGTAATTTGTCGGGAAGCTTCTTGAAGCATGGTGACTTAGGGGTTAAGGTGGCATTTGCATTAATTGGATAAATGAGTCGTGGTGTGATTCATACATGGAGTAAATGAATCAATTATGATTTATATGACACATGTGATGAATCACTTAGTGTATTAATAAAACATGATGATATATCATTATTTGTTATTCATTTAATATATATGATATGTTTCATTTATACACACATGATCTATTCATCCAAAAGGATTCTCACTCTCACCTTCTCTCTCCTCAAGCTCTCTCTCTCTTCAAACCCTAGCCCTAACCTCTCATGTGTTGAGATCAAGGGTTAGCTAGACTAATACTTCCATAATCCAACTCTATATCACCTAGGTTGCTTAGATTAGCACTTTGAGTAACCTAGTTACCTCAAGATAGAGGTTAAGCTTGGAGTAGGAGCTCTCGGGTGGATCGTCTTTGACTCGAGGAGGCCGTTGAGGTGCCGACGTTCCAAAGAGCCTACAAGGAGTGGAGGAGAGTGATGAAGACCCAAAGGACAAGTAACGTGAGGTATAACTTCGAATCAGAGTAGTTAAACCTTTCGTAGTTTGCTAGTAACGGTTTAGACAAGGTTCATGCGCTCAAGTCCGTGTTACGAGGCTTTGATAATCATTTTTCATAGATTCCGCCTCCCGCAAGTTTGTGGGCTGCGTGACATGGACTTACATTGAGATCCTCTAGGTCCACGACGATCCACCCGGAGTCCTCTTTGTCCAAGCTTAAAGCTCCACTAGATCAAGAGAAGAAGTAGAAGCTAACACTCTAGACTAATGGACAAGACTAATGTAGAATGGTGATATGGTTTTTTTCTCACTTCAAAATCCTAACTTGGTGACTCTTTTGCTCACAAGAGAAAACTGGAGAGCAAGAGAGAAAGGAGGAAGAAGATGATGGCTTTTTAAAACTCAAGATAATGATAAGCATAAGAAAAAAAGGAGAAATGAAAAAATATATATTTTCTCTTTCTCATTCTTAACCATAGTTATAAAATATCTAGACATTTAGATTGGAACAAAAATGGCCATAAAAAATGAATCATGGTTAATCCAAGGGGTTAGTGCAAGAATAAAATAATAAACCATGATAACAAATTTCCATTTCCATTTTTCTTTTCCAAAAAATGATATCTATATATTTATATATATATATGGTGTGAGTCTTATATTGCCACCATCCACTATATCAACAACCATGAAAGAATTATGTATGCATGTTTGTGTGCATGCACATCCCATGTGCATGAATGAGAATAAATGCATACATGCATGCATACAACAAAAAGACAAGAAAGGGTTTATAGTGAGAAACTAATGGTCAATGCTAAATCAACACTTGATTTAGCAATCCGGTCATATCGCATACGACCCGACCAAAAGCAAACCTCCCGATTAATATACGGTATCTCATACGCGTATTTTAACCGGGTCCACGCGCATATCTCATATGCGCACCACATCATTTTGCCTGGACTAGGCAACTCCATTGTGGGACTCTAAGACTCGTCAATACGCCGGCAGTGGGTGATGATCATATCAAGCGCCCCCAAGCCGCAAGTGGTCAGCTAAACGTAACGGCCACCCGGGTATTGAGCGATCAGAAGAAAACAAGCGAACCAGTCACAACTCCCGTCGAGCCAACCTGCAACACTACCGTACAGTCCGGTCTCTTCGTCAGATATGCTGCATATCGAGTCTAGGGATGGTAACGTCGACCCCAATAACTCAATAAGTCGTGCCGATGAATGGTCTATAACAGATCGAGAAACTACTGATAACACTTATCAGTAAATCTCAACAGCCCTGGCCAGGGACTTACTGATATAGCCAATCGAGCACAGCACAACATCCACTCCCAATACCGGGAGAGACGAAACCCCTCCTATCGCTCATCGCCTTCGTGTGTCTCGGGATTGTACCCAACGGCCACCTGTTTGCACGACTCAGTAGAGCCGTGGTAGGGTGGTAATCAAAGTACGGTGGGAGAACACACAAGACTCTATGACGATCTCGGGTCTATATACTAACCTGCACCAGTGTCACCTGAGAACTGCTATCCGACGATAGATATAATTCCATATAGGAGTTCTCGGTGAGTCCTTCCAGTGTACCCAGTCACCACTGAGCACCCGTATACGATCTCGATGTCAAACATCAATGAATGTGGGAACATCCATCTCCCATCATATGGGTCTAGTATCATATACACTAGTCTACTCTGATATATCGATGCCCCGCCTCGATACACCTACGACTAGGGACATTCCAGGATATGCTTATAAACTACAGATGTCCCACTAGTATGATCTCTATCATAATCACAGTAGTCAAGCCTATATCCTTAGGGCTTTATCAACATACGTGAATGAATAAAAGCATGATCATATCAACATGTCAGATAAAGAATAACCAGATAGCATACTATCATGTCGAGCAAGAATGTACACTGAATTTATATATACATGTATAAATACATCCACTATCATATATTGGCCTCTAGGGCATACATATATCCAACAATCTCCCACTTGCACTAAGGCCAGTTATTGGCGTATCTCATACCCAACATCTCAAAAAGTCGCTCATGCCGCGGCTGAGGGAAGGCCTTGGTGAGTGGATCCGCGGCGTTATACTTTGTGTCTACTCTCCTAATCTCGATCTGGCGGCGATCTACAATCTCCCGGATCAAATGAAAGAGCCTCAGGATGTGTCTGGATCGCTGATGGGACCTGGGCTCCTTGGCTAAAGCCATAGCCCCATTATTATCACAATACAAAGGTATTGGATCAATAATGGTTGGAACAACTCCTGGCTCCGAAACGAACTTCTTCATCCATACGGCTTCCTTGGCGGCATCATTTGCACCAATGTACTCAGCCTCAATCGTAGAGTCTGCAACGGTATCTTGTTTGGAACTCTTCCAACTTACTGCCCCTCCATTGAGGGTAAATACAAACCCGGAGATAGATTTGCTGTCGTCCTTATCGCTCTGGACGCTCGAATCAGTAAAGGCCTCGATTTGGAGATCTCCATTACCATACACCAAGAACAATTATTTAGTCCTTCGCAAGTACTTAAGAATCTTCTTCACAGCTATCCAGTGATTCTCCCCTGGGTTGGATTGATACCTGCTTACAACACTATGTGTATAAGCTACATCTGGGCGTGTACAAAACATCGCATACATTATAGATCCTACTGACGAAGCATAGGGTATAATGCTCATGCGAGCTTTTTCTTCATCGGTCTTTGGGCAAGAGTGCTTAGAGAGAGTGACTCCATGGCAAGCGGGTAAGGCACCCCGCTTGGAGTCTTCCATACTAAATCTTTTTAGGATGGTGTTGATGTACCTGGTTTGGGACAATCCCAATAACCTCTTGGATCTATCCCTATAGATCCTAATACCCAGAATGTATGTGGCATCACCCAGGTCCTTCATGGAGAACCTTAGTGATAAGAAAGATTTGACCGACTGTAGCATAGGAATATCATTTCCTATCAGAAGAATGTCATCCACGTACAATACGAGAAATGTGACAGCTCTCCCTACAGCTTTCTTATAAAGACAAGGTTCATCTGGATTTTTGATGAAATCAAACTCTTTGATAACATCATCGAAATAGGTTCCAACTCCATGATGCCTGATTTAACCCATATATGGATTTAAGCAATTTACATGCTTTCCCGCTGCTCCCACTGTCAATGAAGCCCTTTGGCTGATCCATATAAACACATTCTTCTAAATCTCCATTTAGAAATGCCGTTTTAACGTCCATCTGCCAGATTTCATAGTCATAGTGAGTAGCAATAGCAAGTAGGATCCAAATGGATTTAAGCATGGCCACGGGAGAAAAAGTCTTGTCATAGTCCAAACCTGGTCTTTGACAAAAACCCTTCGCCACAAGTCTTGCCTTATAGGTCTCTACCTGCCTATCTACACCAATCTTTCTTTTAAAGATCCATTTGCACCCCACAGGTTTTACCCCATGGGGTACAACGTCCAAAGTCCAAAGTCCATACTTTGTTTGTGTACATAGACTCCATTTCAAATCTCATGCATCCAGCCACTTCACAGAGTCTCCAGTCATGATAGCTTGCTGAAAGCTGGTAGGATCATCATCCTCCATGATGCAGTTTTCTCTATCACCATCAATGAGGAAACCGTAATACCTCTCCGGTGGGTGAGAAGTCCTACCAGACCTACGGAGTGGCCGAGGTTCCTCAGTTTCTATTGCAACAGCCGGTTCAACCAAGTCGTCATTTGTAGTTTGTGTCTCTAGAACCTCTTCTAGATTCACCACATTGCCATCAGTTTCATTTGTGAAAAACTCTTTTTCCAAGAATATGGCATACTGAGAAACAAACACCTTTTGTTCCTCCTTGTGGTAGAATAGATATCCATAAGAGTTCTTTGGATATCCCACAAAATTACACATGACCGACCGTGTCTCGAGTTTGTCCGGATTCTGCTTTTTAACATAGGCCGGACAACCCCAAATCTTAATTCTCTTAAGAGATGGTCTCTTTCCATGCCATATCTCATATGGCGTGGTAGACACGGTTTTAGTTAGAACCCTGTTCAGTAGAAACGCTGCAGTCTCCAATGCATGCCCCCAAAATGAGACAGGTAACTCAGCATCACTCATCATGGAACGGATCATATCTAATAGGGTCCAATTCCGTCGTTCTGACACACCGTTGTGCTGTGGTGTGTAAGGAGGAGTGAGCTGAGAGAGAATCCCATTCTATTTTAGGAAGTTTGCAAATTCTGTACTGAGATACTCTCCACCTCAATCTGATCGAAGCTTTTTGATACTCAAGCCGGTTTGTTTTTCTACTTCGAGTTTATATTCAGTGAATTTCTCGAAAGCTTCGGATTTGTGCTTTAATAAAAATACATGACCGAATCTTGAAAAATCGTCAGTGAAAGTAATGAATTATGAAAAACCGCCTCTAGCCTGTGTAGACATTGGCCCACATACATCACTATGTATGAGGCCTAGGAGCTCAGTAGCTCTTTCTCCGTTTCCGGTAAACGGAGTTTTGGTCATTTTACCCTTGATACAAGACTGGCAAGTCGCATAAGATTTATATTCAAAAGGGTTTAAATATCCATCTTTGTGTAACTTGTTTAGTCTTGTTTCGTTAATATGACCAAGTGTACAGTGGGAAAAAAAAGCTTCATTTATTTCTGAAAGTTTTCTTTTTTTAGTGTGTCGTATGCTGAAAATTGTGTGTTGATTTAGGATGTATATCCCGTTATTAAGCGTACCATACCCAACCAACATTTGATTCGGGTGAATGTTCATAACATTGTTCTGCAATACAAAATTATATCCTTCAATGTCTAACAAAGAAACGTATATTATATTACAAAGCATACTAGGTACAAAATAACATGGGTTCAAAACCAATATACACCCAGATGGCAACTCCAAATGATACTCTCCTACTGCAACTGTATGTACATTGGAACCATTTCCAACGCGGAGAGTATGGTCACCTGTCTTCAAAACCGTGCTATTTCTCAGCCCCTGCATAGAATTGCAAATGTGAGAACCTGAACCGGTATCTAATACCCAGGAAGCAGAGTTTATTGAAAAACGGTTTTCTGTCACAAACACACCTGAAGCGGAAGCTTCCCCATGATTCTTCTTGAGATTTAAGTACTCCGTGCAGTTGCGCTTCCAATGTCCTGTTTTGTGGCAGTGATAACATTCCCCTTTCCCCGATTCTCCAGCTTTGGATTTGTTCTTCCCCTTAACCTTTTTAACTCCACCCTTAGGATTGGTGGGCTTCTTCTTCATCTTTCCTTTGGCCTTAGCCTTTGGGCGTGAAGAGGAAGATTGCCCAACACTCAAAACGAGAGTTTTCACCGATTTCAGTGTGTTCTCTTCACTCCTTAACATATTAAGGAGTTCAGGTAGTTCCTTCTCCATGTTGTGCATGTTGAAGTTAACTATAAATTGAGCAAAGGTGGAGGGGAGGGACTGCAGAATAATATCCGTATATTGTTCATTGTCCATCGTCCATCCAAGGTCCTCAAGCTCTTCTATGAGAGCTATCATCTTCAGAACATGGTCTCCTACTGGTGTGCCAGGGGCCATTCGCATCTGAAACAGTTTCCTTGATGCTTCGTATCGTAATACTTGGGATTGCTCTCCATAAAACTCCTTTGTATGGAGGAATATGGCGTGAACGTCCATATTCTCGTGCTGCTTTTGATGTGTGTTATCCATCGATGCAAGCGCGAGGCATTTGGCCGTGGCACAGTCAACGTCCCATGTCTTGCGGACTTCAATATCCGCAACTGAGGATTTTAGACCTGGGACGGGCGGGGCTGGAGCCGTGAGGACATATGATACTTTATCATAAGTCAAGGCAATGTTCAGATTCCTCAGCCAGTCATTATAATTGGTCTCATTCAGTTTATTTTTATCTAGTAGAAGCTTGAGTCCTGTCATTGGTATCTGCCATTAAGAGAGAGAAAAGAATACACTCAGCGAAAGCTCTTGCAAAGATCAGATTGGTTATTATCTTATCTAATCGATGTCTCCCACTGCTTTAATCAAGTTTTTCTTTCAAACCTTAAAAAGAAAACTAGCCAAGTTTAATTACAGTCTACAATTTCGCCAACCGTTCAGCCAGGCCAGTGTCGGTACTTGAGGGAGGTTTCCCGTCCTTTCGCTCGGACCTAATTAAAGTAAACCTCGTCTTCCCAGAGGCGTAGCCCCGTTAACACCTTTCTAGACACCTAATGGGTTAGCTAATTGTAAGCTGCAAAATTCTCCTGGGAGCAACTATTGCCCACAGTGTGATCGAGATCCAACCATCATATGGAAGGTATGTAATCTCATTGCAAATTTCAACTATTGAAATTCCCGATGTAGTTTTTACCCCTAGTACCTATGACCTTAACTATGGTCAACAAATCATAAGTACTAGTCAAGTTCTACCCTTCATTTCTTGATTAATTAGACCCACTCACATGACCGTTAACTATGGTCAACAAAGTCGCATGAATGTCCTAATTAATCTGCATCATATGCAGTGTAGGAAGACAACACTTAGCTACCGTACACTACGTCTTAACTATAGTTAACAAACGTAGCACGTGTTAGTTATATGTATGCCCTAGAGGCCATTACTGTACATTGGATGTATATTGTAGTGGATGCTGGGACATATATAGGTAGGACTTTCTTGCTCGACATGATAGTACGCTATCTGGTTGCTCTTTATCTTAACATGTACACTTATTGTCTCTCTGTTACATGCTGATAAAGCCCTTAGGATGTGTACCCGACTTCCAGGACTATGATGCAGATCATACTAGTGGGGCCTGGGTAGTCAAAGAGTACATCCTTCATTGTTCCTAGTCGTGGGAATATCGAGACGGGGCATCGATATTCCAGAGTAGACTAGCGTATATCTTCTCGACCCATGTGATGGGCGATGGATGATCCCATATCCATTGGTGTTTGACATCAGAGATGGTATATGGGTGCTCAGTGGAGACTGGGTACACTGAACGGACTCGCCGAGAACGCCCAGATGGTATTATACCTCACGTCAGATGGCAGTTCTCTGGTGACACTGGTACAGCTTAGTCTGTTGACCCAAGATCGTCATAGAGTCTTGTGTGTCTCCCACTGTGCTTTGATTTCCACCCTGCCACGGCTCTACTGAGTCGTGCAAACAGGTGGTTTTTGGGTACAGTCCCGATTCACATGGAGGCAATGAGCGATAGGAGGGGATTCGTCTCTCCCGGTATTGGGGGTTGATGTTGCGCTATGCTCGACTGGCCATAACTGGTAAGTGTTATCAGTAGTTTCATGAATGTTATGGACCCTACGTCGGCATGACTTATCAAGCTACTGGGGTCTGACGTTTACCACCCCTAGGCGAGATATGTGACATATCAGACGAACAGACCGGACTGTACGGTAAGTGTTACTGGTTGGATTCACAGGAGTATGAGCGGGCTTGCTCGTCGATCTTCTGATCGCTCAATACCCGGGTGGCCGTTACGTTTAGCAGACCGCTTGCGGCTTGTGGGTGCTTGATATGATCATCATCTGCTACCGGCGTATTGACGAGTCTTTAGAGTCCTACACAGAGGTTTCCTGGCTCAAGCGAAACGAAATAGGAGCGCATATGAGATATGTGCGGGACCGAGAATAATTCGTGTTTGTGATACCGTATTCCATTCTCGCGATAAATGTATCGATTGGTTATATGCGATATAACCTAGTTGTCGAATCAAGGATTGATTAGATAAGCCGATACATAGGATACTAATCGGTTATATGCGATATGACCGGATCGTTAAATCAAGTGTTGATTTAATGATTTAATGTATAATTATATATTTGATATATTATTTTGCATTAACTAGTATTGATTCACTTTAAATGGATTTTCTCACTTGGATTGTGCAAGTTGTATATGTGATATACTTTTGTGCACAAGATTGTATCATGTTTGATGATACATGCAAGCTTGGGTTTGTGTAAAGAATTGACCATGGTTATATGAATGGTTAGGGTTTCATTTTATTTGCTTATTTATTTATTCATTTATTCTTTATTGAAAGAAATAAAATGGTGGCTAAGTTTGGTTTATCTTTGAAGCTTCATGAAGCTTTGAATGGTTGACTATTTTGTTTCTTTCCTTAACCCTATCCATTCACTTTAACCTTAGTTTATTCTCTACATCTAACCATAGTTGACATTATGATAAGTATGATTTATTTTCTATTTTCTAAAAGAACTTATCATATCTTCTTCTTCTTCTTCTTCATCTTCTTCTTCCATGAAAAGAAGCTTGCTACATCAATGGTGATTGATGAAAAAGTGTGAGAAGTCCAAATCTAAAGTCTACCCACTTCCTATTTCTTCATCCTCTACCTCTTTCCAAGTAGTATAGGGTGTTTCCTTCACAAGTTTTCTTGACTTGGTGAAGTTAGAGCTTGTTCTTGTGATGCCTCGACGTAGATCATCTTCGGCATTGAACCGACGATCAAGCCCGCCAATTTCTCCGATGAAGCCAATGCTAGAGTCATGGTTTTGATTTGGACAGTGGAGGGATCTCATCACGGAGCCTAGGACGTGGAGGACCGGATCTACAATGGTTGTAGCTTCTTTCCTTTAGTTAAAAGTCGTTAACTTGCATCGCATCGCCTATATATCTAGTTAACGATCCGTATTAGGGTTTGTAGGCACCCGTAAAATTTGAATTAGCCATGTTTGATGCCTTGTGAGACTTCATTTGTGTGCCTAGGAACCCTACAGTGGTATCAGAGCCTAGCTAGAGCCTTAGGCGAAGTCTAGACGGAATTAGAACTCCGATCGAATCAAAACCCAAACCCTAATATTGCTCTCTGGACTTTTTCTGAATTTGTGGATTTTTGAGAATTAAAAATATGCAGAAAACCCAGCAGGGAATTCTAAGAATTACGATGCAAAAATTTTTCCATGATACCTCTAATGCGCGGCGGAATCGAGGTAGAAGCCTGGCTTCTGCGGCGGTTCCGCGGTCATGTGACTTGATTGGCCTTCAAACTTTGCACAGTAATGCATGCTTTCTGGTTCTGGTTTTCCTGGGAATATTTTAATATTTATTCCAGAGTTGTATTTTCTGGGTTGTATTGGGGACTCGGTGTATTCGATCGGACTGTCTAATTTTGTCGGTGTGCTTTTCCGGGTATTTTTAGAATATGTTAAAAAGTTCAACCGGATATAAATACCCAATTTTTCCCCTGTCGGGAAATTTCCAAGCGTTGGATTTTTCCGTAGTTTAACGACGTTCTAAGTAGTGCAAGTAACGCGATTGTCCCTCTAGAAGACAACAAACCTTAACTCGATTATGTGACCGTCTTGAACTGCCCTTTGAACCTTCGGGTTTGGGGCAGTACGGCTTGCCACATGTGAGGCGTTGGCTTGACCCTTCTACGGCTGGACCGTTGGTACTGAGGCACGAACTGAATGCTGTTAGACTTATTTCATGTGTTGAGCTGTATCGGGAAAACTTGGGTGTTCGAATGTTCGATCGGAAAGTTTAAAATTTTCTGTTTATCCGGAATGTGATACAATAATTGGAATTCACAAGTAGTTATGAGATAACTGAATGAATGTTATAAACATAGCACTTTAGTCTCACTAGATCGGTTGCCACGGAATTTTGATGTGATCAAAAGTCCGTAGCAATCACGTAGCGTACGCGGATACTCGCCGGGTAAACTTAATAGACAGCCTCACCCCATAGCCCCGACCAAGTGACTGTAGGAGAACCCCGTCGCCGAAAGCATCCGTTTGGGTGCTCGCGGTAGCGGTGTTCCGCCTTGGAGCACTTCGTCGACGGCGTCGGGGGTGCGGCCGCCTACTAAAGTTTGCGACGAGCATTCGATCAAAATGTCGGGAATCCTGTTGAATTGCCCGACTTGGTATTGAAAAGAGTTTTCGATAAATGAGACTAAAATGCAGGGTTTATAAATGTTAGGCATGCGATGTCTAAGTAATTCATTTGGTCAGGCATGTGATGTCTGAGGTGGTTGCGGATTCCAACTGTTGTAGTTTTACACTTTCTTTTCTGTGACCGTAAGTGTAATATGTGATGTCACCGGTTTCGTTGCTATATGTCAACTGAAAGGTTCCTAGGCACTCTAGTAAGGTCTCACAAGGCATCGGACATGCCAATTTAAAATTTTTGGTGCCGAGAAACCCTAGACTACGGATCGTTGCTAGAATTTTAGGCGAAAAGAAAAGCTAGTTAACACTTAACTATAAGGATATGGAAATTACAACCTTTGTAGATCCGGATATCCACCTCCACGGCTCCGCAACGAAGTCTCCTCGCTGTCCATGTAGAACCCCGGGCTCAAGCGTCGGCTTCGTCGGAGAAACGGGTGAGCTAAGTCGCCGGCTTCGTGTCAAAGACGATCTATGTCGAGGCATCGCAAGTCCGAGCTCCAACTTCACAAACTTGTGAAACTTGTGAAGTAAACACCCAAAACAACTTGGCAAGAGGTAGAGGGTGAAGAAATAGGAGGTGGGTTCACTTTTGATTTGGATTTCTCTCACTAGATCTCAAGTTGCCATTAAAGTAGCAAGCTTGAAGAAGAAGAAGATGAAGATGGTTATGATAAGTTCTATTCAAAAGAAAATAGAAAAAACAATACTTATCATAACTTAAACTAGGGTTAAGTGTAGAGAATAAACCATGGTCATTTGTGTTGCTGGATATGTTATATTGGATCGTCGTGTTCGAATAGCCGGGGGGGTTTATGTGAGATGAGTGTTTTTTCATTTTCATTCATGTAAAAACTTGTATGTAATATTCTTTTATTGGGACACTTCCAGGTTGCGGATGTTGTCACCATTTGTATATTATTTGCTTTTCCGCATTAGGATAGACCCAAGGAGGGGAGCACAAGTAACCGGGTTCTGGGGTCCAGTGGGAGACCAACTCGAGGAGTCGAGTCCGGGTCTCCTAACCCTAGAATTTGTAGGGTTGCTTGCCGCTCTCGTAGGGGTCTAGGGGTGTGGGATTGGCTATTCATCATGACCGTGGAATCCGTGTTTTATACTGGCTCGTATTGAAAACACGGACGTCCTAGTATATCCAATATTTCATATGATACTTTCTGCCGCGTTATCTGTGATGTGATCATGTGATGTTCTGTGATAGATATAGTATATAGTGTATATGATATATTATATAGACGTTGCTTATGTTTTACACCCGTGCTAGCCCTGCCTCGCTCTGGCGTTAGTTACCTAACCTAACGGTGCAGACGGGACATCGAGGCGAATGCGGATGGCATAAGCGTACGTTATATTTATCTGTGATGATTAGGTAATTTAAATGATGGGATATTCATTAATAAGATTAATGAAAGAAAATAAACCTAATTGATGTTGTGGAATCGAATTTCAAAATAAACAGGTAGCTACAGTTCTTGCTTTGCATCGCGGTGTTCCTTGTAGAACATCCTGCACCTTATTCGATAGGGAAAGGACCGAGATCCCTTCACCGGGAGTGACTCCTTTAGCAATAACTGGCAAATGCTACATCACTCGGTTTGTCTTTTGATAGCTTCTATAGTTTCCGCTTTGCACAGTGATATATATGATATATCCCGCACCTCATTCGACGAGGAAATGGCCGACGATCCCTTCACCGGGAGTGACCCCTTTAGCAAAACTGGAAAAGCCTCAAAAACATTCCATTTAAAAACCATTTGATTCCGCAACGAGATCAAGTTCAAAGCGTTAAAGGTTTTCATAAAAACCATTCGCAACCCTCCGTCATTTTAGGAAGTAGAGTACTTAGTATTCGTGCTGTGTTTGTTGACCATAGTCAAGGCACAGTGTACGGTAGCTAAGTGATGTCTTCCTACACCGCATATGATGCGATTAGTTAGGACAGTCGCTTGACTTTGTTGACCTTAGTTAAGGGTCATGTGGGTGGGTCTAATTAATCACGAAATGACGGGTAGAACATGACTAGTACTTATGATTTGTTAACCATAGTTAAGGTCATAGGTGCTAGGGGTAAAAACCTTTATCGGGAGTTTCAAGTGTTGAAACTTGCAATGAGATTGCATACCTTCTATATGATAGTTGGATCCCGATACCCACTGCGAGTAATTGTTACTCCTGGGAGAGTTTTGCACTTTGCAATTAGCCGATCAAGTAGGTGTCTAGAAAGGTGTCAACGGGGTTACGCCTCTGGGAAAGCGAGGTTTACAGTAATTAGGTCCGTGCGAAAGCACGGGGAACCTCCCTCAAAGTACCGACACTGGCCTGGCTGAAAGATCGGCGAACTTGTAGAGTGTAATTAATCCCGGCTAGTCTTTCCTTTTAGGGTTTGAAGGATGATTTGATAAAAACAGTGGGAGCCATCCTGATTAGATAAAATAAATAACCAATCTGATCTTGCAAGAGCGCACGCTGAGTGTTTTCTTCTCTCTCTCTCCAGGTAGCGACCATATCACGCCTTAATCAAGATAATAATATGGATGTATTGACCAAACCCGCTTGTTATACTGAGCTGGGAAACGTTGGTCCCGCTCCGACTTATAATTGTTATAAGACCGAGAAGGAAATAGGGGAATACCAGATTTCCTATGCCACCCAAACGAAGAAAGTGCATATGATGCATCTCCTTCGGGTATGTTCATTACAAAGAACCGTTTCTCAGTATCCTCTGAATCCTGGGTATTTGATACCGGATCAGGATCCCAGATATGTAATCTGTTACATAGGGCTACAAAAAGGTAGAAAAACTGAGAACGGGTGATAAGTTTCATGAGACAGAAAAACGGGGCAAGTGTTGCAGCCAAGTCTGTTGGTCACTGTGACCCTGTATTACCAATACATTGATTCTGAACAAATGTTATTAGATCCCGAACCTGATATACAAAATCATATCAGTCTCTTTATTAGTAAAGAAATGATGAAATTTCGTATTAATGGATAATGTTTTGAACATTTCCTATATCAAAAGTTGATCGGTTCAGGCACGTTATCTAAAAGCATTGACGTTCTAAATCAAACTACAGTTCCTCGTATACAGAACACACACAAGAGGAAGAGTTCAGAAATGAACGAATCCTTCTTGAGGCATTGTAGACTAGGTCACATCAATGCGACCCGACTGGCTGAAGTTACATTTTAGATGCATATTTAAATCAGTTTGAATTTACATCTTGTGAAACTTGCCATTCATGTCACAAAGATTAGATGACCATAGCTCTGTTTATTAGAAACAGAGAAAGAGTTAGTAAACTCTTGGGACTGATACATGATGATGTATGTAAAGTCTCCTGTCTACACATGCCAGGACTGGTTCTTTATACTTCATTATATTCTCTGATAATCTCTCAAGATTCAGTCATATGTTCCTGTTGAAACATAAGTCCGAACCTTTTGAGATATTCACAGAATATAAGTTAGAAGTAGAGAACCAAAATACGGGTATAAGTATTATGTCCTATGATAAGATCAGGGAGGAGAATACTTGTGCATAGAATTCCTGGACTATTCTAAAGGAGAATGAGATTCTCTCTCAGTGTTACTCCACTGAATACACCACCGCACAACGGTGTATCAGGGCGGAGAAATTTCACAATATTAGATATGGTGTGCTCTATGATGAGTATTATTGAGTACCTATTTCCTTTTGGTGTTATGCACTTGATAAGCTGCATACCTATTGAATTAGGTTTGAATCAAATCAGTGCATACCACTCCATATGAGATATGGTATAGGAAGAACCCATCTCTTAAGCGAGTTAAGATTTGGGGTTGTCCGGCCTATGTTTAAAGCAAAATCCGGACAAGATCGAGGCAGGATCAGTTCAGTAGAACTGGAAAGGTTCCAGCTATACAAAACTGCAGTTGATGATTTGACAGAACCAAAGGATTCTATAGTTCCCGACGAACCTCAGCCTCCCCGCCGATCTAGTAGGGTTCCTCATCCGCCTGAGAGATACCTCGGTTTCTCGATGACAGTGGGAGCGAGGAATGCATCATGAGATGATGACCCAACTAGTTTCGAGCTGGCCATCAAGAGTGGGACTCTGTAAGAATGGCTGGATGCTTAGTGATCTGAGATGGAATCCTTATACACCAACAAAGTATGGACTTTAGTTGCTATATCTGAAGGGTTAAATCCCCATCAGGAGCAAGTATGTCTTGAGAAGATTACTTGGTGTAGATGGAAAAGTTGAGACTTTCAAAGCTAGACTTGTTAAAGGTTTTCGTCATCGACCAAGAGTGGAAAATGATGAAACCTTTTCCAGGGACTATACTTAAGTCCATCCAGATCCTACTTACCATTGCTACATACCATGACTGCGATATCTGGTGGTTGGGTGTCATGACTGCTTTTCTAAATACTGATTTAGAAGAGATAGTCTATAAGTACACAGCCAGAGGGCTTCGTAAACAGTGGGAGCAGCGGAAACATGTGCAAGTTGCTTTACAGGATAAAGCAGGCATTGCGGAGTTAGAACATCTGTTTTGATGTGGTAGTCAAAGAGTTTGACTTCATCAAAATGGTAGATGAACCTTGTATGTACAAAAGGGTAGTATGGAGTATGGTAATGATCCTCGTAGAGTACGTGGACAACATACTCTTGATAGGAAAATAGTTTCCTATGCTACGATCGGTCGATCTCCTCTTATCACATAGATTCTCCATATAGGATCAAAGTGATACCTCCTAAAATCCTGAGGTTTGGGTCTATGAGATAGATCTAAATGGATGTTAGGATTCTTACTAATTGTAGTGAGATGGTATCAGTTGATCCTCAGGAGAATCACTGGAAAGGTTCCAGGGTGATAAGAACGACTGAATGTCAGTCACAGGCACTGTCTTTACCCTCAATAAAGGGACGGTGTGTTGGAAGAGTTCCAAGCTTGATGCCGTGGAAAACTAGACGATAAAGGCTGGTAACATCGCTATTAATGATACTACCAAAGAGGCAGTTTGGGTGTATATTGGTTCATTGGATGAACTACGTTCCTACCATTGTGTGACAATGGAACTGTGGCTTTGGACCTGGAACCCTGGTCCCATCAGTGACCCAGACAAATTCTGAGGCAGCATCACCTGATCATGGAGATAGTTGATCTCCAGGTTGATCGAGGTTAGGAGAGTAGACTCAGAGGACAACACGGCGGATCCACTCACGAAGGCTTTTTCCTAAAGAGAGACTTTTAGGGGATGGTTGAGTATTAGATACTACAACTACTGCAACAGATGGCCCTAGTGCAAGTGGAAGATTGTTAGTTATATGTATGCCCTAGAGGCCATTACTGTACATTGGATGTATATTGTAGTGGATGCTGGGACATATATAGGTAGGACTTTCTTGCTCGACATGATAGTACGCTATCTGGTTGCTCTTTATCTTAACATGTTCACTTACTGTCTCTCTGTTACATGTTGATAAAGCCCTTAGGATGTGTACCCGACTTCCAGGACTATGATGCAGATCATACTAGTGGGGCCTGGGTAGTCAATGAGTACATCCTTCATTGTTCCTAGTCGTGGAAATATCGAGACGGGGCATCGATATTCCAGAGTAGACTAGCGTATATCTTCTCGACCCATGTGATAGGCGATGGATGATCCCATATCCATTGGTGTTTGACATCAGAGATGGTATACGGGTGCTCAGTGGAGACTGGGTACACTGAACGGACTCGCCGAGAACTCCCAGATGGTATTATATCTCACGTCAGATGGCAGTTCTCTGGTGACACTGGTACAGCTTAGTCTGTTGACCCAAGATCATCATAGAGTCTTGTGTGTCTCCCACTGTGCTTTGATTTCTACCCTGCCACGGCTCTACTGAGTCGTGCAAACAGGTGGTTTTTGGGTACAGTCCCGATTCACATGGAGGCAATGAGCGATAGGAGGGGATTCGTCTCTCCCGGTATTGGGGGTTGATGTTGCGCTATGCTCGACTGGCCATAACAGGAAATCCCTGGCCAGGGCTGCAGTGATCTACTGGTAAGTGTTATCAGTAGTTTCACGAATGTTATGGACCCTACGTCGGCATGACTTATCAAGCTACTGGGGTCTGACGTTTACCACCCCTAGGAGAGATATGCGACATATCAGACGAACAGACCGGACTGTACGGTAAGTGTTACTGGTTGGATTCACAGGAGTATGAGCGGGCTTGCTCGTCGATCTTCTGATCGCTCAATACCCGGGTGGCCGTTACGTTTAGCAGACCGCTTGCGGCTTATGGGTTCTTGATATGATCATCATCTGCTACCGGCGTATTGACGAGTCTTTTAGAGTCCTACACAGAGGTTTCCTGGCTCAAGCGAAACGAAATAGGAGCGCATATGAGATATGTGCGGGACCGAGAATAATTCGTGTATGTGATACCGTATTCCATTCTCGCGATAAATGTATCGATTGGTTATATGCGATATAACCTAGTTGTCGAATCAAGGATTGATTCGATAAGCCGATACATAGGATACTAGTCGGTTATATGCGATATGACCGGATCGTTAAATCAAGTGTTGATTTAATGATTTAATGTATAATTATATATTTGATATATTACTTTGCATTAACTAGTATTGGTTCACTTTAAATGGATTTTCTCACTTGGATTGTGCAAGTTGTATATGTGATATACTTTTGTGCACAAGATTGTATCATGTTTGATGATACATGCAAGCTTGGGTTTGTGTAAAGAATTGACCATGGTTATATGAATGGTTAGGGTTTCATTTTATTTGCTTATTTATTTATTCATTTATTCTTTATTGAAAGAAATAAAATGGTGGCTAAGTTTGGTTTATCTTTAAAGCTTCATGAAGCTTTGAATGGTTGACTATTTTGTTTCTTTTCCTTAACCCTATCCATTCACTTTAACCTTAGTTTATTCTCTACATCTAACCATAGTTGACATTATGATAAGTATGATTTATTTTCTATTTTCTAAAAGAACTTATCATATCTTCTTCTTCTTCATCATCTTCTTCTTCCATGAAAAGAAGCTTGCTACATCAATGGTGATTGATGAAAAAGTGTGAGAAATCCAAATCTAAAGTCTACCCACTTCCTATTTCTTCATCCTCTACCTCTTGCCAAGTAGTATAGGGTGTTTCCTTCACAAGTTTTCTTGACTTGGTGAAGTTGGAGCTTGTTCTTGTGATGCCTCGACGTAGATCATCTTCGGCATCGAACCGACGATCAAGCCCGCCCATTTCTCCGATGAAGCCGATGCTAGAGTCATGGTTTTGATTTGGACAGCGGAGGGACCTCATCACGGAGCCTAGGACGTGGAGGACCGGATCTACAAAGGTTGTAGCTTCTTTACTTTAGTTAAAAGTCGTTAACTTGCATCGCATCGCCTATATATCTAGTTAACGATCCGTATTAGGGTTTGTAGGCACCCGTAAAATTTGAATTAGCCATGTTTGATGCCTTGTGAGACTTCATTTGTGTGCCTAGGAACCCTACAGCACGAATACTAAGTACTCTACTTCCTAAAATGACGGAGGGTTACAGATGATTTTTAAGAAAATCTATAACGTTTTGAACTTGATATCGTCGTAGAATCAAATGGTTTTCAAAAGGAGTGGCTTGAGCTCCGCAGTTTTGAAATGTAGCTTTTTCATAAAGAGCCGAGTGGTTTTCAAATCCGATTCTACAACATCTTTTTAGGTTTATTTTCTTTTACATTAATCATATTAATGTAGCCCCATCATTTAAGTCCTTAAGCTAATCACAGAAAAGAAACGAAAATACAACGTACGCTTATGCCATCCGCATTCGCTGTAATGTTCCGTTATGCACTGTTAGGTTACTTAACTAACGGCATACCGGGACGGGACTAGCGCGGGTGTAAAACATAAGCAACGTCTACTATATATATCATATATAATATATCATTGGTCTCAGATATCACATCACAGTATACAGGCAGCAGAAACACATATATGATAATATAGGATATACTAGGACGTCCGTATTTAGTATTTAGCCAACAATAGAAAATACGGATTCCACAGTCGCGATGAATAGCCAAGCCCA
This sequence comes from Agapanthus africanus, assembly GCA_030015575.1. Classification (NCBI taxonomy): domain Eukaryota; kingdom Viridiplantae; phylum Streptophyta; class Magnoliopsida; order Asparagales; family Amaryllidaceae; genus Agapanthus; species Agapanthus africanus. The sequence goes on from JASDDO010000016.1 coordinate 213,301,228, forward strand.
CACCCCTAGAACCCTACGAGAGCGGCAAGCGACCCTGCCAATTCTAGAGTTTAGGAGACCCGGTCTCGACTCCTCGAGATGGCCTCCCTCTGAACCACAGAACCCGGTCACTTGTGCTCCCCTCCTTGGGTCTATCCTAATGCGAAAAAGTAAATAATATACAACACTGGTGACATCAACCTCAACCCGGAAGTACCCCAAATAAAAGAATATTACATTACATTTGAATTTTACATGAATGAAAAGAAAACTTTCATCTCACATGAAACCCCCCGGCTATTCGATCACGACAATCCTACATGTCAAATCTCAGTAACACATAATATCACATATCATCAACGTAAATAATTATGCGTACCCCGATTGTCGTTGATGTATAGCAACGAAACCGGCGATATGCGACATACTACACTTACGGTCACAGAAAAGAAAGTATAAAACTACAACATTTGGAATCCACAATAACTTTAGACATCGTAATTCCGAAATATCGCATACTTTGCATTTCATGCCTAACTATATGAATTCCACATATTGTATCACATTCCAGATAAATAGACAGTATCAAACTTTCCGATCGAATAATCAAATACCCAAGATTTCCTAAATAGCTCAACACTTGAGCGGAGTTCAAAAATCTCAGAATGTGTCACAGTAGCAGTGGTCCAGCCGTAGAAGCCAACGCCTCACATGTGGCACGCCGTACTGCCCCAAACCCTAAGTTTTAGAGGCAGTTCAGACGGTCACATAATCGAGTTAAGGTCTGTGTTCTTCTAGAGGTTCCACCACATTACTTGAATGTATTTCCGAAAGATTCAAACTCGAGAAAAATTCAACACTTGAATGTTTTTCGTGCCGGGAAAAAGTGAGTTAATGATATCCGTTCGAACTTTTTAATACTTTCTAAATTACCCGAAAACAGTAGGAAATTAAATTTTCCGATCGAATCAACGAATCCAAAATAATCCCCAGAACACTCAACACTTGAGTCAGATTAAAAATACCCAAAAATATGTACAAGAAGCTACTGACATTACTGTACAAAATCGATGCCATAAAGCTTCTGTACGGCCGCGGATCCGCGGCCCAAGCAAGGTTTGGCCGCGGTTCCTCGGTGATATGTACGGAGCATGGTGTCGTTTTTACAGTTATGCTTATATTCCCCTGCTGAATTTTTGAAGTATTTTTAATTCAGGAAAAAACACAGTTTTAAAAAATGTCCAGAGAGGGGTCTAATTCCGTATTTCGTGGTTCGATCGGAGTTTTAACTTCGCCTAAACGTCGCCTAAAGCTCTAGCCTGGCTCTGATACCATGAAGGGTTTCCTACAGCACCACTACAAGGGTTTGGAGGCAACACACATGCCATATTTAAAATTTATGTGGTGCTAAAGAAACTATCTCAAGGATCATGCTAGAAAATTTAGTGTAACATAACTTTAACATAAACACAAGTAGTAAAAGCTAGGTTTTGAGAGTACAACCTTTGTAGCTCCCTACTCTAGACTCCTTGGCTACTTGAGAGTTGGAAAAAGGTTCACTTGAGATCCTCTAGGTCCACGAAGATCCACCCGGAGTCCTCTTTGTCCAAGTTTGAAGCTCCACTAGATCAAGAGAAGAAGTAGAAGCTAACACTCTAGACTAATGGTATAGCCTAGTGTAGAATGGTGATGTGGTTTATTTACTCACTTCAAAATCCTAACTTGGTGACTCTTTTGCTCACAAGAGAACTAGAGAGCAAGAGAGAAAGGAGGAAGAAGATGATGGCTTTTTAAAACTCAAGATAATGATAAGCATAAGAAAAAAAATGAGAAATGAAAATATATATATTTTATCTTTCTCATTCTTAACCATAGTTATAAAATATCTAGATATTTTGTTTGGAACAAAAATGGCCATAGAAAATGAATCTTGGTTAATCCAAGGGGTTAGTGCAAGAATAAAATAATAAACCATGATAACAATTTTCCATTTCCACTTTTCTTTTCCAAAAAATGATATCTATATATTTATATATATGGTGTGAGACTTATATTGCCACCATCCACTATATCAACAACCATGATAGAATTATGTATGCATGTATGTGTGCATGCACATCCCATGTGCATGAATGAGAATAAATACATACATGCATGCACACAACAAAAAGACAAGAAAGGGTTTAAAGTGAGAAACTAATGGTCAATGCTAAATCAACACTTGATTTAGTAATCCGGTCATATCTCATACGACCCGACCAAAAGCAAACCGCCCGATTAATATACGGAATCTCATACGCGTATTTTAACCGGGTCCACGCGCATATCTCATATGCGCACCACATCGTTTCGCCTGGAGTAGGCAACTCCATTGTAGGACTCTAAGACTCGTCAATACGCCGGAAGTGGGTGATGATCATATCAAGCACCCTAACCCGCAAGCGGTCAGCTAAACGTAACGGCCACCCGGGTATTGAGCGATCAGAAGTAAACAAGCGAACCTGTCACAACTCCCGTCGAGCCAACCGGCAACACTACCGTACAGTCTGGTCTCTTCGTCAGATAAGTTGCATATCGAGTCTAGGGTTTGGTAACGTCGACCCCAATAACTCAATAAGTCATGCCGATGAATGGTCTATAACAAATCGAAAAACTACTGATAATACTTATCATTAAATCTCAACAGCCCCGGCCAGGGACTTACTGATATAGCGAATCGAGCACAGCACAGCATCCACTCCCAATACCGGGAGAGACGAAACCCCTCCTATCGCTCATCACCTTCGTGTGTCTCGGGACAGTACCCAACGACCAAATGTTTGCACGACTCAGTAAACCCGTGGTAGGATAGTAATCAAAGTACAGTGGGAGAATACACAAGACTCTATGACGATCTCGGGTCTACCAACTAACCTGCACCAGTGTCACCTGAGAACTGCTATCCGACGATAGATATAATTCCATATAGGAGTTCTCGGTGAGTCCGTCCAGTGTACCCAGTCACCATTGAGCACCCGTATACGATCTCGATGTCAGACATCGATGAATGCGGGAACATCCATCGCCCATCATATGGGTCTAGTATCATATACGCTAGTCTACTCTGGTATATCGATGCCCCGTCTCGATATACCTACGACTAGGGATATTCCAGGATATGCTTATAAACTACAGATGTCCCACTACTATGATCTCTATCATAATCACAGTAGTTAAGCCTATATCCTTAGGGCTTTATCAACATGTGTGAATGAATAAAAGCATGATCAAATCAATATGTCAGATAACGAAGAACCAGATAGCATACTATCATATCGAGCAAGAATGTACACTGAATATATATACACATGTATAAATACATCCACTATCATATAATGGCCTCTATGGCATACATATATCCAACAGAATCTCCATGCCTAAGTATTCTCCTCCCTTATCACATCAAAGGATATAATACTTATACCCGTATTGGTTCTCTACTTCTTTCTTATATTCTTTAGAGTTCTCAAAAGCTTCAGACATGTGTTTCAACAGGAACATGCATCCAATTCTTGAGAGATCATCAGTGAATGTAAGGAAGTACAAAGAACCTGTCCTGGCATATGTAGACTGGGGAGCTTCATACATCACAATGTATCAGTCCCAAGAGTTCACTAACACTTTCTCTGTTTCTAGTAAACAGAGCTATGGTCAATAAATCTTTGTGACATGACCGGCAAGTTTCACAAGATGTAAATTCAGACTGATTTAAATATGCATCTAAATGTAGCTTTAGCCAGTCGGGTCGCTTTGATATGACCTAGTCTACGATGCCTCAAGAAGGATTCTTTCATTTCTGAATTCTTCCTCCTGTGTGTGTTTTGTACATTAAGAACTGTGGTTTGATTTAGAACGTCTATGCTTATAGATAACATGCCTGAACCGATCAACTCTTGATATAAGAAATGTGCAAAACATTATCCAACAATACAAAATTATATCTTTCTTTAATAAATAAAGAGACTGAAATGATGTTGTATGTCAGGCTCGGTATCTAATAACATTCGTTCATAATCAATGTATTCTGGTAATACAGGGTGATAGTGACCAACGGACTTGGCTGCCACACTTGCACTGTTTCTATCTCATGAAACTTATCACCCGTTCTCAGTTCTCTACCTATCTATAGCCCATGTAACAGATTACATATGCGAGATCCTGATCCGGTATCTCATACCCAGGACGTAAAGGATACTGAGAAACAGTTCTTTGTAATAAACATACCCGAAGAAGATGCATCATCATGCACTTTCTTCGTTTGGGCGGCATGGGAATCCTGGTATTCCCTTATTTCCTTCTCGGTCTTATAACAATTATAAGTTGGAGTGGGACCAACGTTCCCCAGCTCAATATAACAAGCGGGTTCGGTCAATATATCCATATTATTATCTTGATTAAGGCGTGACATGGTCGCTACCAGGAGAGAGAGAGAGAAGAAAACACTCTGCGTGCGCTCTTGCAAGATTAGATTGGTTATATATTTTATCTAATCTGGATGGCTCCCACTGTTTTTATCAAATCATCCTTCAAACCCTAAAAGGAAAGACTAGCCGGGATTAATTACACATTACAAGTTCCCCAATCTTTCAGCCAGGCCAGTGCCGGTACTTTGACGGAGGTTCCCCGTGCTTTCACACGGACCTAATTAAAATAAATCTCGTTTTCCCAGAGGCGTAACCCCGTTGACACCTTTCTAGACACCTACTTGATCGGCTAATTGCAAAGTGCAAAACTCTCCCAGGAGTAAAAATTACTCGCAGTGGGTATCGGGATCCAACTATCTCATAGAAGGTATGCAATCTCATTGCAAATTTCAACACTTGAAACTCCCGATAAAGGATTTTACCCCTAGCACTTATGACCATAACTATGGTCAACAAATCATAAGAACTAGTCAAGCTCTACCCCTCATTTCGTGATTAATTAGACCCACCCACATGACCCTTAACAAAGGTCAACAAAGTCACATGACTGTCCTAACTAATCGCAACATATGCTATGTAAGAAGACATCACTTAGCTACCGTATACTGTGCCTTGACTATGGTCAACAAACACAGCACGAATACTAAGTACTCTACTTCCTAAAATGACGGAGGGTTACGGATGGTTTTTAAGAAAACCTTTAACGATTTGAACTTGATCTCGTTGCAGAATCAAATGGTTTTAAAATGGAGTGCTTTTGAGGCTTCTGCTAGTTTCGCTAAAGAGGTCACTCTCGGTGAAGGGATCTCGGCTCTTTCCTCGTTAAATGAGGCGCAGGATATTCACAATACCACTATGCAAAGCAAGAACTAGAAAAGCAATCAAAAGTCAAACCGAAGGTTGTAGCATTTGCTAGTTATTGCTAAAGAGGTCACTCCCGGTGAACGGATCTCGGCTCTTTTCTTATCGAATAAGGTGCTGGATGTTCTACAAGGAACACCGCTATGCAAAGCAACAACTAGAGCTACCTTATTTTTTTTTTGAAATTCGATTCCACAACATCATTTAGGTTTATTTTCTTTCATTAATCTCATTAATGAATGTCCCATCATTTAAGTCACCTAATCATCATAGATAAATACAACGTACGCTTGTGCCATCCGAATTCGTCTCGATGTCCCGTCATGCACCGTTAGGTTAGGTAACTAACGACAGACCGGGGAAGGGCTAGTGCGGGTGTAAAACATAAGCAACGTCTATATACTATATACAGTATCTATCTGAACATATCACATGATCACATCACAGATAACGCAGCAGAAAACAACATATGAAATATTGGATATATTAGGACGTCCGTATTTTATTTTGAGCCTGTATAAAACACGGATTCCACGGTCGTGATGATTAGCCAATCCCACATCCCTAGACCCCTACGAGAGAGGCAAGCAACCCTACCATTTCTAGAGTTAGGAGACCCGGACTCGACTCCTCGAGATGGTCTCCCACTGGACCCTAGAACCCGGTTACTTGTGCTCCCCTCCTGGGACTATCCTAATGAGGAAAAGTAAATAATATACATCAACGATGACATATTCCTCAGCCCGGAAGTGCCCCAATAAAAGAATATTACATACAAGTTTTTACATGAATGAAAATGAAAAACTCCCATCTCACATAAAAAGAACCCAGCTATTCAAACACGACGATCCAATATAACATATCCAGCAACACATAACATCACATGTCATCAACATAAGTAAATATGTGTATCCCAATTATCGTTGACGTATATCAACGAAACCGGCGATACCCCAGATATTACACTTACGGTCGCAGAAAAGAAAGTATAAAACTACAACAGTTGTAATCCGCAATTTCCTAAGACATCGCACGCCTAACTAAATGAATTCCTTAGACATCGCATGCCTAACTATTATAAACCCCGCATTTTAGTCTCATCATCAAAAACCCTTTTCAATATCAAGTCGGGCAATTCAACAAGATTCCCGACATCCTGATCGAATGCTCGTCGCAAACTTTAGTTGACGGCCGCAGCCCCGGATGCCGTCGACGAAGTGCACTAAGGCGGAACACCGCTGCCGCGAGCTCCCGAACGGATGCTTTTGTCGACGGGGTTCTCCTACAGTCACTTGGTCGGGGCTTTGTGGCGTGGCTATCTATTAAATTTACCCTGCGAGTATCCCCGTATGCTACGTGATTGCGACGGACTTTTGATCGCATCAAATTCCCGTGGCAACCGATCATTTGAGACTGAACTGCTAGATTTATAACATTCAAATTACTTATCTCATAACTACTTGTGGATTCCAAATATTGTATCACATTCCAGATAAATATACAATGTTAAACTTTCCGATCGAATAATCAAACACCCAAGATTTCCTAAACAGTTCTTAACACTTGAAATTACTTTAAGAACATCCATCACATGCCACAGTACCAATGGCCCAGTCGTAGAAGGGTCAAGCCAACGCCTCACATGTGGCAACGCCGTACTGCCCGAAACCTAAGGTTCAAAAGGCAGTTCAAGACAGTCACATAATCGAGTTAAGGTTTGGTGTCTTCTAGAGGGTCCACCGCGTAACTTGCACGATTTAGAACGTTCTTAAACTACGGAAAAATCCAACACTTGGAAATATTCCGGCAGGGGAAAAAGTGAGTTATTGATATCCGGTCGAACTTTTTAACATGTTCTAAAATTACCCGGACAAACTTAAACGAAGTTAAACATTCCGATCGAATCAACGAGCCCCCAATACAACCCAGAAAACTCAACACTTGTGTATAATTAAAAAATACCCAGAAGTAGTAGGTAACACATACGGATGTTACTGTTGGAAAACGATACCCTACTTCTCAATTATTGCCGCAGAACCGCCGCCAATACCCCAGTTTGGCCACGGTTCCGCGGCGCTATAGTGGCCTTAGGGTGTCGTTTTTCACAGGTGTCCATATAATTCACTGCTGATTTTTTAAGCATTTTTAATATGATAAAAAGTCAACTTTTGAAAAATTTCCAGAGAAGGGTAAAACATGGGGTTTCAGGGTTCGATCGGACTTCTAACTTCGTCTAGACTTCGCCTAAAGCTCTAGCTTGGCTCTGATACCACTGTAGGGTTACTTGGCACTCAAATAAGGTTCTAAAAGGCATCAACCATGCCCGATTCAAATTTTAGCTGTGCCGAACAACCCTAAACAAGATCTTTAAACTAGTGATTATGGGAAAACTATAAGCAAGTAAACAACTTTACTTCTATGAGTTAGGGATTACAACCTTTGTAGTCCACTCCTTCACTTCTAAAGCTCCGTGATGAAGTCCCTTCGTTGCGATCATCGAGATCCTGGACTCTTGTGATGGTTTGCTCGGAGAAAAGAACGGGCTAGCTCGTTAACTTCGAGGCCGAAGATGATCTACGTCGAGGAGACTCAAACTCAAGCTCCATCTTCACTAGGTCATGAACTTTGTGAAGAGAACACCCTAAACTAAATGTAATGGCCACCCGGGTATTGAGCGATCAGAAGATCAATGAGCAAGCCTGCTCAGACTCATGCGAATCCAATCAGTAACACTTAGCACATAGTCCGGTCAGTTCGTCTGATGTGTCGCATATCTCGCCTAGGGGTGGTAAACGTCAGACCCCAGTAGCTTGATAAGTCATGCCGATGTAAGGTCCATAACAAGCATGAAACTACTGATAACACTTACTAGTAAATCACTGCAACCCTGGACAGGGATTTCCAGTTATGTCCAGTCGAGCATAGCGTAACATCAGCCCCCAATACCGGGAGAGATGAATCCCCTCCTATCGCTCATTGCCTCCATGTGACTCGGGACTGTACCAAAAAACCACCTGTTTGCACGACTCAGTAGAGCCGTGGTAGGGTGGAAATCAAAGCACAGTGGGAGACACACAAGACTATGACGATCTCGGGTCAACAGACTAAGTTGTACCAGTGTCACCAGAGAACTGCCATCTGATGTGAGGTATAATACCATCTGGGAGTTCTCGGCGAGTCCGTTCAGTGTACCCAGTCTCCACTGAGCACCCGCATACCGTCTCAGATGTTAAAAACCAATGGATACTGGATCATCCATCGCCCATCACATGGGTCGAGAAGATATACGCTAGTCTACTCTAGAATATCGATGCCCCGTCTCGATATTCCCATGACTAGGAACGTTGAAGGAAGTACTCATGGACAACCCAGGCCCCACTAGTATGATTTGCATCATAGTCCTGCAAGTCGAGTACACATCCTAAGGGTTTTATCAACATGTAACAGAGAGACAGTAAGTATACATGTTAAGATAAAGTGCAACCATATAGCGTACTATCATGTCGAGCAAGAAAGTCCTACCTATATATGTCCCAGCATCCACTACAATATACATCTCATGTACAGTAATGGCCTCTAGGGCATACATATAACTAACAATACCTATCGTCAGATAGCAGTTCTCTGGTGACACTGGTACAGGTTAGTCTGTAGATCCGAGATCGTCGTAGTGTCTTGTGTGATTCTCACTGTGCTTTGATTTCCACCTTACCACGTTCATGAGAACGTGCAAAATGGTGGCTTTTGGGTATAGTCCCGAATCAAATGGAGGCAATGAGCGATAGGAGGGGTTTCATCTCTCCCGGTATTGGGGGTTGATGTTGCACTGTGTTCGAATGGCGATAACTGGATGTCCCTGGCCAGGGCTGATATAGAGACCTACTGGTAAGTGTTATCAGTATTTTCTCTACCCGTTATGAGCCTTATTTCGACATGACTTATCGGTAACTGAGCTCTGACGTTTACCATCCCTAGAATGGATATGCGACATACCAGAAGAAGAGACCGGACTGTACGGTATTGTTTCTGATTGGATTCACAGGAGTGTGTGCAAGCTTACTTATTGATCTTCTGATCGCTCAATACCCGGATGGATGTTACATTTAGCTTACCGCTTGTGAGTGTTTGATATGATCATCACCTACTGCCGGCGTATTGACGAGTCTTTAGAGTCCTACACAGAGGTTTCCGGGCTCAGGCGAAACGGAGTTGGAGCACATATGTGATATGTGCTGGACCGAGAATAATACGTGTATGTGATACCGTATTCTATTCTCATGATATATGATATCGGCCGGGTGTTGGATATATGTATGCCCTAGAGGCCATTATGAGATAATGGATGTATTTATATATATATATATATATATATATATATATATATATATTCAGTGTACATTCTTGCTCGACATAATAGTATGCTATCTGGTTCTTCTTTATCTGACATGTTTACTTGATCATGCTTTTACTCATTCACACATGTTGATAAATCCCTGAGGATATTGGCTTGACTACAGTGATTATGATAGAGATCATACTTGTGGGACATCTGTAGTTTATAAGCATATCCTGAAATGTCCCTAGTCGTGGGTGTATCGAGACGGGGCATCGATATACCAGAGTAGACTAGCGTATATGATACTAGACCCATATGATGGGCGATGAATGTGTTAGTTATATGTATGCCCTAGAGGCTATTACTGTACATAGGATGTATATTGTAGTGGATGCTGGGACATATATAGGGAGGACTTTCTTGCTCGACAAGATAGTATGCTATCTGGTTGATCTTTACCTTAACGTGTAAACTGATTGTCTCTCTGTTACATGTTGGTAAAGCCCTTAGGATGTGTACTTGACTACCTGGACTATGATGCGGATCATACTAGTGGGGATATGGTAGTCCATAAGTACATTCTTCAAAGTCCCTAGTCGTGGGTGTATCGAGACGGGGCATCGATATACCAGAGTAGACTAGCGTATACCTTCTCGACCCATACAGATGGGCGATGGATGATCCCATATCCATTGGTGTTTGACATCGGAGATGATATACGGGTGCTCAGTACAGACTGGGTACACTGGACGGACTCGCCGAGAACTCCCAGATGGTATTATACCTCACGTCAGATGGCAGTTCTCTGGTGACACTGGTACAGAGTAGTCTGTTGACCCGAGATCGTCATAGTGTCTTGTGTGGTTCCCACTGTGCTTTGATTTCCATCTTACCACGTCCAAGAGGGCGTGCAAAACGGTGGTTTTTGGGTACAGTCCGGAGTCACATGGAGGCAATGAGCGATAGGAGGGGATTCGTCTCTCCCGGTATAGGGAGTTGATGTTGCGCTGTGTTCAATTGGCTATAACAGGAAATCCCTGGCCAGGGTTGCTGAGATTTGCTGGTAAGTGTTACCAGTAGTTTCTCGAATAGTTATAGATCTCGTATCGACACGACTTATCGAGCTATTGGGGTCTGACGTTTACCACCCCTAGGCGAGATATGCGACATATCAGACGATCAGATCGGACTGTACGGTAGTGTTACTGGTTGGATTCACTGGAGTGTGAGCGGGCTTGCTCGTCGATCTTCAGATCGCTCAATACCCGGGTGGCCGTTACGTTTAGCAGACCGCTTGCGGCTTGTGGATGTTTGATATGATCATCATCTGCTGCCGGCGTATTGACGAGTCTTTAGAGTCCTACACAGAGGTTTCCTGGCTCAAGCGAAACGAAATAGGAGCGCATATGAGATATGTGCGGGACCGAGAATAATGCGTGTATCTGATACCGTATTTCATTCTCGCGATGAATGTATCGAATGGTTATATGCGATATAACCTAGTTATCGATGGATTTTCTCACTCGGGTGTGTGCATTACATATGCGATATGATTTTGTGCATTTTATTGTATCATGTTTGATGATGCATTTTTACTTGGTTAAGTGCAAAGAATTAAACCATGGTTAAAAGAATGGTTAGGGTTTCATTTCTTTTATTAATTCATTTATTTATTTGTTTATTCATTTTGGAAAAGAGGAGAAAAGAATGGTGGCTTATTTTGGAGTTTAGTTGAAGCTTCATGAAACATTGATCAAGTCAACCATTCTTATCTCATCCTTAACCATAACCATTCCCACTAACCATGATTCATTCTCTACACTTGAATCTAGTTAACATTATGATAAGTTTTGTTTTTCTATGGTTTTTAAAAGACTTATCATAATATTCTTCTTCTTCTTCCATTTCTTCAAGTGAAGAAAAAGCAAGCTCCATCAATGGTGATTGATGGAAACAAGTGAGAAATCCAAAACTAAAGTCTACCCACTTCCTATTTCTTCATCCTCTACCTCTTGACAAGTAATAGAGTGTGTTCTCTTCACAAGTTTTTGGACTTGGTGAAGTCGGAGCTTGATTTAGCGATGCCTCGACGTAGATCATCTTCGGCACGTCGTCGATGACCTAGCCCGCTTCTTCTCCGATGAAGCCGACGCAAGAGCCCGGGACTTCTTATGGACAGCGAGAGGATGTCGTTGCGGAGCTATGGAGGTGGAGCAAACGGATCTACAAAGGTTGTATTTCCGTATTCTCATTAATTAAGTGTTAACTAGTTATCTTTTCGCCTAGACATCTAGCCAACGATTCGTAGTTTAGGGTTTCCGGCACCTAGAATTTTTAATTTGCCATGTTCGATGCCTTGAGAGACCTCACTAGAGTGCCTAGGAACCCTACAGTGGTATCAGAGCCTAGCTAGAGCCTTAGGCGAAGTCCAGACGGAAATTGAAGTCCGAACGAACCCGAAAACCCAAACCTAACATGCTCTCTGTCCAGATTTTAAAATTATGGATTTTTCAAGATTAAAAATATCCAGAAAATCAAGCGGGGTTTTCTAAGAATTACTGTAAATTTCGTGGGCCTGATTCAACTTTACCACCGCGCTTCCGCGGCACGAGCATGCCTCGTGCGGCGGAAGAGCGGCAGTTTTGTCGTTTTGTGAGGTAATGTTTGCACAGTAATTCTCAGTATTCTGTTCTGGTTTTCCTGGGTATTTTTAATATATTTTCAAGAGTTGAATTTTCAGAGGTGGTTTTGGGGTTTCGGAGTTTCGATCGGAATATCAAATTTTGTCTGTGTGGCTTTCCGGATAAATTTTAGAATATGTTAAAAAGTTCGACCGGATATAAATACCCAATTTTTCCCCTGTCGGAAAATTTCCAAGTGTTGGATTTTTCCGAAGTTTAACGACGTTCTAAGTAGTGCAAGTAACGCGATGGACCCTCTAGAAGACAACAAACCTTAACTCGATTATGTGACCGTCTTGAACTGCCCTTTGAACCTTCGGGTTTGGGGCAGTACGGCGTGCCACATGTGAAGCGTTGGCTTGACCCTTCTACGGCTGGACCGTTGGTACTGTGGCACGAACGGAATGTTGTTATACTTGTTTCATGTGTTGATCAGTATCGGGAAAACTTGGGTGTTCGATTGTTCGATCGGAAAGTTTGACATTTTCTATTTATCTGGAATGGGATACAATAATTGGAATTCACAAGTAATTATGTGATAACTGAATGAATGTTATAAATCTAGCGGTTTAGTCTCACTTGATCGGTTGCCACGGAATTTTGATGTGATCAAAAGTCCGTCGCAATCACGTAGCGTACGCGGATACTCGCCGGGTAAACTTGATAGACAGCTTCACTCCTTAGCCCCGACCAAGTGACTGTAGGAGAACCCCGTCGCCGAAAGCATCCGGCCGGGTGCTCGCGGTAGCGGTGTTCCGCCTTGGTGCACTTCGTCGACGGTATCAGGGGTGCGGCCGCCTACTGAAGTTTGCGACGAGCATTCGATCAGGGTGTCGGGAATCCTGTTGAATTCCCCGACTTGGTATTGAAAAGAGTTTTCGATAATGAGACTAAAATGCGGGGTTTATAATTGTTAGGCATGCGATGTCTAAGTAATTCATTTGATTAGGCATGCGATGTCTATGCAGATTGCGGATTCCAACTGTTGTAGTTTTACACTTTCTTTTCTGTGACCGTAAGTGTAATATGTGATATCGCCGGTTTCGTTGCTATATGTCAATGACAATTGGGATGGACATATTTACTTACGTTGATGACATGTGATGTTATGTGTTGCTGGATATGTTATATTGGATTGTCGTGTTAGAATAGCCGGGGGTTTTTATGTGAGATGAGTGTTTTTCATTTTCATTCATGTAAAAACTTGTATGTAATATTCTTTTATTGGGGCGCTTCCAGGTAGCGGAAGTAGTCACCGTTTGTATATTATTTACTTTTCCGCACTAGGATAGACCCAAGGAGGAGAGCACAAGTAACCGGGTTCTGGAGTCCAGTGGGAGACCAACTCGAGGAGTCGAGGCCGGGTCTCCTAACTCCAGAATTGGTAGGGTTGCTTGCCGCTCTTGTAGGGGTCTAGGGGTGTGGGTTTGGCTATTCATCGCGACCGTGGAATCCGTGTTTTATACTGGCTCGTATTGAAAACACGGACGCCCTAGTATATCCAATATTTCATATGTTACTTCTGCTGCGATATCTGTGATGTGATCATGTGATGTTCTGTGATAGATACTGTATATAGTATATATGATATATTATATAGCCGTTACTTATGTTTTACACCCGCGCTAGCCCTGCCCCGCTCTGTCGTTAGTTACCTAACCTAACGGTGCACGAGGGGACATCGAGGCGAATGCGGATGGCATAAGTGTACGTCGTATTTATCTGTGATGTTTAGGTACTTAAATGATGGGACTTCATTAATGTGATTAATGAAATAAAAGAAACCTAAGATGTTGTAGAATCGAATTTCAAAATAAAACAGGTAGCGACAGTTCTTGCTTTGCACAGCGGTATATATGATATATCCTGCACCTTATTCGATAAGGAAAGGACCGAGATCCCTTCACCGGGAGTGACTCCGTTAGCAATAACTGGCAGATGCTACAACCTCGGTTTGTCTTTTGATTTCTTTTAAGAGCTTTTGCTTTGCACAGTGATATATGTGATATATCCCGCACCTCATTCGACGAGGAAAGGACCGACGATCCCTTTACCGGGTGTGACTCCTTTAGCAAAACTAGAAAAGCCTCAAAAACACTCCATTTCAAAATTCATTCGATCCTACAACGATATCAAGTTTATTACGCAATAGGTTTTCAGAAAAACCTGCCGTAGCCCTCCGTCATTTCAGATAAGTAGTAGTTAGTATTCGTGCTGCGTTTGTTGGCCTTTGTCAAGGCGCAGTGTGCGGTAGCTAACTGGTGCTTATCTGCTTATGCATATGATGCAGATTGAGTTAGGGTAGTCGTGCGACCTTGTTGGCCTTTGTCAAGGGCCGTGCGGGTGGGTTTAATTCAATCAAGAAATGACGGGTTGAACTTGACTAGCAGCCTATGGTTTGTTGACCTCTGTCAAGATCATAGGACGCTAGGGGCAAAATATTATCGGGAATTTCAAGTGTTGAAATTTGCAATGAGATTGCATACCTTCTATGAGATAGTTGGATCCCGATACCCGCTGCGAGTAAGAGTTACTCCTGGGAGAGTTTTATACATTACAATTAGCCGATCAAGTAGGTGTCTAGAAAGGTGTTAACGAGGTTACGCCTCTGGGAAAACGAGGTTTACATTAATTAGGTTCGTGCGAAAGCACGGGGGACCTCCCTCAAAGTACCGACACTGGCCTGGCTGAAAGATTGGCGAACTTGTAGTGTGTAATTAATCCCGGCTAGTCTTTCCTTTTAGGGTTTGAAGGAAGATTTGATAAAAAGCAGTGGGAGCCATCCTGATTAGATAAAATAATAACCAATCTATTCTTGACAGAGCGCACGCTGAGTGTTTTCTTCTCTCTCTCTCCTGGTAGCGACCATATCACGCCTTAATCAAGATAATAATACGGATTATTGACCGAACCCGCTTGTTATACTGAGCTGGGGAACGTTGATCCCGCTCCAACTTATAATTGTTATAAGACAGAGCAGGAAATTAGGGAATACCAGATTTCCCGTGCCGCCCTAACGAAGAGAATGCATGCTGATGCATCATCTTCGGGTGTGTTCATTATACAGAACTGTTTCTCAGTATCCTCCGCATCCTTGGTACATGATACCGGATCAGGATCCCAGATATGTAAGATGTTACATAGGGCTACAAAAGGGTAGAAAAACTGAGAACGAGTGATAAGTTTCATGAGGCAGAAAACGGGGCAAGTGTTGCAGCCAAGTCTGTTGGTCACTGTCACCCTGTATTGTAATACATTGATTCTGAACGAATGTTATTAGATACCGAACCTGATATACAAAATCATATCTGTCTCTTTATTAGTAAAGAAACGATAAAATTTCGTATTGTTGGATAATGTTTTGAACATTTCCTATATCAAAAGTTGATCGGTTCAGGCACGTTAGCTAATAGCATTATTGTTCTAAATCAAACTACAGTTCTAAGTATAGGGAACACACACAAGAAGAAAAGTTCAGATGTGAACGGATTCTTCTTAAGGTATTGTAGACTGGGTCATATCAATGCGACCCGACTAGCTAGAGTTACACAATGATGCATATTTAAATTAGTTTGAATTTATATCTTGTGAAACTCGCCAGTCATGTCACAAAGATAAGATGACCATAGCTCCGTTTACTGGAGACAGAGAAAGAGTTAGTGAACTCTTGGGATGATACATGTTGATGTATGTAGGTCCCCAGTCTATACATGCCAGGACTGGTTCTTTATACTTCATTACGTTCTCTGATGATCTTTCGAGATTCAGACCTATGTTCCTGTTGAAACAAAAGTCCGAAGCTTTTGAGATATTCACAGAATATAAGTTAGAAGTAGAGAACCAATACGGGTATAAGTATTATGTCCTATGATGAGATCAAGGAGGAGAATACTTGTGCATGGAATTCCTGGACTATTCTAAAGGAGAATGAGATTCTCTCTCAGCATTACTCCTCCGTATACACCATAGAACGTTGGTATATCGGGGCGGAGCAGATACACCCTATTTGATATGATGTGCTCTATGATGAGTACTACTGAGTTACCTTTTTCCTTAGGGGGTTATGCACTTGAGAAGTTGCATACCTATTGAATAGGGTTCGAATCAAATCAGTGCCTACCACTTCATATGTGATATAGAAGGGGAAGAGCCCATATCTTAAGTTAGTTAAGATTTGGGGTTGTCCGGCCTATGTCTAAAAGCAAAATCCGGACAAGCTCGAGGCAAGGTCTGTTAAGTACAACTGGAAAGGTTCCAGCTATACAAACTGCAGCTAATGATTTGATAGAACCAAAGGATTCAGTAGAAACCAACGAACCTCAGCCTCTCCGCCGATCTAGTAGGGTTCCTCACCCACCTGAGAGATACTTCGGTTTCTCTATGACAGTGGGAGCGAGGATTGCATCATGAGATGATGACCCAACTAGTTTCGAGCAGGCCATCAGGAATGAGACTCTGTAAGAATGGCTGGATGTTTAGCGATCTGAGATAGAATCCTTATACACCAACAAAGTATGGACTTTAGTTGCTATATCTGAAGGGTTAAATCCCCATCAGGTGCAAGTATATCTTGAGAAGATTACTTGGTGTAAATGGAAAAGTTGAGACTTTCAAAGCTAGACTTGTTAAAGGTTTTCTTCATCAACCAGGCGTGGATAATCATGAAACCTTTTCCAGTATCTATGCTTAAGTCCATCCAGATCCTACTTGCCACGGCTACATACCATGACTACGATATCTGGCGGTTGGGTGTCATGACTGCTTTTCAAAATGATGTTTTAGAAGAGTGCGTCTATAAGTACACAGCCATAGGGCCTCGTAGACAGTGGGAGCAGCGGAAACGTGTGCAATATGTTTTATAAGATAAAGCAGGCATCGCGGAGATGGAACATCTGTTTTGATAGATAGTCAAAGAGTTTGACATCATCAAAATGGTAGATGAACCTTGTATAAACAAAAAGGTAGTAGGGAGTATGGTGGTGATCCTCGTAGAGTACGTGGATGACATACTCTTGATAAGAAAGGAGTTTCTTATGCTACGCTCGATCAATCTCCGATTATCACAAAGATTCTCCGTATAGGATCAAAGTGATACCTCCTGAATCCTGAGTTTTGGATCTATGAGATAGATCTAATTGGATGTTAGGATACTCACTAGTAGTAGTGAGATGGTATCAATCGATCCTGGGGAGAATCACTGGAAGTGTTCCAGAGTGATAAAGACGACTGAATGTCAGTTGCAGGTATTGTCTCTACCCTCAGTAAAGGGACGGTATGTTGGAAGAGTTCCAAGCTAGATACCGTGACATACTAGACGATAAAGGCAGGATACATCGCTACTAAAGATGCTACCAAAGAGGCTGTTTGGATGTATATTGGTTCATGAGATGAACTACGTTCCTACCATTGTGTGACAATGGAGTTGTGGCTTATGCCAGGAACCCCCCTCCCATCAGTGATCCAGACTTATTCTAAGGCAGTATCACCTGATCAAGGAGATAGTTGATCTCCAAGGTGATCGAGGCAAGGAGAGCAGACTTAGAGGATAACGCAGCGGATCCACTCACGAAGGCCTATTCCCAGAGAGAGACTTTCATGGGATGGTTGAGTATGAGATACTACAACCACTGCTACAGATGGCCCTAGTGCAAGTGGGAGATTGTTAGTTATATGTATGCCCTAGAGGCCATTACTGTACATAGGATGTATATTGTAGTGGATGCTGGGACATATATAGGGAGGACTTTCTTGCTCGACATGATAGTATGCTATCTGGTTGATCTTTACCTTAACGTGTAAACTGATTGTCTCTCTGTTACATGTTGGTAAAGTCCTTAGGATGTGTACTTGACCACCTGGACTATGATGCGGATCATACTAGTGGGGACATGGTAGTCCATAAGTACATCCTTCAAAGTCCCTAGTCGTGGGTGTATCGAGACGGGGCATCGATATACCAGAGTAGACTAGCGTATACCTTCTCGACCCCTACAGATGGGCGATGGATGATCCCATATCCATTGGTGTTTGACATCGGAGATGATATACGGGTGCTCAGTAGAGACTGGGTACACTGGACGGACTCGCCGAGAACTCCCAGATGGTATTATACCTCACGTCAGATGGCAGTTCTCTGGTGACACTGGTACAGAGTAGTCTGTTGACCCGAGATCGTCATAGAGTCTTGTGTGGTTCCCACTGTGCTTTGATTTCCATCTTACCACGTCCAAGAGGGCATGCAAAACGGTGGTTTTTGGGTACAGTCCCGAGTCACACGGAGGCAATGAGCGATAGGAGGGGATTCGTCTCTCCCGGTATAGGGAGTTGATGTTGCGCTGTGTTCGATTGGTTATAACAGGAAATCCCTGGCCAGGGTTGCTGAGATTTGCTGGTAAGTGTTACCAGTAGTTTCTCGAATAGTTATAGACCTCGTATCGACACGACTTATCGAGCTATTGGGGTCTGACGTTTACCACCCCTAGGCGAGATATGCGACATATCAGACGATCAGATCGGACTGTACGGTAGTGTTACTGGTTGGATTCACTGGAGTGTGGGCGGGCTTGCTCGTCGATCTTCAGATCGCTCAATACCCGGGTGGCCGTTACGTTTAGCAGACCGCTTGCGGCTTGTGGATGTTTGATATGATCATCATCTGCTGCCGGCGTATTGACGAGTCTTTAGAGTCCTACACAGAGGTTTCCTGGCTCAAGCGAAACGAAATAGGAGCGCATATGTGATATGTGCGGGACCGAGAATAATGCGTGTATGTGATACCGTATTTCATTTTCGCGATGAATGTATCGAATGGTTATATGCGATATAACCTAGTTATCGAATCAAAGGTTGATTCGATAAACCGATACATTGAATACTAGTCGGTTATATGCGATATGACCGGATCGTTAAATCAAGTGTTGATTTAATGGTTTATTGTATAATTATATATTTGATATATTACTTTGCATTAACTAGTATCGGTTCACTTAAGATGGATTTTCTCACTCGGGTGTGTGCATTATATATGCGATATGATTTTGTGCATTTTATTGTATCATGTTTGATGATGCATTTTTACTTGGTTAAGTGCAAAGAATTAAACCATGGTTAAAAGAATGGTTAGGGTTTCATTTCCTTTATTAATTCATTTATTTATTTGTTTATTCATTTTGGAAAAGAGGAGAAAAGAATGGTGGCTTATTTTGGAGTTTAGTTGAAGCTTCATGAAACATTGATCAAGTCAACCATTCTTATCTCATCCTTAACCATAACCATTCCCACTAACCATGATTCATTCTCTACACTTGACTCTAGTTAACATTATGATAAGTTTTGTTTTTCTATGGTTTTTAAAAGAATTATCATAATATTCTTCTTCTTCCTCCATTTCTTCAAGTGAAGAAAAAGCAAGCTCCATCAATGGTGATTGATGGAAACAAGTGAGAAATCCAAAACTAAAGTCTACCCACTTCCTATTTCTTCATCCTCTACCTCTTTCCAAGTAGTAGAGTGTGTTCTCTTCACAAGTTTTTGGACTTGGTGAAGTCGGAGCTTGATTTAGCGATGCCTCGACGTAGATCATCTTCGGCACGTCGTCGATGACCTAGCCCGCTTCTTCTCCGATGAAGCCGACGCAAGAGCCCGGGACTTCTTATGGACAGCGAGAGGATGTCGTTGCGGAGCTATGGAGGTGGAGCAAACGGATCTACAAAGGTTGTATTTCCGTATTCTCATTAGTTAAGTGTTAACTAGTTATCTTTTCGCCTAGACATCTAGCCATCGATCCGTAGTTTAGGGTTTCCGGCACCTAGAATTTTTAATTTGGCATGTTCAATGCCTTGAGAGACCTCACTAGAGTGCCTAGGAACCCTACAGAATGTTCCCACATTCATCGATGTTTGACATCGAAATCATATACGGGTGCACAGTGGTGACTGCGTACACTGGATGGATTCACCGAGAACTCCTATATGGAATTATATCTATCGTCGGATAGCAGTTCTCAGGTGACACTGGTGCAGGTTAGTCTGTAGACCCAAGATCGTTATAGAGTCTTGTGTGCTCTCCCACTGTACTTTGATTACCACCCTACCACGGCTCTACTGAGTCGTGCAAACAGGTGGCCGTTGGGTACAGTCCCGAGACACACGAAGGCGATGAGCGATAGGAGGGGTTTCGTCTCTCCCGGTATTGGGAGTTGATGTTGTGCTGTGCTCGACTGGTTATATCAGTAAGTCCCTGGCCAGGGCTGCTGAGATTTACTGATAAGTGTTATCAGTAGTTTCTCGATCTGTTATAGACCATTCACAGGCACGACTTATTGAGTTATTGGTGTTAGTGTATATGCCCTAGAGGCCATTACTGTATCATACTAGTTTGTATATTACTTGATGGAAGCTTGGGATATTCACAGTCGTATATACAATCTTGCTCGAAATGGTAGTATGCTACTTGGTTTGTCTATGCTTTAATATGTGCATGTGTTTCTTTTAGCATATCGTTGATATACAAATTAGTAGAGTCCTTAGGATTATTGCTTGATTACCAGCGTTATGATGGCGCTCACACTCGTGGGGGCTGGGTAATCCATAAGCACATCCTTATACAGGTCTCTGGTCGTTGGACTATCGAGACAGGGCATCGATACTCTGGAGTAGACTAGCGTATGCGCTTCTCATCCCAGCGTGGGAGACGGTCTGTCCCACAGCCGTCAGTACGTCGTACTTGAGATAGTATGCGGGTGCTCGTTAGGTTACGAGTACACTGGACAGGACTCGTCGGGAACTGTTGGTTGGTATTATACCAATCGTCAGTTATCAGTTCCCAGGTGACATGAGTACAGCTTAGACCGCTGACTTGACACTGTCACTTCGCCTCGAGTGTGTTCCCCCTGCACTTTGATTACTACCCTACCAAGGCTCAAAGGAGTCGTGCAAACAGGTAGTTTTTGGGTGCAGTCCCGAAGCACTTGGAGGCAGTGACGGTTAGACAGGATTCGTCTCTCCCGGTATTGGTGGTTGACATCGCGCTGTGTCCAGGAGAGCCATTACACAAGTAGTCCCTGGCCAGGGCAAGCGAGATATACTGGTAGGTTTCCAGTGTTATCTCAGGGTGTTCTGGGCTACACTACGACATGACTTGTACCGCTATTAGGGGACTAACGTTCACCGCCCCCTTAGGCCCGCCATGCGATTTATCAGACGAACAGACCGGACTGTACGGAAACTGTCACATACAGGCTCAGTAGGAGTTCAGATGGGGTTACCTCGTCAATCTTCTTATTGGCATCTACCTTGGGACCGTTACGTACAGCTAGTGCCGCTTGCGGTCTGTGGTTAAACCCACTGCCAGCGTATTGTCGAGTCTTTAATGTCCCACACAGAGAGCTATTCGCCTTTAGGCAAAATGAGTAGAGGTCGCATGGTTTTGCGACAGGGTTTGTTCACATCCGCGCACTTGTGCACGTTTGCTGTCCGGACAGCTTATACTAGCGGGCTTTGGTTTAAGCCGGATCCTAGTATATGATTTGGGATTGGTTTTATCTCATTGTGTTCGTGTTCTTCGGATCACGAATACGGGTGCGTATGCACAGTTGATTGAGACAGAGGGAGAGGCCTTTGATTAGGGTTAATGACCATTGTCATTTTTATTAACCCTAATGCTTATGTGTGTATTATGGTTAATTGATATTAGTTTAATACAATTGTGCATGGTTATGGTTGTTGACCATTTGACATTCTTGACTTGTTGACCTAGGTTGACACTTTGACCATCATCTCTTCATTTGGAAGATGCTCTTTGATCCTTGCAATTTGCATTAAAAATGAAATGATAATGGTCATGTCTTGATTAAGCCATGAAAATTATCTCACTAATTTTCAATTTACAATAATTCACACATATATGTGAGAATGCTTCATTATTCTCTCATTCTATCATATACTTTCTCTCTCTTGCTCTTCCTCTTCCTCAAGCTCTCCCCTCTCATGTGTTGAGAAACACTTGAGCTTGAGAAAAATCATTCCATAGAAATCTCTACTCTCATATAGGGTTCTAGGATTAGCAGTTCTAGCACCCTAGTTACTTCTAGCTTGAAATTGAAGCCAAAGGTTGAGGCTCTCGGGTTGATCCTTCTTCGACGTGAGAAGACGACAAAGGTGATCCATTTCTACTACTCCAAGGAGCAAGGAGAGAAGGACATAAAGCCCTAGGTATAACCATTCTACCCTTTAGCTAGTTTCTAGTTAGCTTTAGCTAGTTTTTATTTAGCAAAGATCCTCCTTTGTCTAGTCCATGTTGCCTAGAGTAGTAAAAATCCGATTTTTATTCCGTTTTCCGCCTCCCCGCAAGCACCGGGGTAGGCAACATGGACTTACAGTGGTATCAGAGCCTAACTAAACATAAACTAGCTAGGTAGTAAAGTGTATAGAAGTTCGATCGGAAAAATCGCAAAACTACGACATGCAAAACCCTAAGTTTCTGTTAAAATTTTTTCTGCTCTAAAATAAAAAAGTCATACTCCCTAAATCATCTCAAGGTTTTGTGAAGAAGCCCACCAAAAACGGTCGAGTGATCCCTTCAAAGCGCGGCGGTACAGCGGCAAAAGTATACCCATTGCCGCGGAACCGCGGCCGTTTTGACTCGGTTCATGACCGAGTTTCGTGCAGTGTTCTTAGATCGTGGTTTGGGATTTTTAAGATGGTTTATTTCAGCCCAGATTTTCCAGAAAATAAATTTGTTTTTGGGGGCCTATAAATCCGTACTTTTGATCGAACTTCACTACACTTTGACTAATGGGTTATATCTGTGATGTTTTATGTATTGAACGTCGGCTAATCACTATATGTCGATTAGTGGGGGTTATACATATCTGTGATCTGTGTTTGATGATGGTATGTGTATATGAATGCGTTGGATTGTCACGGGTGAATAGCCGAGGTGGATGTGAGATGAGTGTTTCTTTTTTCTTTCATTCATTGTAATATGTAAATTGATGTATTATTATTTGTATGGCCGCACAACCGGGTCGGGGTTGTAGCCGTCATTGTATAATTCTTTTTACTGTTTTTGCTCCTAGGATAGACCCATGGAGGGGTGCACAAACTACCGGGTATGTCGAAGTGCCGAGTGTCCTACTCACGGTGTTGAGGGTGGTTGCTTCGCTTCGGGTACTTGGCGGGTAGTTTGCCGCACCCGTAGGGGTCTTGGGTGGGGTATTGGCTATTCACCGCGACCGAGTAATTCGCTTTTCGTTGCAGGCTCGAACGGATTGCGGATTCCTAGTATATCCAATGTATTCATCTGTGATCTGTAATGTCTATCATTGCTTTATATCAATATACTATAACTATTTAGGCGTTGCTTATGTTTTACTGCCGCGCTAGCCCAGCCCCTGCTCTGTCGTTTGTTAAGTAACCTAACGGGTGATGACGGGGCCCCGTGGCGAATGCGAATGGCATAAGCGTATGTCATATTTTGGTTGTTTTCTGCAATGGTAGGATTAAATGACGGGACGCATTAAAAGAACTAATGCAAGAAAATAAACCAAGTAAAAGTCGATTGGAACACTTTGAAAACCACTCGGTTCTTTTTAAAACTAAACTTTTAAATGCGGAGCTTGAACCACTCCTTTTAAAAGCTATCTCGTTCCATCGATTATATCAAGTTCACTACGTTCACGGTTTCGCCAAAACCATTCGTAGCCCTCCATCATTTCAGTTAAATATTCGGTAGTATTCAAGCTATGTATTTTGACCTCACGCCAAGGCATAGTGATTAGCTGCCGGATATTTATCTGTTGCATAGATAGAATGCGTTGGTTTGAGACAGTCGTACTACCATTTTGGCCTACGTCAAGGGTAGGTACGGGTGGGTTCAAATTAACCGGGATAATGATAGGAAGAACTTGACATGTGACTTATGAAATTTTGACCTCACGCCAAGGTCATAAGAGCATGGGGTAAAAATCCACATCGGGAGTTTCATAAGTACTGAAACTTGCTAGCGCTGCATACCATTTGAAGTGTGATGATTCTGGTATAATTCCTTCGGTTTTATCACGCGATGATATTTGGATCCCGATCCTACTGTGAGTAATAGCTACTCCTCGGGAAAACTTTCACTTAACGATCAATGCTATAAACCTAGTAGGTGTTAGCGGGGCTACGCCCCAGGGAAAAGAGGTTCTTTAATTAAGGAACTTCGCGAAAGCGTTGGAAAACCTCCCTCGAAGTACCGACACTGGCCTGGCTGAACGGTTAAGCAAGTATTGTACGGTGAGATTGATCCCGACTAATCCTTTCTTTACGGTTTGAGAAGGGATTCGAGAGACAGTGGGAGCCCATCCAGTTTAGACAAACTAAAAACCACTCTAAACTTGCAAGAGCATCATGCTAAAGTGTTTCTTTTCTCTCTCCTAATTGCAGCGACCATTCAACATGACCGGGACTTAAGTTATTACTAGATAAAAACATACTGACAGGGCCAAACTACAAAGATTGGCTCAGGAATGTCAAGATGGCAATCACTTATGAAAAGTTGGGGTATGTCCATACCACCAAAGCTCCCCCTGTCCCAGGTCCCACCTCCAGCGTCGCGGATAAAGAAATCCGTAAGACATGGGAGATCGATTGCGCGAAGGCCAAATGCCTCGTGCTTGCCTCGATGGACAACGAACATCAGAGGAGGCATGAGAATATGGACCTGGAGTCCATATTTCTCCATACAAAAGAACAGTATGGTGAGCAGTCTCGTATCGCAAGATACGAAGTGTCGAAGAAGCTATTTTCGGCAAGATTGGCCGTCGGATCATCGGTAGCGGAACACGTGCTTAAGATGATTGGCTACATAGAGGAGCTCGCGGACCTTGGGACCACGTTAGAGAATGAACTCTATACTGATTTGATTCTCCAGTCCCTTCCTTCCACTTACGCCCAGTTTATCCTTATCTTCAACATGCAAGGAAAGGAGGTTAAACTTTCCGAACTTCTGAACATGTTGAGGAGTGCTGAGGGCATCATACAGAAGGGTAGGGAGACATCCACTTTGTTTGTAGGAGGATCTTCCTTTTCTAGATCCAGGGCGAAAGCCAAGGGTAAGAAGAAGAAAGGCAACAAAGGTAGCGGGAAAGCTGGTGGGGAAGGAAGAATGCTTCTATTGTCATAAAAGTGGTCACTGGAAACAGGATTGCAAGGCTTGGAAGGCCAGAACATAGGATTTGAAGCGAGTTGCGGCTTCAGCTTCAGGTGTGTATGTTATTGAAAACTGTCTATCAATAAACTCTACATCCTGGGTATTGGATACCGGATCAGGATCTCATATCTGTAATTCATTGCAGGCATTGAGAAAGCGTAGAGTTTTGAAGGTAGGTGACATGACCCTCAGAGTTTCAAACGGTGCTAGCTTGGATGCTGAGGCTGTGGGGGACTATCACCTGGGATTGTCGGATGGACACTTTTTGGTTTTGCGTAGTTGTTATTATGTACCAAATGCAACCTGTAATATCATTTCTGTATCTTTATTATCTAAAGAAGGTTATGAATTTGCATTTGTAAGTAATGTAGTGAACATTCACCTTAATCAAGTTTTGATTGGGTCAGGTACATTGAACAACGGTATATACGTATTAAACCAAACACAGATTTTCAATGTCCAGAATACACACAAAAGAAAGTCTCCAGAAATCAATAAAACTTTCTTATGGCATTGTAGACTGGGTCACATCAATGAGAGAAGGTTGACTAAGTTACATACAGAAGGATATTTGGTTCCGTTCGAATATCAATCGTATGCAACTTGTCAATCCTGTCTCAAAGGAAAGATGACAAAGACTTCGTTCACTGGACACGGAGTAAGAGCGAGCTCGCTCTTGGGACTCGTACACAGCGACGTGTGCGGTCCAATGTCTACACATGCGCGAAGCGGTTATTCTTACTTCATTGCTTTTACGGATGACTTTTCAAGGTACGGCTATGTTTTCTTAATGAAACATAAATCCGAGGCTTTTGAAAAATTCCAGGAATATAAGAATGAAGTAGAAAAACAAACAGGCAAAAGTATCAAGGCACTGAAATCTGATCGAGGTGGTGAATACTTGAGTGCCGAGTTCCTGGGTTACTTAAAAGAGAATGGAATTCTCTCTCAGCTTACTCCTCCATACACTCCGCAACATAACGGTGTATCGGAGAGACGGAACCGAACCCTTTTGGATATGGTACGTTCCATGATAAGTAACGCTGAGTTGCCGCGATCGTTCTGGGGATATGCGCTAGAAACAGCTGCATACCTTTTGAACCGAGTTCTCACTAAGACTGTGCCTACCACACCATATGAGTTATGGAGTGGGAAGAAACCCTATCTTCAATACCTGAAGATTTGGGGATGTCCAGCTTATGTCAAAAAGCAGCATACGGACAAACTAGAGACACGCTCAATACTGTGCAAGTTTGTGGGATACCCAAAGAACTCCAGGGGGTATCTTTTCTATTACGCAGAGGAACAAAAAGTCCTTGTTTCTCGTAATGCCCATTTTCTGGAGCATCAGTTCTTAGAAAAAGAAATAAGTGGAAGCGCAATAGAACAGGAAGAAATTCCAGAACCATAAGCTATTACTGAAAGCTTAGTAGAACCAGAGGGTTCGAAAGATCAGGACATTCCCACGCCACTCCGCATGAGTAGTAGGCAGTCTCATCCGCCCGAGAGATACTATGGTTTTCTCATTGACGGGGATAGAGAAGATTGCATCATAGACTGTGATGAGCCTACTAGCTTCCAGCAAGCCATTCAGAGCGTCGACTCGGTAAAATGGCTGGATGCAATGCGGACCGAAATGGTATCCATGTACACCAACAAAGTATGGACGTTGGACATTGCTCCAGATGGGGTAAAACCCATAGGATGCAAGTGGATCTTCAAAAGGAAGATTGGTGCAGATGGACAGGTTGAGACCTATAAAGCTAGACTGGTTGCAAAGGGTTTTCGTTAGCGACCTGGTTTGGACTATGACGAAACCTTTTCTCCAGTAGCTATGCTGAAATCCATTCGGATCCTTCTTACCATTGCTGCCTTCCACGATTATGAGATTTGGCAGATGGACGTAAAGACAGCTTTTCTAAATGGACATTTAGAGGAGTGTGTCTATATGGACCATCCAGAGGGTTTCATTCAGAGTGGGAGCAGCGGAAAGGTGTGCAAGTTGCTTAAGTCCATTTATGGACTAAAGAAGGCATCGCGGAGTTGGAACATATGTTTTGATGAGACGGTCAAGGAATTTGGCTTTATCAAAAATCCAGATGAACCATGCATCTATTTTAGATTTGTAGCGAGAACTGTAGTATTCCTCATTTTATACGTGGATGACATTCTCTTAATAGGAAATGACATTCCTATGCTACAATCTGTCAAGGGGTTCTTGTCACACAGGTTCTCCATGAAAGACCTGGGTGATGCCTCATACATTCGGGGTATCCAGATCTACCGTGACAGATCCAAGAGGATATTAGGACTTTCACAGTCCAGGTACATCGACACCATACTGAAGAGATTCAGTATGGAAGATTCCAAGCGCGGTAATCTACCGGCTTGGCACGGGATCACCCTCTCCAAAGAGATGTCTCCCAAGACTGATTTGGAGAGGGATCGCATGTCTATTATACCCTACGCTTCTGCAGTAGGCTCTATAATGTATGCGATGTTGTGTACCAGACCGGATGTAGCATATGCACTGAGTGTGGTAAGCAGGTATCAGTCAAACCCTGGGGAGAAACATTGGATAGCGGTAAAGAACATTCTCAAGTACCTGAGAAGGACTAAGGAGATGTTCTTGGTGTATGGCAGAAAAGACCTCCAGATTGAGGCCTTTGCTGACTCCAGCTTCCAGAGTGACAAGGATGATTCCAAGTCCATGTCGGGTTTTGTCTTTACCCTCAATGGAGGGGCGGTGTGTTGGAAGAGCTCCAAACAGGAAACCGTTGCTGACTCGACTATGGAAGCGAAATACATCGCTGCATCTGATGCCGCAAAAGAAGCTGTCTAGATGAGGAAGTTCTTGAGAGAACTTAAGGTGGTTCCTTCCATTGTTGACCCAATACCTCTGTATTGCGACAACAACGGGGCTATAGCTTTAGCGAAGGAACCCAGGTCCCATCAGAAATCCAGACACATCTTAAGGCGGTATCACCTGATCAGGGAGATCGTGGATCGCCAGGAGATCGAGGTTCGGAGGGTTGCTTCAGAAGATAACACTGCAGATCCATTCAATAAGGCCTTGCCCCAGACTCAGTTCGAGCGGCTGATCGAGATGAAAGGTCTTCGATACGCCAGTACATGGCCTTAGTGCAAGTGAGAGATTGTTAGTGTATATGCCCTAGAGGCCATTACTGTATCATACTAGTTTGTATATTACTTGATGGAAGCTTGGGATATTCACAGTCGTATATACAATCTTGCTCGAAATGGTAGTATGCTACTTGGTTTGTCTCTGCTTTAATATGTGCATGTGTTTCTTTAGCATATCGTTGATATACATATTAGTAGAGCCCTTAGGATTATTGCTTGATTACCAGCGTTGTGATGGCGCTCACACTCATGGGGGCTGGGTAATCAATAAGTACATCCTTATACAGGTCCTTGGTCGTTGGACTATCGAGACAGGGCATAGATACTCCAGAGTAGACTAGCGTATGCGCTTCTCATCCCAGCGTGGGAGACGGTCTATCCCACAGCCGAAAGTATGTCGTACTTGAGATAGTATGCGGGTGCTCGTTAGGTTACGAGTACACTGGACAGGACTCGTCGGGAACTGTTGGTTGGTATTATACCTATCGTCAGTTATCAGTTCCCAGGTGACATGAGTACAGCTTAGTCCGCTGACTTGACACTATCACTTCGCCTCGAGTGTGTTCCTACTGCACTTTGATTACTACCCTACCACGGCTCAAAGGAGTCGTGCAAACAGGTAGTTTTTGGGTGCAGTCCCGAAGCACTTGGAGGCAGTGACGGTTAGACAGGATTCGTCTCTCCCGGTATTGGGGGTTGACATCGCGCTGTGTCCAGGAGAGCCATTACACAAGTAGTCCCTGTCCAGGGCAAGCGAGATATACTGGTAGGTTTCCAGTGTTATCTCAGGGTGTTCTGGGCTACACTACGACATGACTTGTACCGCTATTAGGGGACTGACGTTCACCGACCCCTTAGGCCCGCCATGCGATTTATTAGACGAACAGACCGGACTGTACGGAAACTGTCACATACAGGCTCAGTAGGAGTTCAGATGGGGTTACCTCGTCAGTCTTCTTATCGGCATCTACCTGGGGACCGTTACGTACAGCTAGTGCCGCTTGCGGTCTGTGGTTAAACCCACTGCCAGCGTAGTGTCGAGTCTTTAGAGTCCCACACAGAGAGCTATTCGCCTTTAGGCAAAATGAGTAGAGGTCGCATGGTTTTGCGACAGGGTTTGTTCACATCCGCGCACTTGTGCACGTTTGCTGTCCGGACAGCTTATACTAGCGGGGTTTGGTTTAAGGCGGATCCTAGTATATGATTTGGGATTGGTTTTATCTCATTGTGTTCGTGTTCTTCGGATCACGAATACGGGTGCGTATGCACAGTGATTGAGACAGAGGGAGAGGACTTTGATTAGGTTTAATGACCATTGTCATTTTTATTAACCCTAATGCTTATGTGCGTATTATGGTTAATTGATATTAGTTTAATATAATTGTGCATGGTTATGGTGGTTGACCATTTGACATTCTTGACTTGTTGACCTAGGTTGACACTTTGACCATCATCTCTTCATTTGGAAGATGCTCTTTGATCCTTGCAATTTGCATTAAAATTGAAATGATAATGGTCATGTCTTGATTAAGCCATGACAATTATCTCACTAATTTTCAATTTACAATAATTCACACATATATGTGAGAATGCTTCATTATTCTCTCATTCTATCATATACTTTCTCTCTCTTGCTCTTCCTCTTCCTCAAGCTCTCCCCTCTCATGTGTTGAGAAACACTTGAGCTTGAGAAAAACCATTCCATAGTAATCTCTACTCTCATATAGGGTTGTAGGATTAGCACTTCTAGCACCCTAGTTACTTCTAGCTTGAAATTGAAGCCAAAGGTTGAGGCTCTCGGGTGGATCCTTCTTCGACGTGAGAAGACGACAAAGGTGATCCCTTTCTACTACTCCAAGGAGCAAGGAGAGAAGGACATAAAGCCTTAGGTATAACCATTCTACCCTTTAGCTAGTTTCTAGTTAGCTTTAGCTAGTTTTTATTTAGCAAAGATCCTCCTTTGCCTAGTCCATGTTGCCTAGAGTAGTAAAAATCCGATTTTTATTCCGTTTTCCGCCTCCCCGCAAGCACCGGGGTAGGCATCGTGGACTTACAGTGGTATCAGAGCCTAACTAAACATAAACTAGCTAGGTAGTAAAGTGTAGAGAAGTTCGATCGGAAAAATCGCAAAACTACGACATGCAAAACCCTAAGTTTCTGTTAAAATTTTTTCTGCTCTAAAATAAAAAAGTCATACTCCCTAAATCATCTCAAGGTTTTGTGAAGAAGCCCACCAAAAACGGTCGAGTGATCCATTCAAAGCGCGGCGGTTCCGCGGCAAAAGTATACCCATTGCCGCGGAACCGCGGCCGTTTTGACTCGGTTCATGACCGAGTTTGGTGCAGTGTTCTTATGTCGTGGTTTGGGATTTTTAAGATGGTTTATTTCAGCCCAGATTTTCCAGAAAATAAATTTGTTTTTGGGGGCCTATAAATCCGTACTTTTGATCGAACTTCACTACACTTTGACTAATGGGTTATATCTGTGATGTTTTATGTATTGAACGTCGGCTAATCACTATATGTCGATTAGTGGGGGTTATACATATCTGTGATCTGTGTTTGATGATGGTATGTGTATATGAATGCGTTGGATTGTCGCGGGTGAATAGCCGGGGTGGATGTGAGATGAGTGTTTCTTTTTTCTTTCATTCATTGTAATATGTAAATTGATGTATTATTATTTGTATGGCCGCACAACCGGGTCGGGGTTGTAGCCGTCATTGTATAATTCTTTTTACTGTTTTTGCTCCTAGGATAGAACCATGGAGGGGTGCACAAACTACCGGGTATCTCGAAGTGCCGAGTGTCCTACTCACGGTGTTGAGGGAGGTTGCTTCGCTTCGGGTACTTGGCGGGTAGTTTGCCGCACCCGTAGGGGTTTTGGGTGGGGTATTGGCTATTCACCGCGACCGTGTAATTCGCTTTTCGTTGCAGGCTCGAACGGATTACGGATTCCTAGTATATCCAATGTATTCATCTGTGATCTGTAATGTCTATCATTGCTTTATATCTATATACTATAACTATTTAGACGTTGCTTATGTTTTACAGCCGCGCTAGCCCAGCCCCAGCTCTGTCGTTAGTTAAGTAACCTAACGGGTGATGACGGGGCCCCGTGGCGAATGCGAATGGCATAAGCGTACGTCATATTTTGGTTGTTTTCTGCAATGGTAGGATTAAATGACGGGACGTATTAAAAGAACTAATGCAAGAAAATAAACCAAGTAAAAGTCGATTGGAACACTTTGAAAACCACTCGGTTCTTTTCAAAACTAAACTTTTAAATGCGGAGCTTGAACCACTCCTTTTAAAAGCTATCCCGTTCCATCGATTATATCAAGTTCACTACGTTCACGGTTTCGCCAAAACCATTCGTAGCCCTCCATCATTTCAGTTAAATATTCGGTAGTATTCAATCTATGTATTTTGACCTCACGCCAAGGCATAGTGATTGGTAGCTGCCGGATATTTATCTGTTGCTTAGATAGAATGCGTTGGTTTGAGACAGTCGTACTACCATTTTGGCCTACGTCAAGGGTAGGCACGGGTGGGTTCAAATTAACCGGGATAATGATGGGAAGAACTTGACATGTGACTCATGACATTTTGACCTCACGCCAAGGTCATAAGAGCATGGGGCAAAAATCCACATCGGGAGTTTCATAAGTACTGAAACTTGCTAGCGCTGCATACCATTTGAAGTGTGATGATTCGGGTAGGATTCCTTCGGTTTTATCACGCGATGATATTTGGATCCCGATCCTACTGTGAGTATATGCTACTCCTCGGAAAAACTTTCACTTAAAGATCAATGCTATAAACCTAGTAGGTGTTAGCGGGGCTACGCCCCCAGGGAAAAGAGGTTCTTTAATTAAGGAACTTCGCGAAAGCGTTGGAAAACCTCCCTCGAAGTACCGACACTGGCCTGGCTGAACGGTTAAGCAAGTATTGTACGGTGAGATTGATCCCGACTAATCCTTTCTTTACGGTTTGAGAAGGATTCGAGAGACAGTGGGAGCCATCCAGTTTAGACAAACTAAAAACCACTCTAAACTTGCAAGAGCATCATGCTAAAGTGTTTCTTTTCTCTCTCCTAATTGCAGCGACCATTCAACATGACCGGACTTAAGTTATTACTAGATAAAAACATACTGACAGGGCCAAACTACAAAGATTGGCTCAGGAATGTCAAGATGGCAATCACTTACGACAAGTTGGGGTATGTCCTTACCACCAAAGCTCCCCCTATCCCAGGTCCCACCTACAGCGTCGCGGATAAAGAAATCCGTAAGACATGGGAGATCGATTGCGCGAAGGCCAAATGCCTCGTGCTTGCCTCGATGGACAATGAACATCAGAGGAGGCATGAGAATATGGACCTGGAGTCCATATTTCTCCATACAAAAGAACTGTATGGAGAGCAGTCTCGTATCGCAAGATACGAAGTGTCGAAGAAGCTATTTTCGCGAAGATTGGCCGTCGGATCATCGGTAGCGGAACACATGCTTAAGATGATTGGCTACATAGAGGAGCTCGCGGACCTTGGGACCACGTTGGAGAATGAACTCTATACTGATTTGATTCTCCAGTCCCTTCCTTCCACTTACGCCCAGTTTATCCTTATCTTCAACATGCAAGGAAAGGAGGTTGAACTTTCCGAACTTCTGAACATGTTGAGGAGTGCTGAGGGCACCCTACATAACGGTAGGGAGACATCCACTTTGTTTGTAGGAGGATCTTCCTCTTCTAGATCCAGGGCGAAAGCCAAGGGTAAGAAGAAGAAAGCCTCCGCCAATCCAAGAGGCGGTGTCAGTAAAGTGGATACGAAGGGAAAAGGAAAGGCAACAAAGGTAGCGGGAAAGCTGGTGGGGGAAGGAAGAATGCTTCTATTGTCACAAAAGTGGTCACTGGAAACAGGATTGTAAGGCTTGGAAGGCCAGAACATAGGATTTGAAGCGAGTTGCGGCTTCAGCTTCAGGTGTGTATGTTATTGAAAACTGTCTATCAATAAACTCTACATCCTGGGTATTGGATACCGGATCAGGATCTCATATCTGTAATTCTTTGCAGGCGTTGAGAAAGCGTATAGTTTTGAAGGTAGGTGACATGACCCTCAGAGTTGCAAAAGGTGCTAGCATGGATGCTGAGGCTGTGGGGGACTATCACCTTGGATTGTCGGATGGACACTTTTTGGTTTTGCGTAGTTGTTATTATGTACCAAATGCAACCTGTAATATCATTTCTGTATCTTTATTATCTAAAGAAGGTTATGAATTTGCATTTGTAAGTAATGTAGTGAACATTCACCTTAATCAATTTTTGATTGGGTCAGGTACATTGAACAACGGTATATACGTATTAAACCAACCACAGATTTTCAATGTCCAGAATACACACAAAAGAAAGTCTCCAGAAATCAATAAAACTTTCTTATGGCATTGTAGACTGGGTCACATCAATGAGAGAAGGTTGACTAAGTTACATACAGAAGGATATTTGGATCCATTCGAATATCAATCGTATGCAACCTGTCAATCCTGTCTCAAAGGAAAGATGACAAAGACTTCGTTCACTGGACACGGAGTAAGTGCGAGCTCGCTCTTGGGACTCGTACACAGCGACGTGTGCGGTCCAATGTCTACACATGCGCGAAGCGGTTATTCTTACTTCATTGCTTTTACGGATGACTTTTCAAGGTACGGCTATGTTTTCTTAATGAAACATAAATCCGAGGCTTTTGAAAAATTCCAGGAATATAAGAATGAAGTAGAAAAACAAACAGGCAAAAGTATCAAGGCACTGAGATCTGATCGAGGTGGTGAATACTTGAGTGCCGAGTTCCTGGGTTACTTAAAAGAGAATGGAATTCTTTCTCAGCTTACTCCTCCATACACTCCGCAACATAACGGTGTATCGGAGAGACAGAACCGAACCCTTTTAGATATGGTACGGTCCATGATGAGTAACGCTGAGTTGCCGCGATCGTTCTGGGGATATGCGCTAGAAACAGCTGCATACCTTTTGAACCGAGTTCCCACTAAGACTGTGCCTACCACACCATATGAGTTATGGAGTGGGAAGAAGCCCTATCTTCAATACCTGAAGATTTGGGGATGTCCAGCTTATGTCAAAAAGCAGCATACGGACAAACTAGAGGCACGCTCAGTACTGTGCAAGTTTGTGGGATACCCAAAGAACTCCAGGGGGTATCTTTTCTATTACGCAGAGGAACAAAAAGTCCTTGTTTCTCGTAATGCCCATTTTCTGGAGCATCAGTTTTTAGAAAAAGAAATAAGTGGGAGCGTAATAGAAGTGGAAGAAATTCCAGAACCACAAGCTATTACTGAAAGCATGGTAGAACCAGAGGGTTCGAAAGATCAGGACATCCCCACGCCACTCCGCAGGAGTAGTAGGCTGTCTCATCCGACCGAGAGATACTACGGTTTTCTCATTGACGGGGATAGAGAAGATTGCATCATAGACTTTGATGAGCCTACTAGCTTCCAGCAAGCCATTCAGAGCGTCGACTCGGTAAAATGGCAGGATGCAATGCGGACCGAAATGGTGTCCATGTACACCAACAAAGTATGGACGTTGGACATTGCTCCAGATAGGGTAAAACCCATAGGATGCAAGTGGATCTTCAAAAGGAAGATTGGTGCAGATGGACAGGTTGAGACCTATAAAGATAGACTGGTTGCAAAGGGTTTTCGTCAGCGACCTGTTTTGGACTATGACGAAACCTTTTCTCCAGTAGCTATGCTGAAATCCATTCGGATCCTTCTTGCCATTGCTGCCTTCCACGATTATGAGATTTGGCATATGGACGTAAAGACAGCTTTTCTAAATGGACATTTAGAGGAGTGTGTCTATATGGACCAGCGAGAGGGTTTCATTCAGAGTGGGAGCAGCAGAAAGGTGTGCAAGTTGCTTAAGTCCATTTATGGACTAAAGAAGGCATCGCGGAGTTGGAACATATGTTTTGATGAGACGGTCAAGGAATTTGGCTTTATCAAAAATCCAGATGAACCATGCATCTATTGTAGATTTGTAGCGAGAACTGTAGTATTCCTCGTTTTATACGTGGATGGCATTCTCTTAATAGGAAATGACATTCCTATGCTACAATCTGTCAAGGGGTTCTTGTCACACAGGTTCTCCATGAAAGACCTGGGTGATGCCTCATACATTCTGGGTATCCAGATCTACCGTGACAGATCTAAGAGGATATTAGGACTTTCACAGTCCAGGTACATCGACACCATACTGAAAAGATTCAGTATGGAAGATTCCAAGCGCGATAATCTACCGGCTTGTCACGGGATCACCCTCTCCAAAGAGATGTCTCCCAAGACTGATTTGGAGAGGGATCGCATGTCTATTATACCCTACGCTTCTGCGGTAGGCTCTATAATGTATGCGATGTTGTGTACCAGACCGGATGTAGCATATGCACTGAGTGTGGTAAGCAGGTATCAGTCAAACCCTGGGGAGAAACATTGGATAGCGGTAAAGAACATTCTCAAGTACCTGAGAAGGACTAAGGAGATGTTCTTGGTGTATGGCAGAAAAGACCTCCAGATTGAGGCCTTTGCTGACTCCAGCTTCCAGAGTGACAAGGATGATTCCAAGTCCATATCGGGTTTTGTCTTTACCCTCAATGGAGGGGCGGTGTGTTGGAAGAGCTCCAAACAGGAAACCGTTGCTGACTCGACTATGGAAGCGAAATACATCGGTGCATCTGATGCCGCAAAAGAAGCTGTCTAGATGAGGAAGTTCTTGAGAGAACTTCAGGTGGTTCCGTCCATTGTTGACCCAATACCTCTGTATTGCGACAACAACGGGGCTATAACTTTAGCGAAGGAACCCAGGTCCCATCAGAAATCCAGACACATCTTAAGGCGGTATCACCTGATCAGGAAGATCGTGGATCGCCAGGTGATCGAGGTTCGGAGGGTTGCTTCAGAAGATAACACTGCAGATCCATTCACAAAGGCCTTGCCCCAGACTCTGTTCGAGCGGCTGATCGAGATGATAGGTCTTCGATACGCCAGTACATGGCCTTAGTGCAAGTGAGAGATTGTTAGTGTATATGCCCTAGAGGCCATTACTGTATCATACTAGTTTGTATATTACTTGATGGAAGCTTGGGATATTCACAGTCGTATATACAATCTTGCTCGAAATGGTAGTATGCTACTTGGTTTGTCTCTGCTTTAATATGTGCATGTGTTTCTTTTAGCATATCGCTGATATACATATTAGTAGAGCCCTTAGGATTATTGCTTGATTACCAGCGTTGTGATGGCGCTCACACTCGTGGGGGCTGGGTAATCCATAAGTACATCCTTATACAGGTCCCTGGTCGTTGGACTATCGAGACAGGGCATCGATACTCCAGAGTAGACTAGCGTATGCACTTCTCATCCCAGCGTGGGAGACGGTCTGTCCCACAGCCGTCAGTACGTCGTACTTGAGATAGTATGCGGGTGCTCGTTAGGTTACGAGTACACTGGACAGGACTCGTCGGGAACTGTTGGTGTAAGTCTACGCTAGCGCCCCGGCAGTCTACAGACGCCAAATGCGGAACAAAAAACTTTTAACTGGCGCTATCGTATACTTTAACCCGGATCTACCATTATTGTTAAACTAACAAATTGTAAAGAGTGTAGAAAGGTTATACCGAACTATCCGAGTCCTTCGTTCTTTAACCATCATCCCACGCTCCGTTGCGGATGCTCCGATCTCGTCGATCTCCGATCTCCTCGTCGAGGTGGCACCACATCGTCGATTCTTTAAACGGGCTCCCGCCTCTGCTAAAAGAGACGACCAAGAATGATGAAGAGAATGAGTAGATGACTTTGTCTCACTTCGTCCAAATCCGTGGACGATCGGTTAATGAAGTTGCCGAGGGAATTGGGTGATGGAATGAAATAAGGTAATGAAATTTCCATGCACCCAAATACTATCATAATCTTTTTCTACAAATGAAACATCAAGTAAAGTGAGGAGAGAGAGGGACGACCACTTTACAGGATGGAGGAGGGTGAGTGTAGGAGCAAGTGGTGACCACAACCCAAAGCATATCATGAAGAAAAGATCTTAACCAAAACAAAAAGCATTAAGGTTAAAGCATGAGTCATAAAACCTAGTCACCATTTAATAAATGCAAAGATGAGTCATGAACCTAGTCACCATCCTAGTCATCACTTCTAGAAACTTCTAGAATACTGACTCACCTCATCCAAGAAAAGATAAACCCGTCTTTAACCAAATGTTAAAAAACGGCTGATAGAAAACTGGAAACTGGCAACTTCAAAAAGTGATCCTAAAACGACTTTCAGGATAACCCCGAAACTGTATAAATATACCCGCATTTGTATTACGACCGAATACAAATGCAACTGAGACAAAGATATTATACCTACTCAATATAATACTCGGATCCGGCTTAAACCAAAGCCGACTAGTATCATCTTCCCGAAAAATAACACGTGCGTAAACGCACGTGCATTTTTCGAACCCTGCCATAAAACCATACGGCCACTACAAAGTTTCGCCCGAACTTGGGAAACTGTCTGTGGGGGACTCTAATGACTCGTCAGTACCCTGGCAGTGGGTTTAACCACAAACCGTCAGCGGCACTAGCAATGCGTAACGGCTGCCCATGGACTGACCTTAAGGAAGGCTGATGAGCGAACTCATCCAGAAACCCTACTGAGCCTAACAGTGACAATGTATATACAGTCCGGTCCGTTCGTCTATGAGTATCTCATATCTGCCTAGGGGGCTAGTAACGTCAGACCCCCAATAGCAGTATAAGTCGTGTCGGAGTGAAGCCCAATAACACCCTGAGATACTACTGGAGTACCTACCAGTAAATCTCCTGCTATGGCCATGGACTTTGTGTAATGGCTCTCCTAGACACAGTACGACCTCGCCCCCAATACCCGGAGAGACGAATCCCCTGCCGATCCGCTCACGTGCCTCCATATGGCTCGGGACTGTACCCAAAAGCTACCTGTTTGCACGACTCCTTTGAGCCGTGGTAGGGTTGAAATCAAAGCACAGTGGGAACTCACACAAGACAAATGACGACCTCAGGTCAATGAACTAACCTGTACACATGTCACCAGGGAACTGCTATCTGACGATAGATATAGTACTAACTAGCAGATTCCCGGCGAGGCCTGTCCGGTGTACTCATAACCCAATGAGCACCTATATACATCTTAGGTGATCCAACTGACACCAGTGTCTTGTGAGACCGGCCACCGCCCCTCGTCGGGGTCTCGACTGTATACACTAGTCTACTCCGGAGTATCGATGCCTTGTCTCGAAACTCCCACGACTAGGGACCACAATTAAGGATATGCGTATAAACCACCCAACTCTCACGTATATGATCAACATCATACTGTTGGTGGTAAAGCAAGATCCTAAGGGCTCTATCAAAGTGTAACATGTAATCAGTCACCTGATCATGTACACGACTGATGAAGGCAAACCATATAGCATACTATCATCCTGAGTAAGACTGTCCTACCGGTATAGGTCCTCCGTAATCATTGCAATCACGTTCCTGCGATCCAAAAATTGACTATGAGGGCACTATCTCCAACAATCTCCCACTTGCACTCAAGGCTAATTATTGCGATGTCGACTACTCATAGCCCGTGTGAAACCGAACATCCAACTCCTCTACTAATCAGTATCACAAAGCCCGTTTGTAAAACTATTGTGTTCGAGAAATAGCCTTAGTGAGTGGATCCGCCTAGAAGTTTCTTTCTATATCTCTCTTAATCTCAAGTTCGCGGAGAAAGCCATCTCCCGAATCGAGTAATACCTGTCTTAGAATATGTCTGGATATCTGATGGGACCTAGTTCATAAATGAACTCCAAATCCAAACTTCTTAGACTGTATCAATCACTGAACCTAATCAGTATCCGGCACCAGGCCACCCACAGTATCCTCTTGGACCACCTGTCCAAAATACCGCCCCCTTCGTCAGAGGGAAAACTATAACTCTGACAATCACTCTGTCAACCATGTCACCTTTGAAGCCTGGAATGATAATCGTCTCCCGAAGGAGGCTGCCGTCATCAAATCCGTAGAACATGTACTTATGTTCTATAACTGCTTCCTTATGTTTCTCCAGGATTGGATTAATACAAACTTATTGCATCGAGTGCAAAAACAACATTTGGTGTGGTACTTGACATCTCATGATTGACTCAATTGCCTAAGCAAGTGATCTGCCAATCATGCACATCCCTCTCCCCTTTAGTCTATACGACACCTTTAGAGAGGGTGACTCCATCACCTGCAGGTACACCACCATGCTAGGAGTCATCTATTCTAAAAACCATTAGAATACTGTCAAAGTACCCATATTGGGAAACAACCCAAATCCAGATCTAAAACCATAGATCTAGAAACCAGAATATCAAATATTATATCCATATCCTGTCTGGAGAAACAACTGTGTGATGACCACAGTTCAACCGATCGTAGTATAGGAATTTTACTTCCTACTCTGTGTATGTCATCCAGATATCATGACATCACACCCTACTACCTTCTTAACAGATCCATCCCCTATTCTGATTGAAGTCAAACCAATGACTGTCACATCAAAATTAGATGATCTATCTCCGCTATAACTGCTCAGGTCTATAAATAGATATAAGCTTCTTTCCCACTATGATTCCGCTGCTCCCACTGACTACGACAACCCTCCTACCGGGTCTCATATCCTGGAACAACAGTAGTGTCAAGTCTAGGTAGATAAGAACCTCCCTGTCACTGTCCTTGAGGCTACTCGAGTACCTCTCGGGGGTTTGAGGTTACCCACCAAATCTGCGGAGTGGCTATTGGAATGTCAAACCTGATTGAATATATAGGTCCTATTAAATTTTTCGTAATCGTTCGTGGTTCTGGAATCACTTCCTGTTCAACCATACTCCCACTACTGTTTTCTGAAAAAGTTCCATTTTACTAAAACTGTAGCGAGTCAAGAACAATATCACTATTGATCTTCCAAATGGTAGAATATTAACCCTCGTCATAGCCAGGGTCAACCCACAAACAGCCATTACAGAAACGTGCCCTGAGTTATCCAGAGTCTGGTTTTAAGCATAAGCTGGACAACTCCCCGTACCTTAATATCTTTTAAGGTACGAACTATTCTATATCCAATATAGAAACTTTGGCACTAATTTAATTGGAACCAGATTCAATTCATGCAGCTGTCTCCAGTGCATATCAACTTAATGGAAAAAGGCTAATCAGCATTACTCAACTTAGGAATCCATCCAATTATGAGTAACCTGAAAGAGAAAACTCGTTTCTTAAAACCATCACTATCATCCGAATACCAATCACAAGAATCTACATCTTCGATCTCTTTGAAGAATCCCGATACTTGTGACACCTGGTTCTCTACTTTATTCTTATACCCACAACTTCTCAAAACTTAGACCTTGTATTTCTACGAAACACTTGTCTAAATACTAGAGAAGTTATAAGTAAACAGAACATAGTACGAGGACCTACCCCTTTGTCCTGATGGACACTTGGACAACATACAATACTCTGTATAAGTCCGCTGAGTTAAACAACTCAAAACTTGTGCGTCGTAGGTAGAAAACTGTACCCTGGCGATTTCCTCAAATATCACCAATTGCAACGAATTCCGATATAATGAGGATGATCACCTAATTCCCAATATCTTACTCCCACTCATCATCTGTAAAACCATACAGATATGAGAATGAAACCTGGTAAATACATACCCTTGGAGTAAGTATCTAATCGGGAAAACAGTTTTCCTTTAACAATGCACTGAAACATGAAAATGTTTCGTAGGGGTATCCTGGTATTCATAGCAATGCCTTCCATAATCCAATTCATGACTTCAACCGTATATTTTATTGCCATCTCTCCAAATCCCTTTATTTGTCTTTAGTCGTTACCTTCTGTACACCATCGTTAGGCTAAATGGTATTCTTCCTTCCCTACCGTTCGGCACCAGCCTATGGTTTGGAAGAAGACTATCCAGTAAGCATAATACGTGTACCCTCCTAAACCAAGGAGTACTCGCATCTCGAGAGAAGGTGATGATAAAAGACAACTGAATAATACCTTATTCTTTAAAAGTAAAATAGGAGTGGCGATGAAGTACGCGGTTTGGTCGTGAATGATAACAGTCGCAATTTACTTTGCCCTCTTTCTAATCCCTTTATTTTGTCTTTACATATTACCTTCTGCACACCCTACTTAGGCTAATTGGTTTTCTTCATTCCCTACCTTTCGGCACCAGCCTATGGTTTGGAATAAGACTATCCAATAAGCGTAATAGGTGTACTCTCCTAAACCAAGGAGCTCTCGCAACCTGAGAGAAGGTGATAATAAAGGACAACTGAATAAACCAATTCTATTTCTCCTGAACCTGAATCCATCCTCGAAGAAGTCCCTTCGAGTTCGTATATAACCATACGATGGATCTATCCAATGGAAGTGGATATCCGTAGTAATACGGGTGTTCTGAGAAAATCAAAGGGTAAAAGAAGGAGTGGCAATGACTTATGCAACTCAGACAATCCAAAAGCCAGTATTTTAAGATGGTTCGGTCAACTTGGTCACTGAGTCATAGTCTAGGGTCGGTCAAAGGTCGCTGCCAAAGAGAGAGAGAAAAGAAACACTCTGCGTGCACTCTAACCTAGATCAGAACGGTTATCACTTTATCTAATCCGGAAACCTCCCACTGTCCTGTCAAATTCTCCTCCAAACCAGAAAGAAGAATCAATCGGGATCACCCGAAGAGTAAACCAACTCATCAGTGGGAATCGGGATCCAACTCTCATCGCATGATAACGTGATGGAATGCATCCACGTTACTCATACTCCAGATGGTATGCGCATACTTGGCAAGTTTCAGTTTCTTTAGAAACTCTCGATATGATTTTTACCCCATGCTTTTATGATCGTGACTAAGGGCCAACCCATCATAAGTCACATGTCAAGTTCTTCCCATCATTATCTTGTTAATTTGATCCCACCCGTACTCGCCCTTGACTAAGGGCCAACAAGGCTGTACGACTGTCCCAAACCAACGCATCTATCTTTGCAACATGTGAACACCCCAGCAGCTACCAATCACTATGTCCTAGCTAAGGGCCAGACCAACATAGCTTGAATACTACTGACCATTCATATGAAATGACGGAGGGCTACGGCTGGTTTTTGGCGAAAAACCTTTAACGTAATGAACTTGATCTCGTTGAAGGAACCTGATAGCTTTTTTAAAATATAGTGGCGAAAACCTTTTACTAAAGAGGTCACTCCCTGTAAAGGGATCTCGGCTCTTTCCTCGTGGAATGAGGTGCAGGATATTCCACTGAATACCGCTATGCAAAGCAACTTGTAATCGACTATAGTGAAGTTATTACCCTGACGCAAACTTCTGCCGAAGGGGTCAGTCCCGGTGAAGGGATATCGGCCCTTGCCCCGTCGAATGAGGTGCAGGATATTCCACTGAATACCGCTATGCATAACAAAAGAAAACGTCTTTGCAATAACACTTTTTAAATTTGTTCCAACAACTGCAAACAGGTTTGTTTTACTTTGCATTGATCAAAATCAATGCAGTCCCATCAATCAATCACACCATAAAAGAACGAAAATAAAATGTACGTATATGCCATCCGCATTCGTCACTGGGTCCCGTCATCACCCGTTAGGTTACTTAACTAACGACAGAGCGGGGACTGGACTAGAGCGGGTGTAAAACATATACAACATCTAATAGTATATAAACCAATATACAATAATCGCTCCAGGCGTGATAGTATGCAACATTACAGAAAAGTAATAAGCATCACAGAACAATACAGATAATCTGGGATCCCCGGGTTTCACAGAGCCGCTGCTGAAACCCGACGTTCCCCTATCGTGTGGATAGTCTGTGCAATGAAACCTAGACCCCTACGGGTGCGGCAAGTTACCCGCCAAAACCTGAAACGAGGCAGCCACCTACAGCATAGTGAATGGACCACCCAGCACGTCACGGAATTCGGTAATCTTGGGCACCCCTCCTTGGGTCAACCTGTACCCCCTACGAGTGCGGAGAATAGTCTGCCAATTCTAGAGTGGACCCCTCTGCCTCTCAAAACCATGAGATGCGGACCCGTTGCCCCCCAGAACCCGGCTATCCGTGCACTCCGTCGCGGGGCAAAACCTAGTACAGTAATGAAAAATAGTACAATAGGTACATCGACCGCAACCTGGTCGTGCCCCAAAAGAATATTATACAACAGGCAGTGACGGCAGTCCACAAGTTGGACGCTCGCCCCGCAATATCAAATGTACAAATAAACACAAACTGTACTACCATTGCACACTACTATCCACCACGACAAGTCCGCAACAACACAGCACAACACAGAACATCAACGCGAATGTCACGTTCGCAAACCCGTCTAAAAGAACTATAGCAATCAGACGCGGTTTACCGATCAAATGACATTCCCGGTCGGAGATATAATGTAAGCAATGTAAACTAACGTGTTTAAATTTCGATCGACAAAATATCAAGAAGTGGGCCCCACGACTTACTGGTGAACAGTTACAAAACCTGGGTCCAAATGATATATACCAAAACCCCTAAATTCCAACAGAGAAGACACATACAAAATTTGGTGCACTGATCCCATCATATGGCCGCGGATGCGCGGCTAAACCGTGGGTTTGGCCGCTAATCCGCGGCGTTTTGGTGAGATCACGTGCTCAAATTTTTCACGTGTGCTTAAAAAACCCTTCCCAGTTTTCTGAGATGTGTGGAATATTTTTAGGACACCGTTAAAAA
Source organism: Agapanthus africanus (assembly GCA_030015575.1). NCBI lineage: Eukaryota > Viridiplantae > Streptophyta > Magnoliopsida > Asparagales > Amaryllidaceae > Agapanthus > Agapanthus africanus. Next base: position 213,345,751 of record JASDDO010000016.1, read on the forward strand.
TCAACAGAAACTGTCAAGTTGGAAAAATGCGATTTTTGATTTTCGATTCGATCGATGTTTTAAACGTGTTAGCACAAGTTGGCATAGCAAAATGGTTAGGCTCTGATACCACTGTAAGTCTACGCTAGCGCCCCGGCAGTCTACAGACGCCAAATGCGGAACAAAAAACTTTTAACTGGCGCTATCGTATACTTTAACCCGGATCTACCATTATTGCTAAACTAACAAACTGTAAAGAGTGTAGAAAGGTTATACCGAACGATCCGAGTCCTTCGTTCTTTAACCATCATCCCACGCTCCGTTGCGGATGCTCCGATATCGTCGATCTCCGATCTCCTCGTCGACGTGGCACCACATCGTCGATTCTTTAAACGGGCTCCCGCCTCTGACTTGAGGCAACTCGGTCATCAAGTTTGCTAAAAGAGACGACCAAGAATGATGTAGAGAATGAGTAGATGACTTTGTCTCACTTCGTCCAAATCCGTGGACGATCGGTTAATGAAGTTGCCGAGGGAATTGGGTGATGGAATGAAATGAGGTAATGAAATTTCCATGCACCCAAATACTATCATAATCTTTTTCTACAAATGAAACATCACGTAAAGTGAGGAGAGAGAGGGCCGGCCACTTTATAGGATGGAGGAGGGTGAGTGTAGGAGCAAGTGGTGACCACAACCCAAAGCATATCATGAAGAAAAGATCTTAACCAAAACAAAAAGCATTAAGGTTAAAGCATGAGTCATAAAACCTAGTCACCATTTAATAAATGCAAAGATGAGTCATGAACCTAGTCACCATCCTAGTCATCACTTCTAGAAACTTCTAGAACACTGACTCACCTCATCCAAGAAAAAATAAACCCGTCTTTAACCAAATGTTAAAAGACGGCTGATAGAAAACTGGAAACTGACAACTTCCAAAAGTGATCCTGAAACGACTTTCAGGATAACCCCGAAACTGTATAAATATACCCGCATTTGTATTACGACCGAATACAAATGCAACTGAGACAAAGATATTATACCTACTCAATATAATACTCGGATCCGGCATAAACCAAAGCCGACCAGTATCATCTGCCCGAAAAATAACACGTGCGTAAACGCACGTGCATTTTCCGAACCCTCCCATAAAACCATACAGCCTCTACAACGTTTCGCCCGAACTTGGGAAACTGTCTGTGGGGGACTCTAATGACTCGTCAGTACCCTGGCAGTGGGTTTAACCACAAACCGTCAGCGGCACTAGCAATGCGTAACGGCTGCCCATGGACTGACCCAAGGGAGGCTGATGAGCGAACTCATCCAGAAACCCTACTGAGCCTAACAGTGACAATGTATATACAGTCCGGTCCGTTCGTCTATGAGTATCGCATATCTGCCTAGGGGCTAGTAACGTCAGACCCCCAATAGCAGTATAAGTCGTGTCGGAGTGAAGCCCAATAACACCCTGAGATACTACTGGAGTACCTACCCGTAAATCTCCTGCCATGGCCATGGACTTTGTGTAATGGTTCTCCTAGACACAGTACGACCTCGCCCCCAATACCGGGAGAGACGAATCCCCTGCCGATCCGCTCACGTGCCTCCATATGGCTCGGGATTGTACCCAAAAGCTACCTGTTTGCACGACTCCTTTGAGCCGTGGTAGGGTAGAAATCAAAGCACAGTGGGAACTCACACGAGACAAATGACGACCTCAGGTCGATGAACTAACCTGTACACATGTCACCAGGGAACTGCTATCTGACGATAAATATAGTACTAACTAGCAGATTCCCGGCGAGTCCTGTCCGGTGTACTCATAACCCAATGAGCACCTGTATACATCTTAGGTGATCCAACTGACACCAGTGGCTTATGAGACCGGCCACCGCCCCTCGTCGGGGTCTCGACTGTATATACTAGTCTACTCCGGAGTATCGATGCCCTGTCTCGAAACTCCCACGACTAGGGACCACAATTAAGGATATGCGTATAAACCACCCAACTCTCACGTATATGATCGCCATCATACTGTTGGTGGTAAAGCAAGATCCTAAGGGCTCTATCAAAGTGTAACATGTAATCAGTCACCTGATCATGTACACGACTGATAAAGGCAAACCAGATAGCATACTATCATCTTGAGTAAGACTGTCCTACCGGTATAGGTCCTCCGCAATCATTGCAATCACGTACCTGCGATCCAATAATTGACTATGAGGGCACTATCTCCAACAGTTGGTTGGTATTATACCTATCGTCATTTATCAGTTCCCAGGTGACATGAGTACAGCTTAGTCCCCTGACTTGACACTATCACTTCGCCTCGAGTGTGTTCCCAATGCACTTTGATTACTACCCTACCACGGCTCAAAGGAGTCGCGCAAACAGGTAGTTTTTGGGTGCAGTCCCGAAGCACTTGGAGGCAGTGACGGTTAGACAGGATTCGTCTCTCCCGGTATTGGGGGTTGACATCGCGCTGTGTCCAGGAGAGCCATTACACAAGTAGTCCCTGGCCAGGGCAAGCGAGATATACTGGTAGGTTTCCAGTGTTATCTCAGGGTGTTCTGGGCTACACTCCGACACGACTTGTACCGCTATTAGGGGACTAACGTTCACCGCCCTCCTTGGCCCGCCATGCGATGTATCAGACGAACAGACCGGACTGTACGGAGACTGTCACATACAGGCTCCGTAGGAGTTCAGATGGGGCTACCTCGTCAGTCTTCTTATCGGCATCTACCTGGGGACCGTTACGTACAGCTAGTGCCTCTTGCGGTCTGTGGTTAAACCTACTGCCAGCGTAGTGTCGAGTCTTTAGAGTCCCACACAGAGAGATATTCGCCTTTAGGCAAAATGAGTAGAGGTCGCATGGTTTTGCGACAGGGTTCGTTCACATCCGCGCACTTGTGCACGTTTGCTGTCCGGACAGCTTATACTATCGGGCTTTGGTTTAAGCCGTATCCCAGTATATGATTTGGGATTGGTTTTATCTCATTGTGTTCGTGTTCTTCGGATCACGAATACGGGTGCGTATTGACAGTTGATTGAGACAGAGGGAGAGGACTTTGATTAGGGTTAATGACCATTGTCATTTTTATTAACCCTAATGCTTATGTGTGTATTATCCTTAATTGATATTAGTTTAATATAATTGTGCATGGTTATGGTTGTTGACCATTTGCCATTCTTGACTTGTTGACCAAGGTTGACACTTTGACCATCATCATTTCATTTGGAAGATGCTCTTTGATCCTTGCAATTTGCATTAAAAATGAAATGATAATGGTCATGTCTTGATTAAGCCATTACAATTATCTCACTAATTTTCAATTTACAATAATTCACACATATATGTGAGAATGCTTCATTATTCTCTCATTCTATCATATACTTTCTCTCTCTTGCTCTTCCTCTTCCTCAAGCTCTCCCCTCTCATGTGTTGAGAAACACTTGAGATTGAGAAAAACCATTCCATAGTAATCTCTACTCTCATCTAGGGTTCTAGGATTAGCACTTCTAGCACCCTAGTTACTTCTAGCTTGAAGTTGAAGCCAAAGGTTGAGGCTCTCGGGTGGATCCTTTTTCGACGTGAGAAGACGACAAAGGTAATCCCTTTCTACTACTCCAAGGAGAAAGGAGAGAAGGACATAAAGCCCTAGGTATAACCATTCTACCCTTTAGCTAGTTGTTAGTTAGCTTTAGCTAGTTTTTGTTTAGCAAAGATCCTCCTTTGTCTAGTCCATGTTGCCTAGAGTAGTAAAAATCCGATTTTTATTCCGTTTTCCGTCTCCCCGCAAGCACCGGGGTGGGCAACGTGGACTTACAATTGGGGTCGACGTGACCATCCCTAGGCTCAATATGGAGCATATCTGACGAAGAGACCGGACTGTACGGTAGTGTTGCCGGTTGGCTCGACGGGAGTTGTAGCAGGTTCGCTTGTTTTCTTCTGATCGCTCAATACCCGGGTGGCCGTTACGTTTAGCTGACCGGTTGCGGCTTGGGGGTGCTTGATATGATCATCACCCACTGCCGGCGTATTGACGAGTCTTAGAGTCCCACAAAGGTGTTACCTAGTCCAGGCGAAACGTTGTGTTGCGCATGGACCCGGTTAAAATGCGCGTATAACATACTGTATATAAATTGGGCGGCTTGCTTTTGGTTGGGTCGTATGTGATATGGCAGGATTGATAAATCAAGTTTTGATTTATCATTTAACCATTAGTTTCTCACTAGAAATCCTTTCTTGTATTTTTGGATGTATGCATGGATGTATGCATTCTTTCTTGATTCATGCACATATGGATGTGCATGCACACATACATACATACATCATCCTTCATGGTTGTATATACAAAAAAAATGGTGGCAATATAAGACTCACACCTTGGTTATTTATATGGATTATTATTTCTATTTGTGTTAAAACAAAAAGAAAAAGAAAAGGATAATTCATGGTCTTGATTCTACACTCTTCTTCAACTAACCATGCTCACCTACTTATTAAACATGAGTTAATCTTCCTCTTTTGTTTTAACTCAAGTGAAATAAATATCCATATAATATAACCATGGTTTGAGATGAGAAGTGAAAAATATATATAGATATATTTTCCATTTTTTCATAAGAGATTATCTTTTCTCTTGTTCTAAAAAGGCCATCATCTTCTTCCTCCTTCTTCTTTTACTCTCTAGATTTCTCCAGTAAGAAAAATACTCACCAAGTTAGGATTTTGAAGTGAGAATAGCCACCACAACATCATTCTACACAAGTCTTGCCCACTTGTTTAGAGTGTTAGCTTCATTTCTTTCTCTTGATCAAGTGAAGTTGCAAGCTTGGACAAAGGAGCTTCGGGTGGATCGTCGTAGACACTAGAAGACTTCAAGCGAACCCTTCTCCAACCCTCAAGTGGCCAAGGAGTCCAGCGTAGGGAGCTACAAAGGTTGTACTCTCAAAACCCTAGCCTTTGTTGCTTGTGATGTTGACTAAAATTATGAAACCCTAATTTTCTAGGATTGATTCTTTTTATGCTTACTTAGCATCCTAAAAATTTAATCTTTGGTACATGTGATGCTTCCAAACCCTTCATGAGGTGCTAGGTAAACCCAACAATGGTATCAGAGCCGACCTAGAACATTAGGCGACTCTTTAGCGAAGTAAAAACTCCGATCGAACCGAAATACGGTTTTCTGGGACACTCTCTGGACAATTTTTCAAAACTGTTATATTCGAGAATTAAAATTGTGTAAAAACTTCAGCAGGTAAATATAAGAATCACTGTAAAAAAACGATGCAGTGAACAGTATTTTCCGCCGCAGAAACGCCGCCAAAGCTTGCTTGGGCCGCGGTTCCGCGGCCGTACAGGTGAGTCAATGCTTGGTTTTTAGACAGTAATACTTATAATTGCTTGTTGATATTTTTGGGTATTTTTAATCTGGTTTAAGTGTTATTTGTTCTGGAGATTGTTTTAAGTTCATTGATTCGATCGGAATTTTAACTTCATATTTTTTCCGGATAATTAGAAAGTATTGAATTGTTCGAACGAGTGTCGTTTGCTCACTTTTCACGGGGTCTAAATCGTTCAGAAATACGTGCAATTTTTGTGGTGGACCTCTAGAAGACAACAAACCTTAACTCGATTATGTGACCGTCTTGAACTACCTTTTGAACCTTAGGGTTTGGGGCAGTACGGCGTGCCACATGTGAGGCGTTGGCTTGACCCTTCTACGGCTGGACCGCTACTACTGTGTCACACTCCGGATTTTTTGAACTCCGCTCAAGTGTTGAGCTTTAGGGAATTTTCGGTATTTGATCATTCGTTCAAAAACTTTAATACTGTCTATTTATCTGGAATTTGATGCAATATGTGGAATTCATATAGCTAGACATGAAATACAAAGTATGTGATATTTCGCATTTACGATGTCTAAAGAGAATGTGGATTCCAGATATTGCAGTTTTACACTTTCTTTTCTGTGACTGTAAGTGTAGTATGTTCGATATCGCCGGTTTCGTTGCTATACATCAACGACAATCGGGGTACGCATACTTACCTTGATAATATATGATATTATGTGTTGCTGAGATATGATGTGCAGGATTGTCGCGATCGAATAGCCGGGGGGTTTTATGTGAGATGAGAGTTTTATTTTTCATTCATGTAAAATTCAAATGTAATGTAATATTCTTTTATTTGGGGCACTTCCGGGTTGAGGTTGATGTCACTAGTGTTGGATATTATTTACTTTTCCGCATTAGGATAGAACCAAGTAGGGGAGCACAAGTGACCGGGTTCTGGGGTTCAGTGGGAGGCCATCTCGAGGAGTCGAGACCGGGTCTCCTAAACTCCAGGATTGGGAGGGTCGCTTTCCGCTCTCGTAGGGGTCTAGGGGTGTGGGCTTGGCAATTCATCGCGACTATGGAATCCGTATTTTCTATTATTGGCTAAATACTAAATACGGACGTCCTAGTATATCCCACATTATATATATGTTTCTGCTGCCTGTGATCTGTGATATCTGAGACGAATGATATATTATATATGAGATATATAGTAGACGTTGCTTTTGTTTTGCACCCGCGCTAGTCCCGTCCCGGTATGCCGTTAGTTAAGTAACCTAACGGTGCATAACGGAACATTGCGGCGAATGCGGATGGCATAAGCGTACGTTGTATTTTCGTTTCTTTTCTGTGATTGGCTTAAGGACTTAAATGATGGGATTACATTAATATGATTAATATAAAGAAAATAAACCTAAAAAGATGTTGTAGAATCGGATTTGAAAACCACTCGGCTCTTTATGTAAAAGCTGTATTTCAAAAACTGCGGAGCACAAGCCACTCCTTTTGAAAACCATTTGATTCTACGACGATATCAAGTTCAAAGCGTTAAAGATTTTCTTAAAAATCATCCGCAACCCTCCGTCATTTTTGGAAGTAGAGTACTTAGTATTCGTGCTACGTTTGTTGACTTTAGCCAAGGCGTAGTGTACGGTAGCTAAGTGATGTCTTCTTACAATGCATATGATGCAGATTAATTAGGACAGGCATATGACTTTGTTGACCTTAGCCAAAGGTCATGTAAACGGGTCTGATTAATCAAGAAATGACGGGCTGAACTTGACTAGTACTTATGATTTGTTGACCATAGCCAAGGTCAAAGGTACTAGGGGTAAAAAACACATCGAGAATTTCAAGTGTTGAGCTTTGCAATGAGATTGCATACCTTTCATATGATGGTTGGATCCCGATCCCACTGTGGGAAATAGTTGCTCCTAGGAGAGTTTTGCAGTTTACAATTAGCTAACTCATTAGGTGTCTAGAAAGGTGTTAACGGGGCTACGCCTCTGGGAAAACGAGATTTACTTTAATTAGGTCCGTGCGAAAGCATGGGGAACCTCCCTCAAGTACCGACACTGGCCTGGCTGAACGGTTAGCGAAGTTGCAGACTGTAATTAATCCTGGCTAGTATTCTTTTTAAGGTTTGAAAGAAAAACTTGAATAAAGCAGTGGGAGACATCGATTAGACAAGATAATAACCAATCTGATCTATGCAAGAGCTTTCGCTGAGTGTATTCTTTTCTCTCTCTTAATGGCAGATATCAATGACTGGACTCAAGCTTCTACTAGATAAAAACAAATTGAATGGGACCAATTATAAAGACTGGCTAAGGAATCTGAAAATAGCCTTGACTTATGATAAAGTATCATTTGTCCTCACGGCTTCAGCCCCGCCCACCCCAGGTCCAAAATCCTCAGTTGCGGATATTGAAGTCCGCAAGACATGGGACGCTAACTGTGCCACGGCCAAATGCCTCGCGCTTGCATCGATGGACAATACACATCAAAAGCAACACGAGAATATGGACATTCATGACATATTCCTCCATACAAAGGAGTTGTATGGAGAGCAATCCCGCGTATTACGATACGAAGCATCAAAGAAATTGTTTCAGATACGAATAGCACCTGGCACATCAGTAGGAGACCATGTTCTGAAGATGATAGCTCTTATAGAAGAGCTTGAGGACCTTGGATGGACGATGGACAATGAACAATATACGGATATTATTCTGCAGTCCCTCCCCTCCACCTTTGCTCAGTTCATAGTTAACTTCAACATGCACAACATGGAGAGGGAGCCACCTGAACTCCTTAATATGTTAAGGAGTGCAGAGAGCACACTGAAATCAGTGAAAACTCCTGTTATGATTGTTGGACAATCTTCCTCTTCTCGCCCAAAGGCTAAGGCCAAAGGAAAGAAAAAGAAGAAGCCCACCAATCCTAAGGGTAGAGTTAAAAAGGTGAAGGGAAAGGAAAAGTCCAAAGCTGGAGACTCGGGGAAAGGTGAATGTTTTCATTGCCACAAAGCAGGACATTAGAAGCGCAACTGTACGGAGTACTTAAATCTCAAGAAGAAGCATGGGGATGCTTCCGCTTCAGGTGTGTTTATGATAGAAAACTGTTTTTCAATAAACTCTGCTTCCTGGGTATTAGATACCGGTTCAGGTTCTCACATTTGCAATTTTATGCAGGGGCTGAGAAATAGCAAGGTTTTGAAGACAGGTGACCATACTCTCCGCGTTGGAAATGGTTCCAATGTACATACAGTCGCAGTGGGAGATTATCACTTGGGGTTGCCATCTGGGTGTATATTGGTTTTGAACCTATGTTATTTTGTACCAAGTATGCTTTGTAATATAATATCTGTTTCTTTGTTAGACAATGAAGGATATAATTTTGTATTGCAGAACAATGTTATGAACATTCACCTAAATCAAATGTTGGTTGGGTATGGTACACTTAATAATGGGATATACGTCCTAAATCAACACACAGTTTTCAGTATACAACACACTAAGAAAAGAAAACTTTCAGAAATAAATGAAGCTTTTCTTTGGCACTGTAGATTTGGTCATATTAACTAAACAAGACTAAACAAGTTACACAAAGATGGATATTTAAACCCTTTTGAATATAAATCTTATGCGACTTGCCAGTCTTGTATCTAGGGTAAAATGACCAAAACTCCGTTTACCGGACACGGAGAAAGAGCTACCGAGCTCCAAGGACTCATACATAGTGATGTATGTGGGCCAATGTCTACACAAGCTAGAGGCGGTTTTTCTTACTTCATTACTTTCACTGACGATTTCTCAAGATTCTGTCATGTATTTTTATTAAAGAACAAATCCGAAGTTTTCGAGAAATTCATTGAATATAAACAAGAAGTAGAAAAACAAACCGGATTGAGTATCAAGATGCTTCGATCAGATCGAGGTGGGGAATACCTCAGTACAGAATTTGCAAACTTCCTAAAAGAGAATGGGATTCTCTCTCAGCTCACTCCTCCTTACACACCACAGCACAACGGTGTGTCTGAACGACGGAATCAGACCCTATTAGATATGGTCCGGTCCATGATGAGTGACGCTGAGTTACCTGTCTCATTTTAGGGGCATGCATTGGAGACTGCAGCGTTTCTTTTGAACAGGGTTCTAACCAAAACCGTATCTACCACCCCATATGAGATATGGTATGGGAAGAGACCATCTCTTAAGAGAATTAAGATTTGGGGTTGCCCGGCCTATGTTAAAAAGCAGAATCCAGACAAACTCGAGACACGGTCAGTCATGTGTAACTTTGTGGGATATCCAAGGAACTCTTATGGATATCTATTCTACCACAAGGAGGAGCAAAAGGTGTTTGTTTCTCAGCATGCCACATTCTTAGAAAAAGAGTTTTTCATAGATAAAGATGATGGCAATGTGGTAGATCTAGAAGAGGTTCTATAGACACAAACTACAAATGACGACTTGATTGAACCGGCTGTTGCAATAGAAATTGAGGAACCTCAGCCACTCCGTAGGTCTGGTAGGACTTCTCGCCCACCGGAGAGGTACTACGGTTTCCTCATTGATGGTGACAGAGAAGACTGCATCGTAGAGGATGATGATCCTACCAGTTTTCAGCAAGCTATCACGAGTGGTGACTCTGTGAAATGGCTGGATGCCATGAGATCCGAAATGGAGTCTATTTACACCAACAAAGTTTGGACTTTGGACGTTGTACCCCCTGGTGTAAAACCTGTGGGATGCAAATGGATCTTTAATAGAAAGATTGGTGTAGATGGCCAGGTAGAAACCTACAAGGCAAGACTTGTGGCGAAGGGTTTTCGTCAAAGACCAGGTTTGGACTATGACTAGACTTTTTCGCCCGTAGCCATGCTTAAATCCATTCGGATCCTACTTGTTATTGCTGCTTACTATGACTATGAAATCGGGCAGATGGACGTTAAAACGACATTTCTAAATGGGGATTTAGAAGAATGCGTTTATATGGATCAGCCGGAGGGCTTCATTGACAGTGGGAGCAGCGGGAAAGCATGTACATTGCTTAAATCCATATATGGGTTAAAGCAGGCATCACGGAGTTGGAACATCTGTTTCGATGATGTTATCAAAGAGTTTGATTTCATCAAAAATCCAGATGAACCTTGTGTTTATAAGAAGGCTGTAGGGAGAGCTGTCACATTCCTCGTATTGTACGTGGATGACATTCTTCTGATAGGAAATGATATTCCTATGCTACAGTCGGTTAAATCTTTCTTATCACTAAGGTTCTCCATGAAGGACCTGGGTGATGCTATATAAATCCTGGGCATAAGGATCTATAGGGATAGATCCAAGAGGTTATTGGGATTGTCCCAAACCAAGTACATCAACACCATCCTAAAAAGGTTTAGTATGGAAGACTCCAAGCGGGGTGCCTTACCCGCTTGCCATGGGGTCACTCTCTCTAAGTATTCTTGTCCAAAGACCGATGAAGAGAGAGAGCTCACATGAGCATTATACCCCATGCTTCAGCAATAGGATCTATAATGTATGCGATGTTATGTACACGTCCAGATGTTGCTTATGCACTTAGTGTTGTGAGCAGGTATCAATCAAACCCAGGGGAGAATCACTGGATAGCTGTGAAGAACATTCTTAAGTACTTTCGAAGGACTAAAGAATTGTTCTTGGTGTATAGTAATGGAGATCTCCAAATGGAGGCCTTTACCGATTCGAGCTTCCAGAGCGATAAGGACGACAGAAAATCTATCTCAGGGTTTGTATTTACCCTCAATGGAGGGGCGGTAAGTTGGAAGAGTTCCAAACAAGATACCGTTGCAGACTTTACGATGGAGGCTGAGTACATTGCTGCAAATGATGCCGCCAAGGAAGCCATCTGGATGAGGAAGTTCGTCTCGGAGCTCGGAGTAGTTACAACTATTATTGATCCAATACCATTGTATTGTTATAATAATGGGGCTATGGCGTTAGCCAAAGAGCCCAGGTCCCATCAGGGATCCAGACACATCCTGAGGCGCTTTCATTTGATCCAAGAGATTGTAGATCGCCGCGAGATCGAGATTAAGAGAGTAGACACAAAGAATAACGCCGCTGATCCACTCACCAAGGCCCTCCCTCAGCCGCAGCATGAGAGACTTTTTGAGATGTTGGGTATGAGATACGCCAATAACTGGCCTTAGTGCAAGTGGGAGATTGTTGGATATATGTATGCCCTAGAGTCCATTATGAGATAGTGGATGTATTTATACACACACACACACATATATATATATATATATATATTCAGTGTACATTCTTGCTCGACATGATAGTATGCAATCTGGTTCTTCTTTATCTGACATGTTGATTTGATCATGCTTCTACTCATTCACACATGTTGATAAATCCCTGAGGATATTGGCTTGACTACAGTGATTATGATAGAGATCATACTTGTGGGACATCTGTAATTTATAAGCATATCCTGAAATGTCCCTAGTCGTGGGAGTATCAAGACGGGGCATCGATATACCAGAGTTGGCTAGCGTATATGATACTAGACCTATATGATGGGCGATGAATGTTCCTACATTCATCGATGTTTGACATCGAGATCATATACGGGTGCTTAGTGGTGACTGGGTACACTGGACGGACTCACGGAGAACTCCTATATGGAATTATATCTATCGTCGGATAGCAGTTCTCAGGCGACACTGGTGCAGGTTAGTCTGTAGACCCGAGATCGTCATAGAGTCTTGTGTGCTCTCCCACTGTACTTTGATTACCACCCTACCACGGATCTACTGAGTCGTGCAAACAGGTGGCCGTTGGGTAAAGTCCCGAGATACATGAAGGTGATGAGCGATAGGAGGGGTTTCGTCTCTCCCGGTATTGGGAGTTGATGCTGTGATGTGCTCGACTGGTTATATCAGTAAGTCCCTGGCCAAGGCTGCTGAGATTTACTGATAAGTGTTATCAGTAGTTTCTCGATCTGTTATAGACCATTCACCGGCACGACTTATTGAGTTATTGGGGTCGACGTGACCATCCCTAGGCTCAATATGCAGCATATCTGACGAAGAGACCGGACTGTACGGTAGTGTTGCCGGTTGGCTCGACGAGAGTTGTAGCAGATTCGCTTGTTTTCTTCTGATCGCTCAATACCCGGGTGGCCGTTACGTTTAGTTGACCGCTTGCGGCTTGGGTGTGCTTTATATGATCATCCCCCACTGCCGACGTATTGAAGAGTCTTAGAGTTCCACAAAGGAGTTACCTAGTCCAGGCGAAACGTTGTGGTGCACGTATGCGATATGCGCATGGACCCGGTTAAAATGCGCGTATAAGATACCGTATATTAATCGGACGGCTTGCTTTTGGTTGGGTCGTATGTGATATGGCGCGATTGATAAATCAAGTGTTGATTTATCATTTAACCATTAGTTTCTCACTAGAAATCCTTTCTTGTATTTTTGGATGTATGCATGCATGTATGCATTCTTTCTTGATTCTTGCACATATGGATGTGCATGCACACATACATACATACATCATCCTTCATGGTTGTATATACAAAGAAAATGGTGGCAATATAAGAGTCACACCTTGGTTATTTATATGGATTATTATTTCTATTTGTGTTAAAACAAAAAGAAAAAGAAAAGGATAATTCATGGTCTTGATTCTACACTCTTCTTCAACTAACTATGCTCACCTACTTATTAACCATGAGTTAATCTTCCTCTTTTGTTTTAACTCAAGTGAAATAAATATCCATATAATATAATCATGTTTTGAGATGAGAAGTGAAAAATATATATACATATATTTTCCATTTTTTCATAAGAGATTATCTTTTCTCTTGTTCTAAAATGGCCATCATCTTCTTCCTCCTTCTTCTTTTGCTCTATAGATTTCTCTAGTGAGCAAATTACTCACCAAGTTAGGATTTTGAAGTGAGAATAGCCACTACGACATCATTCTACACAAGTCTTGCCCACTTGTTTAGAGTGTTAGCTTCATTTCTTTCTCTTGATCAAGTGAAGTTGCAAGCTTGGACAAAGGAGCTTCGGGTGGATCGTCATGGACACTAGAAGACTTCAAGCGAACCCTTCTCCAACCCTCAAGTGGCCAAGGAGTCCAGCGTAGGGAGCTACAAAGGTTGTACTCTCAAAACCCAAGCCTTTGTTGCTTGTGATGTTGACTAAAGTTATGAAACCCTAATTTTCTAGGATTGATTCTTTGTATGCTTACATAGCACCCTAAAAATTTAATCTTTGGTACATATGATGCTTCCAAACCCTTAATGAGGTGCTAGGTAAACCTAACACCGGGTATATGTGATATAGCCTGGTTATCGGATCAAGTGTTGATTCGATAAATTGATACATAATATATTAGTCGGTTATATGTAATATAACCGGATTATTAAATCAAGTGTTGATTTAATAATTTAATGTAGAATTATATATTTGATTTATTAAAATACATTAACTAATATATTGCTCACTTAAGTATTTCATTTTCTCACATTTGGATACATTTAACATATATGTGATATATGTTTAATGTATTCTTTTCTTTTGTTACAAAATATTATATATGAGGTATGTGATATTGTAACATACTAGGTTATACATTAAACTAGGGTTTATGAGATTTACACCATGGCTAGAAATTAGGGTTTGTTTTTTTATTTATTTTAGTTAAATCAAAATTGTGGACTTTAGTTAAGATATTTGTTTGTGTTGACTAAGTCCACTCTCTTGATATTTTTGCTAAGATATTTGTTAACCAAACTTTAACCCTAGCCCATGGTCAAGTCTCTTCAAGGGTTAAGCATGCCATGCTTAGCCCTTGGTTGCATTTCTAACCTCACACAATAATTCATTTCATCACTTGATCATCTTCTTCTTGCTCTCTCATTTTGCTCTCTAGCTTGTGATGAATTGATAAAACATTGTGAGAAAAAGAAAACTAAAGAATGCAAAATTCCTACTTCATCATCCTCTTCTGTACTAGCCATATAGATTAGTGTGATAGCTTCACTAATCTCTAATTAGTGAAGTGTTAGCTTGGGTATGTGATTCCTCAAGGTAGATCATCTTTGATTTTGAAGATTACTACCAAGGATGCATCACTCACTTCATAGAGCCTCTCAAGAGTTCTGGAGCATGATGATCGCAGCGAAGGGACCACAACTCGGAGCTTATGAAGCGAAGGAACGGACTACAAAGGTTGTAATCCCTTTCACTTAGTAGTAAAGATGTTTACTTGATAGTTTTGTTTGATTCTTTAGTTAAAGATCTAGGGTTAGGGTTGTTTAAACATGACAAAATTTTAAAATGGCATGGATGATGCCACCCAAAACCTTGCTGTTGTGATTGATAACCCAACAATACCCTACTATAGCTACATAAACACCTTTATATGATGTTGCATTTGAATTTGAAGAAATTGGGAACCGCATTATATATTTAAAAACTGGATTCATTTAAAAGAGCAGTTATCCCTTGATATGCTCATATTGTTGTTCTATGTTGCATACATCATATTTCATGGATTTATTCATTGAGATACGGATTTCATATGATTTATGGATTTGAGAACCGTGGGGATATTTCAAGAAAGTATGTTTTGTTTTGAAAACCCGGTTTCTCTTGATATGATATTTTGATGCGTCCACCATGTGTTTTCTCGGTTCTGAGACGTGTGTTAAAGACCCGATTCGAGGAGATGGATGATCTGTTTGCGGGTTCATGGTGGACCCGGTATGGTACCCCGGGGCAAGAAAAGGATGTTGTGCAGTAGACGATGAGCCTGGCAGAGGGACTACTACCTACCGGTGATTGATTGGACCTGGCGGTTATCCGGAGGATACTGACCGGAGTCGTAAGATGGATATGGGCCAATCCGGACTGACAGAGCCCGAGTTATGTGGATTTACTTGTCGATGTTGGACACGGGTTTTCATGATGTTTCGAGTGCCGAGGTTGGGCACTCAGGTTGCATGAAATTTACACATATGAGGGCCGATCAGAGTGACGACGCATGAGGTATTGGGATTTGGGGTGTCGTTGATGGACACCGGTTTTTCCATAATGATGATGATATGTTTTATCCCATACTAAGTAGTTATTTGATACGCATTGTTTCATGTAGTAGTAGTACCCTGATGGTGTACCTTGATCATTATTGTTGCATATCCATATTACCATATTTATGCCATCAGATTGCATGTGATAGATTATTGATGTACGTGCATACCTACGATTATCTGTATGATGTTACTTACTATTCACGAGTTGGCACCTCACCTCCGTTGTGCCACAATGTTTTGCAGGCTTGACCCTCAGTGTAGTCGCGGCAGGACTTCTTATTATATCTTTTTCAGCGTATACCGCTACGGTTGGTTGTGAGGCCTTTTTGCTGTAAGTGGGTTTGCGGTTATTCGATTATATCCATTGTATATCTTATTTTATCTAGTACTCTCCATCTACCTCTTTCATGTATTGACTTAGAGACAAGTTGTGAGGTTCGATATTGTATATTTATGACTCTGGGTGTCAAGCTCGTGTGAGCCGGCCATTATTATGTAGTATTACCTCTTTATGCTGCCTTTTCATTTATCTAGTCTATTTCTTCGTTACAGCGTCATATATATTCTTGTGGTGGTTTTTTCAGCCTTTGGGCGTGATTTGCTACCGTCTGGAAGCAACCGAGAGAAGATTTCTGAATTCTGAAGGTGCCCAGAATTGCCACATGTCATAAGATGCAAGCCCAAGAAAAATCATCAAGAGATCTCACCCTTTGAGCGCGGATCCGCGGCCAAACCCCCCTTGGGCCGCGGATCCGCCGCATGTTTATGGAGTTAGAGCAAAAGATTTTTTAGGGTTAATCTCTGCTGAAATTTACCAAGTTTTCAACAAGAAGATTCTGGCTTTGCACTATAAAAGGGAACCGAGAGCCTCTTGGAAAAGTTATCAAGCCGACGAGATCACGAAGCCCCAGACGCTCACGCATCCAGGCTGATCATCAACTGTTCGTCTACCTCCTTGGAAGAGATCGAGAAGCAAACTAGTCTTTGTAATCATTTTCTAAGGAATCAAAGTGTAGATTGTTCAAGTTGATTAATAAAGGTAGTTATTTTATATAATTCTTTTGCATTTTACATTATGTTTTCCCTCTCTTTCTTTTCATCTTCTTCTCCCAACATGCGCGAGTAATTCTCCGCTTGTTAGGGTTCGTAGGATTAGGGTAGGCTAATGGACGATGAAAATAACTAAACCCTTTTTAAGTCCTATTAAGTTTAGGAACTTTATCAAAAGAATCATTAACATCCTAATCGGGCGCGCTAGCAATTCTTTGCTGGTTCCGACCGCGATTAGAGATTAGATTAATGATTGTTTTGGTAAAGGCTAGATATGAACGGAGTTCCGTGTCGAGATAAGGGTTAAGAGTGGGATTCCTTTTCCCTCCAGAAACCCTAATCTACACGCATCACCGTCGTTCTAGTTTTAAATCTATTAATGGATAAAAAGGGTAACATTTAATTAATCATCCATGACTACTAAATCCTAACGAACCCTACAAGCTCTCTTATTATATTAACTATATTCCTAAAATAATCTAGATCTATAAATTTGCTCTCTTGCTTAAAGTAGATCTAGAAACTTTTCACAAAAATTCTTTATTCCTCTCTCTCTTTCAACACATCTAAAGTAAGAGTAAAATATTCCACGTTTCCCTGAGGACGACCCGTACTCACCTCAGTCTAGCTACGCGCGACACCGTTCTGATTGCGGTTAACTACAAACAAATTTTCGATACCAATCACGTATCATGTGTATGTTCCGCGGCATACTTACGACACGGTACTCCGCTTAAGTGACCTTAGGACATATTGCTTGTAATTCCTTCCTTGATTTCCATGTATCACTATGATTCGATTCCTATGTTCTTATCGAATCATATTTTCATTACCAGCCATTATGCCGCCGAAGACTACGAGGGCGTAGAGAGCGGCCGCGAGAGCCGAGGTCAGGTAGGCTCGTCGGAGACGAGGACTGCCAGGGCGGTATGTCTATTCCACGGGAGCGGATTGATCCACCTTCGCTAGATCGTATTACTAGGCAAGAGGCCGGTATGTAGGATTTGTGCCAGATGATAGGGTCGTTAGTTGAGGCCAGTCGAGCGCAGAGACAGGAGGTTGTCCCACCTGTTACGGGGACCGCGATGGTGCCCACGGTTCAGGCAGTCGTACCTGCAGCTACGGAGGTTATCACCGTATCGTTATCTGAGTTCATGAGGCTGAAGCCTCCGGTTTTTACCGACACTGATGCAGCTGAGGATCCCCGGTCGTTTATCGATCAGATGGCCAGGATCTGCCGTTCACTGAGATGCTCCGACGCGAGATGGGTAGAGTTCGCGATTTTTCGTCTGGAGGGTCTTGCCCAGAACTGGTACGAGTCTTTAGAGAGGGTCATAGCCGCAGGTCTTTCTCCTATGACCTGGGCTGAGTTCGTGACGGTGTTTCTTGCCCGTTTTCTTCCACAGAGCGTCAGGGATGCTCGAGCTCGCAGTTTTGAGTCGTTACGCCAGACTCCGGTTACGACGGTGGCAGAGTACGATGTTCAATTTACCCAGCCATCTGTATATGCTCCATATTTGGTGGACACTGAGGAGATACGGATCAAGAGATTTGTGCGAGGCCTTCTTACCTAGTTGTTTTTCGCTATCAGCGCCCAACATTGTGACACATATGCAGCCGCAGTGGACGCAGCCCTACTGGTTGAGGAGCGTCCTTCCGAGACTTCGGTCGTTCCCGAACCGAAGATGGTTAGTACTGTTAGTTATATGTATGCCCTAGAGGCCATTACTGTACATTGGATGTATATTGTAGTGGATGCTGGGACATATATAGGTAGGACTTTGTTTCTCGACATGATAGTACGCTATCTGGTTGCTCTTTATCTTAACATGTATACTTTCTGTCTCTCTGAATACATGTTGATAAAGCCCTTAGGATGTGTACTCGACTTCCAAGACTATGATGTAGATCATACTAGTGGGGCCTGGGTAGTCCATGAGTACATCCTTCAATGTTCCTAGTCGTGGGAATATCGAGACGGGGCAACGATATTCCAGAGTAGACAAGCGTATATCTTCTCGACCCATGTGATGGGAGATGGATGATCCCATATCCATTGGTGTTTGACATCAGAGATGGTATGCGGGTGCTCAGTGGAGACTGGGTACACTGAACGGACTCGCCGAGAACTCCCAGATGGTATTATACCTCACGTCAGATGGCAGTTCTCTGGTGACACTGGTACAGCTTAGTCTGTTGACCCGAGCTCGTCATAGAGTCTTTTGTGTCTCCCACTGTGCTTTGATTTCCACCCTACCACGGCTCTACTGAGTCGTGCAAACAGGTGGTTTTTGGGTACAGTCCCGATTCACATGGAGGCAATGAGCGATAGGAGGGGATTCGTCTCTCCCGGTATTGGGGGTTGATGTTGCGCTATGCTCGACTGGCCATAACAGGAAATCCCTGGCCAGGGTTGCAGTGATCTACTGGTAAGTGTTATCAGTAGTTTCACGAATGTTATGGACCTCATGTCGGCATGACTTATCAAGCTATTGGGGTCCGACGTTTACCCCCCCTAGGCGAGATATGCGATATATCATACGAACAGACCGGACTGTACGGTAAGTGTTTCTGGTTGGATTCACAGGAGTGTGAGAGGGCTTTCTCGTCGATCTTCTGATCGCTCAATACCCGAGTGGCCGTTACGTTTAGCAGACCGCTTGCGGCTTGTGGGTGCTTGATATGATCATCATCTGCTGCGGGCGTATTGACGAGTCTTTAGAGTATGTTTCCTGGCTCAAGCGAAACGAAATAGGAGCGCATATGAGATATGTGCGGGACCGAGAATAATGCGTGTATGTGATACCTTATTCTATTCTCGCGATGAATGTATCGATTGGTTGTATGCGATATAACCTAGTTATCGAATCAAGGATTGATTCGATAAGCCGATACATTGGATATTAGTCGGTTATATGCGATATGACCGGATCGTTAAATCAAGTATTGATTTAATGATTTAATGCATAATTGTATATTTGATATATTACTTTGCATTAACTAGTATTCGTTCATTTTAAATGGATTTTCTCACTTGAAATCACAAGTTGTACATGTGATATACTTTTGTACACTTGTTTGTATCATGTTTGATGATATATGCTCACTTGGGTTTGTGTAAAGAATTAAACCATGGTTAAGTTAGTGGTTAGGGTTTACATTTTTCTTATTCATTTATTTATTTTTCATTTTGGAAAGATGAATAAATCATGGTGGCTTTCTTTGTTTGCATGTTGAAGCTTCATGAAGCTTTGAACAAGTCCACCATTTTTGTCTCATGCTTAACCCTAACAATTCAAACTAACCATAGTTTATTATCTACACCTAACTATGGTTGCTATATGATAAGTATTCATTTATTTTCTATTTTAGAATAATACTTATCATATTCTCTTCTTCTTCTTCTTCAACAAAGAAAAAGCTTGCAACCATTAATGGCAACAAGAGAAAAAGAGTGAGAAATCCAATTCTAAAGTGAACCCACTTCCTATTTCTTCATCCTCTACCACTTGCCAAGTAGTATAGGGTGTTTTCTTCACAAGTTTCATAACTTGGTGAAGTTGGAGTTTGATCTTGAGTTGCCTCGACGTAGATCATCTTTGGCATCGAAGTCGACGACCTAGCCCGATCAATTCTTCGATGAAACCACCGCGAGAGTCCGAGATCCGATGGGTACAGCGGAGGGACTTCATCACGGAGCTATGGAGGTGGAGGACCGGATCTACAAAAGTTGTAGCCTCTTTCCTTTTAAGTTAAAGTTGTTTATTTGCATTGCATCGTCTATACATCTAGTTAACGATCCGTATTAGGGTTTGTAGGCACTTGGAAAAATTTGAATTGGCCATGTTTGATCACTTGTGAGACCTCATTAGTGTGCCTAGGAACCTTGCAAGTGGTATCAGAGCCTAGCTAGAGCCTCAGGCGATGCGTAGACGGAGTTAGAAGTCCGATCGAAACGAAACCCTAACTCAAAAATGCTCTCTGTACATTTTTTGAAATCGGGGATTTTTTAGAATTAAAATTATGCAGAAAAACCAGTAGGAGATTCTAAGAATTACTGAGAAGCCCGTACTCCTGAGTCCATCAAAGCGCGGCGGAACCGCGGCATTTGCATGGCTAATGCGGCGGTTCCGCGGCCGTTTAGTCTCCTCTTGCATTGAATTTTGCACAGTAATTCCTAATTTGCAGTGCTGGTTTTCCTGGGAATTTTTAATCTGAACTCAAGAGTTGAGTTTTCTGGGTTATATTGGGAATTCGTAGATTCGATCGGATTATCAAACTTTGTCTATGTGTTTTTCCGGATAATTTTAGAATATGTTAAAAAGTTCGACCGGATATAAATACCCACTTTTTTCCCCTGCCGGGAAATTTCCAATTGTTGGATATTTCTGTAGTTTAACGACGTTCTAAGTAGTGCAAGTAATGCGATGGTCCCTCTAGAAGACAACAAACCTTAACTCGATTATATGACCGTCTTGAACTGCCCTTTGAACCTTTAGGTTTGGGGCAGTACGGCGTGCCACATGTGAGGCGTTGGCTTGACCCTTCTACGGCTGGACCGTTGGTACTGAGGCGCGAAGTGAATGTTTTTAAACTTATTTCATGTGTTGAGCTGTTTCGGGAAAACTTGGGTGTTCGATTGTTCGATCGGAAAGTTTAACATTTTCTATTTATCCGGAATGTGATACAATACTTGGAATTCACAAATAGTTATGAGATAACTGAATGAATGTTATAAACATAGCAGTTTAGTCTCACTTGATCGATTGCCACGGAATTTTGATGAGATCAAAAGTCCGTCGCAATCACGTAGCGTACGCGGATACTCGCCGGGTAAACTTAATAGACAGCCTCACTCCATAGCCCCGACCAAGTGACTGTAGGAGAACTCCGTCGCCGAAAGCATCCGTTTGGGTGCTCGCGGCAGCGGTGTTCCGCCTTGGTGCACTTCGTCGACGGCGTCGGGGGGTGCAGCTGCCTAATAAAGTTTGCGACGAGCATTCGATCACGATGTCGGGAATCTTGCTGAATTGCCCGACTTGATATTGAAAAGTGTTTTCGATAATGAGGCTAAAATGCGGGGTTTATAATTGTTAGGCATGCGATGTCTAAGTATTTCATTTGATTAGGCGTGCGATGTCTAAAGAGGTTGCGGATTCCAACCGTTGTAGTTTTACAGTTTCTTTTCTGTGACCGTAAGTGTAATATGTGATATCGCCGGATTCATTGATATATGTCAACGACAATTCGGATGCGCATATTTACTTACGTTGATGACATGTGATGTTATGTGTTGCTGGATATGTTATATTGGATCATCATGTTTGAATAGCAGGGTTTTTTTTATGTGAGATGAGTGTTTTTCATTTTCATTCATGTAAAAACTTGTATGTAATATTCTTTTATTGGGGCACTTCCAGGTTGCGGATGATGTCACCATTTGTATATTATTTACTTTTCCGCATTAGGATAGACCCAAGGAGGGGAGCACAAGTAACCGTGTTCTAGGGTCCAGTGGGAGACCAGCTCGAGGAGTCGAGTTCGGGTCTCTTAACCCTAGAATTGGTAGGGTTGCTTGCCGCTCTCGTAGGGGTCTAGGGGTGTGGGATTGGCTATTCATCATGACCGTGGAATCCGTGTTTTATACTGGCTCGTATTAAAAACACGGACGTCCTAGTATATCCAATATTTCATATGATATTTTCTGTTGCGTTATCTGTGATGTGATCATGTGATTTGTTCAGATAGATATTATATATAGTATATATGATATATTATATAGACGTTGCTTATGTTCTACACCCACGCTAGCCCTGCCTCGCTCTGGCGTTAGTTACCTAACCTAACGGTGCAGACTGGACATCGAGGCGAATGCGGATGGCATAAGCGTACGTTATATTTATATGTGTTGTTTAGGTGGACTTAAATGATGGGATATTCATTAATGTGATTAATGAAAGAAAATAAACCTAATTGATGTTGTGGAATCAAATTTCAAAAATAAAACAGGTAGCTACAGTTCTTGCTTTGCATCGCGGTGTCCTTGTAGAACATCCTGCACCTTATTCGATAAGGAAAGAACCGAGATCCCTTCACCGGGAGTGACTCCTTTAGCAATAACTGGCAGATGCTACAACCCTCGGTTTGTCATTTGATTACTTCTATAGTTTCTGCTTTGCACAGAGATATATATGATATATCCCGCACCTCATTCGACGAGGAAAGGGCCGACGATCCCTTCACCGGGAGTGACCCCTTTAGCAAAACTAGAAAAGCCTCAAAAACATTCCATTTAAAAACCATTTGATTCCGCAACGAGATCAAGTTCAAAGCGTTAAAGGTTTTCATAAAAACCATTCGCAACCCTCCGTCAGTTTAGGAAGTAGAGTACTTAGTATTCGTGCTGTGTTTGTTGACCTTAGTTAAGGCACAGTGTATGGTAGCTAAGTGATGTCTTCCTACACCGCATATGATGCGATTAGTTAGGACAGTCGCGTGACTTTGTTGACATTAGTTAAGGGTCATGTGGGTGGGTCTAATTAATCATGAAATGACGGGTAGAACTTGACTAGTACTTATGATTTGTTGACCATAGTTAAGGTCATAAGTTGTAGGGGTAAAAATCTTTATCGGGAGTTTCAAGTGTTGAAATTTGCAATGAGATTGCATACCTTCTATGTGATAGTTGGATCCCGATACCCACTGCGAGTAATTGTTAATCCTAGGAGAGTTTTGCACTTTGCAATTAGCCGATCAAGTTGGTGTCTAGAAAGGTGTCAACGGGGTTACGCCTCTGGGAAAACGAGGTTTACTGTAATTAGGTCCGTGCGAAAGCACGGGGAACCTCCCTCAAAGTACCGACACTGGCCTGGCTGAAAGATTGGCGAACTTGTAGAGTGTAATTAATCCCGGCTAATCTTTCCTTTTAAGGTTTGAAGGAAGATTTGATAAAAATAGTGGGAGCCATCCTGATTAGATAATATATATATAACCAGTCTAATCTTGCAAGAGCGCACGCAGAGTGTTTTCTTCTCTCTCTCTCCAGGTAGCGACCATATCACGCCTTAATCAAGATAATAATATAGATGTATTGACCGAACCCGCTAGTTATACTGAGACCGGGAACGTTGGTCCCGCTCCAACTTATAATTGTTATAAGACAGAGCAGGAAATAGGGAATACCAGAATTCCTATGCCGCCCAAACGAAGAAAGTGCATATGATGGTTCTCCTTCGGGTGTGTTCATTACAAAGAAATGTTTCTCAGTATCCTCTGCATCCTGGGTATTTGATACCGGATTAGGATCCCAGATATGTAATCTGTTACATAGGGCTACAAAAGGGTAGAAAAACTGAGAACGGGTGATAAGTTTCATGAGACAGAAAACAGTGCAAGTGTTGCAACCAGGTCTGTTGGTCACTGTCATCCTGTATTACAAATACATTGATTCTGAACAAATGCTATTAGATACCGAACCTGATATACAAAACCATATCAGTCACTTTATAAGTAAAGAAATGATAAAATTTTCTATTGTTGGATAATGTTTTGAACATTTCCTATATCAAAAGTTGATCGGTTCGGGCACGTTATCTAAAAGCATTGACGTTCTAAATCAAACTACAGTTCCTAGTATACAGAACACACACAAGAGGAAGAGTTCAGATATGAACGAATCCTTCTTCAGGTATTGTAGACTAGGTCATATCAATGTAACCCGACTAGCTTAAGTTACATTTTAGATGCATATTTAAATCAGTTTGAATTTACATCTTGTGAAACTTGCCAGTCATGTCACAAAGATTAGATGACCATACCTCTGTTTATTGGAAACAGAGAAAGAGTTAGTGAACTCTTCGGACTGATACATGATGATGTATGTAAGGTCCCCTGTCTACACATGCCAGGACCGGTTCTTTGTACTTCATTACATTCTCTGATGATATCTCAAGATTCAGTCATATGTTCCTGTTGAAACATAAGTCCGAAGCTTTTGAGGTATTCACAGAATATAAGTTAGAAGTAGAGAACCAAAATACGGGTATAAGTATTATGTCCTATGATGAGATCAGGGAGGATAATACTTGTCCATGGAATTCCTGAACTATTCTAAATGAGAATGAGATTCTCTCTCGGTGTTACTCCTCTGAATATACCACAGCACAATGGTGTATCGGGGTGGAGCAATTGCACCATATTATATATGGTGTGCTCTATGATGAGTACTACTGAGTTACCTATTTCCTTTTGGGGTTGTGCACTTGAGAAGTTGCATACCTATTGAATTGGATTCGAATCAAATCAGTGCCTACCACTCTATGTGAGATATGGTATGGGAAGAGCCTATCTCTTAAGTAAGTTAAGATTTGGGATTGTCCGGCCTATGTCAAAAGCAAAATCCGGACAAAATCGAGGCAAGGACAGTTCTGTAGAACTGGAAAGGTTCCAGCTATACAAAACTGCAGCTGATGATTTGACAGAATCAAAGGATTCAATAGTTTCCGATGAACCTCAGCCTCTCCGCCGATCTAGTAGGGTTCCTCACCTGCCTGAGAGATACTTCAGTTTCTCGATGACAGTGGGAGCGAGGATTGCATCATGAGATGATGACCCAACTAGATTCGAGCAGGTCATCAAGAGTAGTGACTCTGTAAGGATGGCTGGATGCTTAGCGATCTGAGATGGAATCCATATACACCAACAAAGTATGGACTTTGGTTGCTGTATCTGAAGGGTTAAATCCCCATCACGAGCATGTATATCTTGAGAAGATTACTTGGTGCAGATGGCAAAGTTGAGACTTTCAAAGCTAGACTTGTTAAAGGTTTTCGTCATCGACCAGGCGTGGAAAATGATGAAACCTTTTCCGGTGGCTATGCTTAAGTCCATCCGGATCCTACTTGCCACGGCTACACACCATGACTACGATATCTGGTGGTTGGGTGTCATGACTGCTTTTCTAAAATGATTTAGAAGAGAACGTCTATAAGAACACAGCCAGAGGGCTTCGTAAATAGTGGGAGCAGCGGAAACGTGTGCAAGTTGCTTTACAAAATAAAGCAGGCATCGCGGAGTTGGAACGTCTGTTTTGATGTGGTAGTCAAAAAGTTTGACTTCATCAAAATGGTAGATGAACCTTGTATATTCAAAACGGTAGTAGAGAGTAAGGTAGTCATCCTCGTATCGTACGTGGACAACATACTCTTGATAGGAAAAGAGTTTCCTATACTACGCTCGGTCGATCTCCTCTTATCACAAAGATTCTCCATATAAGATCAAAATGATAAATCTTAAATCCTGGGTGTTGGATCAATGAGATAGATCTAAATGGATGTTAGGATTCTCAGTAGCTGTAGTAAGATTGTATCAATTGATCCTGGGGAGAATCATTGGAAGGGTTCCAGGGTGATAAAGACGACTGAATGTCAGTCACCGGCATTGTCTTTGTTGGAGATAGTGCCCTCAGAGTCAATTATTGGATCACAGGCACGTGATTGCAATGATTGAGGGGAGGACATGTCCCAGTAGGACAGTCTTACTCAAGATGATAGTACGCTATCTGCTTTACCTTTATCATCGTGTACTGCTTTAGGTGACCTGACATGTCGCTATTGCACGTTGATAGAGCCCCTAGGATTCTTGCTTGACTGCCAGCAGTATGAGGGCGATCATATAAGTGAGAGCTGGAGTCTATAAGCACATCCTTAAAAGGTCCCTAGTCGTGGGAGTTTCGAGACAGGGCATCGATTCTCCAGAGTAGACTAGTGTATACAGTCGAGACCCCGACGAGGGGCGGTGGCCGGTCTCACAAGCCACTGGTGTCAGTTGGTTCACCTAAGATGTATACAGGTGCTCATTGGGTTATGAATACACCGGACAGGCTCAGTAGGGTGTCAGGATGAGTTCGCTCATCGACGTCCCTTTTAGTCAATAGCTGGTAGCCCGTCACGTATTGGCTTATACCTCTGGCATGCTAGTGGTTAAATCCACAGCCATAGTATTGACGAGTCTTTAGAGTTCACCACACTTTCAGTTACTCAAGCTTTCGGGCGAAACGCTATAGAGGCCGTATGGAGATATGGCAGGGTCCGATCAGATACGTGCGGTATTGCACGGATCAGGATCGGACAGTTTGTACTAGTGGCCGTATGGTTATATGGCAGGGTTCGATCAGATACGTGCGGTATTGCACGGATCAGGATCGAACGGATATTACTAGCCGGCTTTGGTTTAAGCCGGTCCTAGTTTAGTACAGTGTAGATTTTGTCTCATTGCATTTGTATCCGGACGGAATACAGATGCGGGTGTGTATGCACAGTATCGGGGTTTTCCTGTAATTTATTACGGGACCAGTTTTTTGGAGTTGACAGTTTGCATTCCGTTCCGGCCGGTTTTCCTTTGTTCTTTCCCGGCCGGACTTTTCCGATGGAGGGGGTTATTTGCAATTGTGCAAATAACTTTAGTGGAGGGGTTTTATTGCAATTGTAGAGATTATGATAGCATCTTTGATTCTCTCCATCACTTGCTTTAAATGAGATTGGAAAGGGTATGGTTTTGATGGAAAGAAAAGCATGGTTGATGTTTTTATATCTAGGATATGGTCACCTCTTTTCACTTCCTACACTCACCTCCCTTCATGCTTCATAACCTCTCCTCCACCATTCTCATTTTGAATAATAAATTTTTCATAAGTGAGAAGAAAAAGAAAAGAAAGAGAGAAGAAGAAAAGAGAGCAAAATGAGAGAGCTTCATCTTCATCTTTGAGAGAGTAGCATTCTTTCATCTCATTTTTGATACAAGGAAAAATGAAAGCACCATTTTTCATACCTTCATTCCTCCATCTTCAAAAGGCAACCAATACCCTAAAAGTGAGACTATGATTCTACACTACACTTCCTACAGCATATCTTGGACGCGTCGGGTAGCCTACTTCGCGCCCGAGTTGCCTCGGTATAGAGGCGGGA
This sequence comes from Agapanthus africanus, assembly GCA_030015575.1. Lineage (NCBI taxonomy): Eukaryota > Viridiplantae > Streptophyta > Magnoliopsida > Asparagales > Amaryllidaceae > Agapanthus > Agapanthus africanus. The sequence goes on from JASDDO010000016.1 coordinate 213,373,181, forward strand.
GCCCGTAAAAGATGTAGGCGACGTGGTGCCCTTCCGGCGAGGAGGCGACGACCGGAGATCCCGCGAGGAGATCGGAGAGGAGATGAAGACCGGAGGACTCGGATCAGTCGGTACATCTCTAACCCATCCTCTTGTTAGCTTAGACTAGTTTAATGGCACGATCCGGGGTTTAGTGCGCGGTGGTGCCGGTTTTGCTAAATCCGCAAAAATTAAAGTTTATCACCGTTTCCGCGTTTGGCCGTCGGATTGACGACCGGGGCGCCGCCGTGCACTTACAGTGGTATCAGAGCCTCGCCATTAACTTCGTCTAGCTTTGTTTAATGTGTTTTACGTTTCCGATCGAACAAAATCCCGAAAACACGTATTTCAAGCACATCAGTTTCTGTCGAATTTTTTTTGAGTCCAAAAATTTTTCAGGTTGTCTCGGAGTGATGTGCAGGGAATTAGAAACACACTGTAAAAATTTGGTACCATGAACTCACTGTTCCACCGCGGAAGGGCGGCCAAACCCCTGCTTTGGCCGCGCTTCCGCCGCAGTAACAGCTGTTCATTTCCCCAAAATTTTGTAGAATGTTCCTGAGTTGAAAATGTGGTTTCTGGAATATTAAAATTGGGCCCAGGTTTTCTGTGAGTGCTACAGTTTTGTTTGGGGGCCCACTTGTTAAGGTTTGATCAATCGGAAAATTTTAAACACATTTTTCACAGTATTTACATTATATCTGCGACCGTGAATGTCACTCGATCGGTAAATCCGGTCTAACTGCTATAGCCCGGTTAGACGGATTTGCGAACGTGACTTTCGCGTTGATGTTCTATGTTTATGCTGTGATGTTGCGGATCGGTCGTGGGGGATAGCCTGGATGCAATGCTAGTACAGTGTCGTTGTATTATGTACATTTGATATTGCGGGGCGAGCGTCCGACATGTGGACTGCCGTCACTGCCAGTTTGTATTATTCTTTTGGGGCACGACCTGGTTGCGGTCGATGTACCCGGTGCATGTATATTTTACTTTCTGTACTAGGATTACCCCGCGGAGGGGTGCACGGATAGCCGGGTTCTGGAGGGCAACAAGCCCGCATCTCATGGCATTGGGACGGAGAGGGCTTCACTCTGGGATTGGCGGGCTATTCGCCGCACTCGTAGGGGGTACAGGTTGACCCAGGAGGGGTGCCCAAATTGCCGGATTCCGTGGAGTGCTGGGTGGTCCATTCACGGAGCTGAAGGGGGCTGCCTCGCTTCAGGTTTTGGCGGGTGACTTGCCGCGCCCGTAGGGGTCTAGGATTTCATTGCACAGGCTATCCGCACGACCAGGGGAACGTCGGGTTTCAGTAGTGGCTCTGTGAAACCCGGGGATCCCAGATATCTGTATTGTTCTGTGATGCTGTACATTTCTGTGATGTTGCATTTCTTTTCACGCCTTGAGCGAAATATAATATATTGGTATATATATTAGTAGATGTTGTATATGTTTTTCACCCACACTAGTCCAGTCCCCGCTCTGCCGTTAGTAAGCTAACCTAACGGGTGATTGCGGGACCCAGTGGCGAATGCGGATGGCATATACGTACGTCAGTATATTTTCGTTCTTTGTGGTATGATTAATTGATGGGACTGCATTGATTCGGATCAATGCAAGTTAAACAAACCTATTCTGATGTTGTTGGAACACTTTTCAAAAAGCTGTTATTGCAAGGACGTTCACTTTTGTTTTGCATCGTGGTATTCATTTGGAATATCCTGCTCCTCAGTCGACGAGGCAAGGGCCGAGATCCCTTCACCGGGAGTGACCCCTTGGACAGAAGTTTGCGTCAGGGCAATACCTTCACTATAGCCGATTACTTTTGATTTGCACCGTGGTATTCAGTTGGAATATCCTGCACCTCATTCTACGGGGAAAGAGCCGAGATCCCTTCACCGGGAGTGACCTCTTTAGTAAAGGTTTTCGTCACTATATTTTCTAAAAAGCTATCCGTTCCTTCAACGATATCAAGTTCACTACGTTAAAGGTTTTCGCCAGAAACCATTCGTAGCCCTCCGTCGTTTCATATGGATAGTCAATAGTATTCAAGCTGTGTTTGTTGACCATAGTCAAGGCACAGTGTTTGGTAGCTGTTGGTTATTCATATGCGGCATAGATAGATGCGTTGGTTTGGGACAGTCGTATAGCCTTGTTGGCCTTAGTCAAGGGCTTGTACGGGTGGGTTCAAATTAACCTGGACAATGACGGGTAGAACTTGACATGTGACTTATGATTTGTTGGCCTTAGTCAAGGTCATAAGAGCATGGGGCAAAAATCACATCGGGAGTTTCAAAAGTACTGAAACTTGCCAGATATGCGCATACCTTCTGGAGTGTGATACCGTGAGCGGATTCCGTCACGTTATCATGCGATGAGAGTTGGATCCCGATTCCCACTGATGAGTTGGTTTACTCCTCGGGTGACCCCGACTAATTCTTCTTTCAGGTTTGGAGGAGAATTTGAGGTACAGTGGGAGGTTTCCAGATTAGATAAATTGGTAACCATTCTGATCTAGGATAGAGTGCACGCTGAGTGTTTCTTTTCTCTCTCTCTGGCAGCGACCATTGACCCGACCCTAGACTATGACTCAGTGACCAAGTTGACCGAACCTTCTTAACATTGGTTTTTGGATTGTCAGAGTTGCAGACCTCATTGCCACTCCTGCTTTTACCCTTTTCTCCGGGACACCCCGTATTACTACGAACGTCCACTTCCATTGGACAAAACCATCGTATGGTTAGATACGAACTCGAAGGAATTCGAGGATGGTTTCTGGTTCTGGAGAAAACGGATAGGATTATTCAGTTGTCTTTTCTTTTCACCTTCTCTCAGGTTGCGAGTACTCCTTGGTTTAGGAGTAGTACACCTATTATGCTTTTTGGATAGTCTTCTTCCAAACCATAGGCTGGTGCCGACCGGTAGGGAATGAAGAAAACCAGTTGGCCTAAAACGGTGTACAGAAGGTATTAAGTTCAGACAAAGCAAGGGATTAGTAAGAGGGCAAATTAAATTGCGACTGATATTCACGACCAAACCAAGTATTTTTTCGCCAATCCTAAATCACCTTTGTATTTCTCCAGGACACTCCGTATCACTACGAAGATCCACAGTTTATTGGATAATCCATCGTATGGTTATATACGAACTCGAAAGGAACTTGTTCCAGTTCGGGGATGGACCCTGGTTCAGGAGAAATAGGAATAAAGTACATTCGGTTGTCTTTTATCTTCACCTTCTCTCGCATTGCGAGTGCTCCTAGGATTAGGACAGTACACCCTTTATGCTTATTGGATAGTCTTCTTCCAAACCATAGGCTGGTGCCGAACGGTAGGGAAGGAAGAAAACCAATTGGCCTAAAGGGGTGTGCAGAAGGTAATGACTAAAGACATATAAAGGGATTTGGAGAGGTGGCAAAGAATTATACGGTTATAGTTGTGAATCTGGATAATGGTAGAGGCATTACTAGGAATACCAGGATACCCCAATGAAACATTTCAATGTTTCAGTTTCACTGATTACTGTTAATGGAAAACTGACTTCCCGATTAGACACTTACTCCAGGGTATGTATTTACCAGGTATGATTCTCACATCTGTATGGCTTTACAGATGATGAGTGGGAGTAAGTTATTGGGAATTGGGTGATCATCCTCATTATATCGGGATTCGTTGTAATCGGTGATATTTGAGGAGATCATCTGGGCTGTTTGCCGGTCGGCAAATATTTGGTTTTGAATATCCGTTGTTATGCACCAATTTCAAATTGATATATCTGTACGTCTATTTTCATAGAGTGAGATATACTTTTTGAAATTATGTCAGTGACATTTACCTATATCAGTGGATGGTTAGGTAAGGAGCATTAAACAACGGTGTAATTCTTCTTAACCATAAGTACAGTTTTCAACCTACGACACACAGTGAAAGAGTCGTTAGACTCAGCGGACTTGTACAGAGTATTGTATGTTGTCCAATGTCCATTTGGACAGAGGGGTTGGTCCTCATACTATATTCTGTTTACTTTTAACTTCTCTAGTTCTTAGACATGTGTTTTGTAGAAACACAGGGTCTAAGTTTTGAGGAGTTATAGGTATTTGAATAGAGTAGAGAACCAGGTGCAGCAAGTATCGGGATTCTTCAAAGTGATCGAAGATGTAGATACTTGTGTATGGTATTCAGTTGATAGTAATGGTAAAGAGAAATTGCTTCTCTTTCAGGTTACTCATAATTGGAAGCATTCCTAAGTTGAGTAACGCTGATCGGCCTCCTTCCATTTAGTTGACATGCACTGGAGATAGTTGCATGATTTGAATCTGGTTCAAATTAAATCAGTGCCTCTGGTTCTATATTGGATATAGTACAGTTCATATCTTAACATTGTTAAGGTACATGGAGTTGTCCGGCTTATGATTAAAACCAGACTCTGGACAACTCAAGACACGTTTCTGTAATGGCTGTTTGTGGGTTGACCCAGGCTATGACGAGGGTTGATTTTCTACCATCTGGCAGATCAATAGAAATATTGTTCTAGACTCGCCACAGTTTTATTAAAAATGGATTTTTTCAAAAACAGTAGTGGGAGTATGGTAGAACTGGAAGTGATTCCAGAACCGCAAACGATTACTGAAGATTTGATAAGGAACCTAAAGATTCAATCTGATTTGACATTCCATTGGCCACTCCGCAGATAAGGTGGGTAACTTCAGGCACCCGAGAGGTACTCCGGTAGCCTCAAGGACGGTGACAGGGAAGTTCTTGTTTACCCACACTCGCCATTGTTGTTGTTCCAGGCTGCGAGACCCGGCAGGAGGATGAGTATAGCGTCGTTCTAAACTAGTTTTAGAAGTGCACGCCTATATGACTCTGCCAGAGGGTTGTCGTAGTCAGTGGGAGCAGCGGAAGCATTGGTGGACATCAGGCTTATGTCTATTTATAGACTAAAGCAGATGTAGCGGAGATAGATCATCTATTTCTGATGTGACTGTCATAGGTTTGACGTCATCAGAATAGGGGATGGATCTGTTGAGAAGGTAGTAGGAAGTGATATTCCTATACTACGATCGGTTATACTTTGGTCGTCACACAGTGGTTTCTCCACAAAGGACTTGGACATTATATCAGACATACTGGTTACTAGATCTATGGTTTTAGATCTAGATTTGGGTGGTTTCCCAATCTGGGTACTTTGACAGCATTCTAAGAGTATTTAGAATGGACGACTCCTGGCACGGTAGTATACCTGCAGGTGATGGAGTCACCCTCTCTAAAGGTGTCTTATAGACTAAAGTAGAGAGGGATGTGCATGATTGGCAGATCACTTGCTTAGGCAATTGAGTCAATCATGAGAGGTCAAGTACCACACCAGATGCTGTTCTTGCAGTAGATGCAATAAGTTGACATTGATCCAATCCTGGGGAAACAGTCGGAAGCAGTTTTAGAACATAAGTGAATGTTCTAGGGATATGATAACGGCTGCCTCCTTTAGGAGACGGTTATCACTCCAGGCTTCCATGGTGACATGGACGACAAGGAGGTTGTCAGAGTTATAGTTTTCCATCTGACGAGGGGCAGTATTTTGGACAGGTGGTCCAAGGCAATACTGAGGGTGGCATGGCGCAGGATACTGATTAAGTTCAGTTGACGATACAGTCTAAGAAGTTTGGATTTGGAGTTCATTTATGAGCTCGGTCCCATCAGACATCCAAACATTCTAAGACAGGTATTGCTCATTTCGGGAGATGGCTTTCTCCATGAACTTGAGATATAGAGAGACATAGAAAGAAACATCAAGGCGGATCCACTCACTGAGGCTATTCCTCGAACGCAATAGTTTCACAAACGGTTTTTGTGAGACTGACTAGTAGAGGAGTTGGGTGTTCGGTATCACACGGGCTGTGAGTATGCGACATCGCAATAATTAGCCTTGAGTGCAAGTGGGAGATTGTTGGAGATAGTGCCCTCAGAGTCAATTATTGGATCACAGGCACGTGATTGCAATGATTGAGGGGAGGACATGTCCCAGTAGGACAGTCTTACTCAAGATGATAGTACGCTATCTGGTTTACCTTTATCATCGTGTACTGCTTTAGGTGACCTGACATGTCGCTATTGCACGTTGATAGAGCCCCTAGGATTCTTGCTTGACTGCCAGCAGTATGAGGGCGATCATATAAGTGAGAGCTGGAGTCTATAAGCACATCCTTAAAAGGTCCCTAGTCGTGGGAGTTTCGAGACAGGGCATCGATTCTCTAGAGTAGACTAGTGTATACAGTCGAGACCCCGACGAGGGGCGGTGGCCGGTCTCACAAGCCACTGGTGTCAGTTGGTTCACCTAAGATGTATACAGGTGCTCATTGGGTTATGAGTACACCGGACAGGACTCGCCGGGAACATGCTAGTTGGTCTTATACCTGACGTCAGATAGCAATTCCCAAGTGACATGTGTACAGGTTAGTTCATCGACCTGGGGATCGTCATTTGTCTCGTGTGAGTTCCCACTGTGCTTTGATTACTACCCTACCACGGCTCAAAGGAGTCGTGCAAACAGGTTTTAGTTGGGTACAGTCCCGAGCCACATGGAGGCAGTGAGCGGATCTTCGGGGGTTTCGTCTCTCCCGGTATTGGGGGTGAGGTCGCGCTGTGTCTAGGAGAGCCATTACACGAAGACCTTGGCCAAGGCAGGAGATTTACTGGTAGGTATTCCAGTAGTATCTCAGGGTGTTCTGGGCTACACTCCGACACGACTTGTACCGCTTTTGGGGGTCTGACTTTTACCCACCCCCTAGGCCCGACATGCGATGCTCATAGACGAACGGACCGGACTGTACGGATATTGTCACTGACAGGCTCAGTAGGGTGTCAGGATGAGTTCGCTCATCGACGTCCCTTTTAGTCAATAGCTGGTGGCCCGTCACGTATTGGCTTATACCTCTGGCGTGCTAGTGGTTAAATCCACAGCCATAGTATTGACGAGTCTTTAGAGTTCACCACACTTTCAGTTACTCAAGCTTTCGGGCGAAACGCTATAGAGGCCGTATGGAGATATGGCAGGGTCCGATCAGATACGTGCGGTATTGCACGGATCAGGATCGGACAGTTTGTACTAGTGGCCGTATGGTTATATGGCAGGGTTCGATCAGATACGTGCGGTATTGCACGGATCAGGATCGAACGGATATTACTAGCCGGTTTTGGTTTAAGCCGGTCCTAGTTTAGTACAGTGTAGATTTTGTCTCATTGCATTTGTATCCGGACGGAATACAGATGCGGGTGTGTATGCACAGTATCGGGGTTTTCCTGTAATTTATTACGGGACCAGTTTTTTGGAGTTGCCAGTTTGCATTCCGTTCCGGCCGGTTTTCCTTTGTTCTTTCCCGGCCGGACTTTTCCGATGGAGGGGGTTATTTGCAATTGTGCAAATAACTTTAGTGGAGGGGTTTTATTGCAATTGTAGAGATTATGATAGCATCTTTGATTCTCTCCATCACTTGCTTTAAATGAGATTGGAAAGGGTATGGTTTTGATGGAAAGAAAAGCATGGTTGATGTTTTTATGTCTAGGATATGGTCACCTCTTTTCACTTCCTACACTCACCTCCCTTCATGCTTCATAACCTCTCCTCCACCATTCTCATTTTGAATAATAAGTTTTTCATAAGTGAGAAGAAAAAGAAAAGAAAGAGAGAAGAAGAAAAGAGAGCAAAATGAGAGAGCTTCATCTTCATCTTTGAGAGAGTAGCATTCTTTCATCTCATTTTTGATACAAGGAAAAATGAAAGCACCATTTTTCATCCCTTCATTCCTCCATCTTCAAAAGGCAACCAATACCCTAAAAGTGAGACTATGATTCTACACTACACTTCCTACAGCATATCTTGGACGCGTCGGGTAGCCTACTTCGCGCCCGAGTTGCCTCGGTATAGAGGCGGGAGCCCGTAAAAGATGCAGACGACGTGGGGCCCTTCCGGCGAGGAGGCGACGACCGGAGATCCCGCGAGGAGATCGGAGAGGAGATGAAGACCGGAGGACTCGGATCAGTCGGTACATCTCTAACCCATCCTCTTGTTAGCTTAGACTAGTTTAATGGCACGATCCGGGGTTTAGTGCGCGGTGGTGCCGGTTTTGCTAAATCCGCAAAAATTAAAGTTTATCACCGTTTCCGCGTTTGGCCGTCGGATTGACGACCGGGGCGCCGCCGTGCACTTACAGTCTTTACACTCAGTAAAGGGACGGTATGTTGGAAGAGTTCCAAGCTAGATACCGTGACAAACTAGACGATAAAGGCTGGTAACATCGCTATTAAAGATACTACCAAAGAGGCAGTTTGGGTGTATATTGGTTCATAAGATGAACTAGGTTCCTGCCATTGTATGACAATGGAAGTGTGGCTTTGGCCCTGGAACCCTGGTCCCATCAGTGACCCAGACATATTCTGAGGCAGCATCACCTGATCATGGAGATAGTTGATCTCCAGGGTGATCGAGGTTAGGAGAGTAGACTCAGAGGACAACACGGCGGATCCACACACGAAGGCCTTTTCCCAAAGAGAGACTTTTAGGGGATGGTTGAGTATTAAATACTACAACTACTGCTACAGATGTCCCTAGTGCAAGTGGGAGATTGTTAGTTATATGTATGCCCTAGAGGCCATTACTGTACATTGGATGTATATTGTAGTGGATGCTGGGACATATATATGTAAGACTTTCTTGCTCGACATGATAGTACGCATCTGGTTGCTCTTTATCTTAACATGTATACTTTCTGTCTCTCTGATTACATGTTGATAAAGCCCTTAGGATGTGTACTCGACTTTCAGGACTATGATGTAGATCATACTAGTGGGGCCTGGGTAGTCCATGAGTACATCCTTCAATGTTCCTAGTCTTGGGAATATCGAGACGGGGCATCGATATTCCAGAGTATACTAGCGTATATCTTCTCGACCCATGTGATGGGCGATGGATGATCCCATATCCATTGGTGTTTGACATCAGAGTTGGTATACGGGTGCTCAGTGGAGACAGGGTACACTGAACGGACTCGCCGAGAACTCCCAGATGGTATTATACCTCACGTCAGATGGCAGTTCTCTGGTGACACTGGTACAGCTTGGTCTGTTGACCCGAGATCGTCATAGAGTCTTGTGTGTCTCCCACTGTGCTTTGATTTCCACCCTACCATAGCTCTACTGAGTCGTGCAAACAGGTGGTTTTTGGGTACAGTCCCGATTCACATGGAGGCAATGAGCGATAGGAGGGGATTCGTCTCTCTCGGTATTGGGGGTTGATGTTGCGCTATGCTCGACTGGCCATAACAGGAAATCCCTGGCCAGGGTTGCAGTGATCTACTGGTAAGTGTTATCAGTAGTTTCACGAATGTTATGGAACTCATGTCGCCATGACTTATCAAGCTATTGGGGTCTGACGTTTACCACCCCTAGGCGAGATATGCGACATATCAGACGAACAGATCGGACTGTACGGTAATTGTTACTGGTTGGATTCACAGGAGTGTGAGCGGGCTTGCTCGTCGATCTTCTGATCGCTCAATACCCGAGTGGCCGTTACGTTTAGCAGACCGCTTGCATCTTGTGGGTGCTTGATATGATCATCATCTGCTGCCGGCGTATTGACGAGTCTTTAGAGTCCTACACAGAGGTTTCCTGGCTCAAGCGAAACGAAATAGGAGCGCATATGAGATATGTGCGGGACCGAGAATAATGCGTGTATATGATACCGTATTCTATTCTCACGATGAATGTATCGATTGGTTGTATGTGATATAACCTAGTTATCGAATCAAGGATTGATTCGATAAGACGATACATTGGATATTAGTCGGTTATATGCGATATGACCGGATCGTTAAATCAAGTATTGATTTAATGATTTAATGCATAATTGTATATTTGATATATTACTTTGCATTAACTAGTATTGGTTCATTTTAAATGGATTTTCTAACTTGAAATGCACAAGTTGTATATGTGATATACTTTTGTGCACTTGTTTGTATCATGTTTCATGGTACATGCTCACTTGGGTTTGTGTAAAGAATTAAACCATGGTTAAGTTAGTGGTTAGGGTTTACATTTTTCTTATTCATTTATTTATTTTTCATTTTGGAAAGATGAATAAATCATGGTGGCTTTCTTTGTTTGCTTGTTGAAGCTTCATGAAGCTTTGAATAAGTCCACCATTTTTGTCTCATGCTTAACCCTAACCATTCAAACTAACCATAGTTTATTCTCTACACCTAACTATGGTTACTATATGATAAGTATTCATTTATTTTCTATTTTAGAATAATACTTATCATATTCTCTTCTTCTTCTTCTTCTTCTTCTTCAACAAAGAAAAAGCTTGCAACCATTAATGGCAACAAGATAAAAAGAGTGAGAAATCCAATTCTAAAGTGAACCCACTTCCTATTTCTTCATCCTCTACCACTTGCCAAGTAGTATAGGGTGTTTTCTTCACAAGTTTCATAACTTGGTGAAGTTGGAGTTTGATCTTGAGTTGCCTCGACGTAGATCATCTTTGGCATCGAAGTCGACGACCTAGCCCGATCAATTCTTCGATGAAACCACCGCGAGAGTCTGAAATCCGATGGGTACAGCGGAGGGACTTCGTCACGTAGCTATGGAGGCGGAGGACCGGATCTACAAAGGTTGTAGCCTCTTTCCTTTTAAGTTAAAGTTGTTTATTTGCATTGCATCGTCTATACATCTAGTTAACGATCCGTATTAGGGTTTGTAGGCACTTGGAAAAATTTGAATTGGCCATGTTTGATCACTTGTGAGACCTCATTAGTATGCCTAGGAACCCTACAAGTACTGTTGTATCAGCCCGGAGACTGATATTTAGACGCCGCGACAGATTTCGTTCAGGTCATGGGAGTAGCAGATGCTTGGGATGAAGCCATTTGTTTATCTCTTATCACCATGAGGGTCAGCAGTCATCGTTTGGATGTTTCCGGTGTGGGAGTTTTTATCATCGCTTCAGAGATTGTACTGAGCCATGTGAGGACGAGGCAGCCATATCACATGTTACCTTACCACCTTCTCCATGTTAGAGAGTGTTTCCTCTTGCGCCTGTTATTGCTCCGCGTCAGACTTTTGCTTAGAAAGGTCATGGTCGCGGAGGGTTTGTTCATAGAGGATGGGGTGGCGGAGGCGGAGGACAGCCAGTCGCCGGTAGAGGGCAAATACGAGTATTTTCTTTGACTCATTAGGACGCGCAGGTGTCCAATGCAGTGGTTTCAAGTACTCTTTCAGTATGTTCCTTCGATGCACACATTTTGTTTGATCCGGGATCTACGCACTCGTATGTTTCTACACACTTTATGCCGAGGTTGGGCCGAGAGTCGTGTTTTCTAGATCAGCCGCTTGTTGTGACTACTCCTGTTGGCGAGTCTTTTGTTGCGCGACACGTGTTTTGGTCGTGTGTCGTTCATATTAGAGATAGAGATTCATCCGTCGACTTGATCCTTCTAGAGATGTTGGACTTCGACGTTCTCCTGGGCTTGGACCGGTTAGCTACATACTACGCGTCTGTGGACTGCCGCGAGAAGAAAGTCAGGTTATGTTTTCCTGGCGAGTCAGTTCTTGTTGTGCAGGGAGGACCGTGGTGCCTCCCCTCACAGTTTGATTTCAGCCCTTTGCGCTAATCGGCTTTTAAGGAGGGGATGTCGGGGATTTTTGGCTTTCATTCGTGATACCGGAGCCACGGTAGGTTTGTTGTACCGGGTTCCTATTGTGAGAGAGTTTCCCGACGTTTTTCCCGATGAGTTACCTGGATTGCCGCCAGAGCGTGAGATTGAGTTTTGCATTGATTTGATCCCCGGCACGGCGCCTATTTCTATACCGCATTACCGGATGGCCCCGGCAGAGCTTAAGGATCAGCTGCAAGTGTTGCTTGATAAAGGACTTGTGCATCCGAGTGTTTCGCCTTAGGGAGCTCCTGTTCTGTTCGTCAAGAAGAAGGACGGCAGTTTGAGGTTGTGGATTGATTATAGTCAATTGAACCGAGTTACGGTACGGAATATGTATCCTTTACCTCGCATTGACGATTTGTTTGATCAGCTCTAGGGTGCGGGATTTTTTTTATGATTGATTTGAGATCGGGTTATCATCAGTTGCGAGTTCGGAGTGATGACATTCTGAAGACTGCTTTTCGTACGCGCTATGTCTATTATGTGTTTTTGGTGATGTCGTCCGGACTCACCAATGCCCCAGCAACGTTCATGGATTTGATGAATCGGATTTTCAGGCCGTTCCTTGACCAGTTTATTATTGTTTTTATTGATGACATTCTGGTTTGTTCCAAGAGTCGATAGGAGCATGAGCAGCACTTAAGGATTGCTTTACAGACATTGAGACAGCACCAGCTGTTTGCTAAATTCTCGAAGTATGCCTTCTGGCTTGATAGTGTTGACTTCTAGGGTCATGTAGTTACGGGAGACGGTATTCGTGTAGACCCGAGGAAGATCAGGCCGTACAGCTTTGGCCCAGACTTGTATCAGTGACAGAGATCCGTAGCTTTTTGGGCTTAGCCGGTTATTACTACCGTTTCGTGCAGGACTTCTCGAGTATCGCTGCACCGCTGACCGGACTGACCAGGAAGGGGGTTCCTTTTCTTTGGACTAAGGCATGCGAGCAGAGATTTCAGCTGTTGAAGACTCGGTTGACGACTGCACAAGTTTTATCTTTACCTTCTGGATCGGGCGGCTTTGTCGTTTACTGTGATTCTTATCGAGTGGGGCTCGGTTGTGTATTGATGCAGCATGATAGAGTTATCACTTATGCTTCCCGGCAGTTGAAGAAGCACGAGCAGAATTATCCTACTCATGATCTTGAGATGGCCGCGGTGGTCTTTGCGCTTAAGATTTGGAGACACTACTTGTACGGAGAGTCGTGTCAGATTATCACAGACCACCAGAGATTAAAGTACATTTTCCAGCAGCGGGATCTGAATTTGAAACAGTGTCGTTGGATGGAGCTTGTGAAGGATTATGATTGTGAGATCCTTTATCACCCGGACAAGACGAATGTGGTAGCTGATGCTTTGAGTCGTAGGCCCGGGGGTTGCTTGTCCCTGTTGAGCGCAGTTAAGAGACTGTCTTCTGCAGATTGGCAGATCTTGTGCGACTGTACAGTACAGTTTGAGTTCACTTCTACTTGGGGACAGCTTTCTCAAGTCCGCGCCCGTCCACTTCTACTTGATCGTATTCGTGAGGTACAGCCCGAATATTCCCGTTTGTCTGAGATTCTTGAGCATGTTCGGTAGGGTAGAGATTCGGAGTTCTTGATTGACGACCATGGTGTGCTATGTTTCGGGACTCGTATATGTGTACCTGATACCGATGGGTTGAGACGCGAGATCCTAGAGTAGGTACATCAGTCAGCTTATAGTGTTCACCCAGGTTCTACTAAGACGTATCGTGACTTGAGAGATATTTACTTGTGGGCAGGGATGAAGAGTGATATTTCAGATTTCGTTTCTAGGTGCTTGACTTCTTAGCAAGTCAAGGTTGAGCATCAGAGACCGGTAGGAGAATTGCAGCCTTTACCCGTTCTGGAGTGGAAATGGGAACAGATCTCTATGGATTTCGTTGTGGGTCTACCCAGGTCCAGTCGAGGGTATGACTCTATTTGGGTGATTGTTGACCGGTTGACGAAAGCGGCTCACTTCCTTCCAGTGATGACCACTTTCGGTTATGCTCAGTATGATCAGTTGTACATTGATGAGATTATGCGTTTGCACGGCATTCCCACATGCATCATATCCGACAGGTGCACCCAGTTCACTAGTCGTCTTTGGCAGAAGCTTCAAGAAGCTTTGGGTACCAGGTTGAGTTTTAGCACCGCTTTCCATCGGCAGACCGCTGGTCAGTCAGAGCGGACTATACAAACTCTGGAGGATATGCTTCGTGCGTGCGTGCTTGATTTTGGTGGCAGTTGGGATCGCCACTTGCCATTGATAGAGTTCTCTTACAATAACAGTTATCAAGAGACGATTCAGATAGCCCCTTTTGAGGCTTTGTATGCAAGGAAGTGTCGATCGCCAGTCTGTTGGACCGAACTCAGCGAGAGCAGGATTTTGGGACCCCAGCTAGTTCAAGAGACTACGAAGAAAATTCAGTTGATTCAGGATGGGATGAGAGCATCCCGGTACAGACAGAAGTCTTATGCCGACCGTGGTCGTCGCAGGCTCGAGTTCGCAATGGGGGATCATTTATTCCTACAGATTTATCCGATGAAGGGCGTGATGAGATTTGGGAAGAAAGGGAAGCTTAGTCCTAAATTTGTAGGTCCTTTTGAGATCCTTGAGCGAGTTGGTACCGTTGCCCATCGTTTGGTACTTCCGCCCAGTTTTCCGGATGTTCACCCCGTATTCCATGTATTGATACTTCGCATGTACCTTCATGACCCTTCTCACATGATTCAGCACTAGTCCGTTTAGCTTGAGCGCGATCTTTCGTTCACTGAGCAGCCGGTAGTTATATTGGATCGGCAGGTGAAGAAACTTCTGTCAAATGTCTTGCCATCTATGAAGGTTCTTTGGCGTGGGCCGAATAGTGAAGAGGTCACTTGGGAGGCTAAGAGCGAGATACGGAAGAAATTCCCTCATCTCTTTAAAGGTACGCATAGTAAGATTTTTAAATTCGGGGACGAATTTCTTTATGGGGGGAAGATTGTAACACCTTATATTGCGATTATTGTTAATTAAGCGATAATGCGGGTTTTTAATAAAAATTTAACCAAAATAGTTTTCACATATTTTATAAAAATTAATTAATACTTTATTATTATTTATTTTGGGATTGCACATGCTTGTGCATGTTAACCTAGGGTTAATTAGTGTTAACCATGCTTAGGTAGCCATGGCACATTAACCCTCATTCAATTAGGTTGTATGTATTTATTTAATTTAAATTTTTTTTAAAAGGGTTGATTTGGGGTTGACTTGAAAGAGAGAGGGAGGGAGAGAGTTGACATGGAAATGATGAGGAATAGGCAAGCATGGGGTGTAAGTCCATATTGCGACCCCCGGTGCTTACGGGGAGGCGGAAACGGTATAAAAAACGAATTTTTATCGCAAGAGGCAACATGGACTAAACATGGTCGGGATCGTTGTCTAAACTAAAACTAGTATTCTAGCTGAAGAGAGTTAGCTACTATGGAAGATGGTTATACCTATACTTGAACTCCTTCTTCTTCAAACCTTGTAGAGGTTGATGGTTCTCTTTACGTCGCCTTCTCCCGTCGAAGATGGATCCACCTCGAAGGTTCGACTTTGGGCTTTTCCTCGATCTTTGAGTGAACTAGGGTTTCCGGTTTGCTAAACCTTCATCCTAGAATGAGTAGAGAGAGATTAGGGTTTGCTTTTCTATCAAAAGAGAATGATTCTCAACACATGAGAAGGTTTCTCTTTTCAAGAGGAAGAAGAAGATGAAAATGAGGAGAGAGAGAGGTTATGATAGAATGAGCTCAATCATTTCTTTCTTGCAACCATATTGCAAAAGAAATGAATTATCTAAATGATAATAATTGAAAATGAGAATAGTTGATGGTAGTATTTTGAATGACCACAACCATGCTTCATTTAATAAAAAGTAAGCATGAATCAAGGAAGACTTTCAAGGCATGAAAGTGGTCAATGGTCAACAAGTCAACCAAGGTCAACAAGTCAACAAAAACAACCATAACATAATTCTCATTTAATTATTATTATTTAATAGATAATATATAAATCCATTAGGGTTTGGAAAATGAAGACTGTCAATTGTGCATACGCACCCGTTCCGAAACCCTAATGAAAAACCTCATTCTCCGCCTCAAGCAACTGTGCATACACACCTGCATTCTCGTTCCGAAAAACAAGAATACCAAGATATAAAAGCAACCCCAAAAACATATACCAGTATCTGGCTCAAACCAGAGCCTGCCAGTATAATCCGTCCGGACTCCAAACGTGCACAAGTGCGCGGATGAGAACGAACCCTGTCGCAAAACCATGCGACCTCTACTCTGTTTTGCCCAGAGGCGAATACCCTCTGTGTGGGACTCTAAAGACTCGACACTACGCTAGCAGTGGGTTTAACCACAGACCGCAAGCGGCACTAGCTGTGCGTAACGGTCCCCAGGTAGATGCCGACAAGAAGGCTGACGAGGTGAAACCCCATCTGTACTCCTACTGAGTCTGAATGTGACATTCTCCGTACAGTCCGGTCTGTTCGTCTGATACATCGCATGGCGGGCCTAGGGGGCGGTAAAACGTCAGTCCCCCAATAGCGGTACAAGTCGTGTCGGAGTGAAGCCCAAAACACCCTGAGATAACACTGGAAACCTACCAGCATATCTCGCTTGCCCTGGCCAGGGACTACTCGTGTAATGGCTCTCCTAGACACAGCGCGATGTCAACCCCCAATACCGGGAGAGACGAATCCTGTCTAACCGTCACTGCCTCCAAGTGCTTCGGGACTGCACCCAACCACCACCTGTTTGCACGACTCCTTTGAGCCGTGGTAGGGTAGTGATCAAAGTGCAGTGGGAACACACTCGAGGCGAAGTGTCAGTGTCAAGTCAGCGGACTAAGCTGTACTCATGTCACCTGGGAACTGATAACTGACGATAGGTATAATACCAACCTGTCAGTTCCCGACGAGTCCTGTCCAGTGTACTCGTAACCCAACGAGCACCCGTATACTATCTCCAGTACGACGTACTGATGGCTGTGGGACAGACCATCTCCCACACTGGGATGAGAAGCGCATACGCTAGTCTACTCCGGAGTATCGATGCCCTGTCTCGATAGTCCTACGACTAGGGACCTGTATAAGGATGTGCCTATAGATTACCCAGCCCCCACTAGTGTGACTGCCATCACAACGCTGGTAATCAAGCAAAGATCCTAAGGGCTCCACTAATGCGTATAAGTGATATACTGAAATAAACACAAGTACACATTGAAGTAGAAACAAACCAAGTAGCATACTACTATATTGAGCAAGATTGTTTATACAAGGTGAATATCCCAAGCTTCCATCAAGTAATATACAAACTAGTATGATACAGTAATGGCCTCTAGGGCATATACACTAACAATCTCCCACTTGCACTAAGGCCATGTACTGGCGTATCGAAGACCTATCATCTCGATCAGCCGCTCGAACTGAGTCTGGGGTAGGGCCTTGGTGAATGGATCTGCAGTGTTCTCTTCTGAAGCAACCCTCCGAACCTCGATCTCCTTGCGATCCACGATCTCCCTGATCAGGTGATACCGCCTCAAGATGTGCCTGGATCTCTGATGGGACCTGGGTTCCTTTGCTAAAGCTATAGCCCCGTTGTTGTCGCAATACAGAGGTACTGGGTCAACAATGGACGGAACCACCTGAAGTTCTTTTAAGAACTTCCTTATCCAGACAGCTTCTTTTGCGGCATCAGATGCAGCGATGTATTCCGCTTCCATAGTCGAGTCTGCAACGGTTTCCTGTTTGGAACTCTTCCAACACACCGCCCCTCCATTGAGGGTAAAGACAAAACCCGACATGGACTTGGAATCATCCTTGTCACTCTGGAAGCTGGAGTCAGCAAAGGCCTCAATCTGGAGGTCTTTTCCGCCATACACCAAGAACATCTCCTTAGTCCTCCTTAGGTACTTGAGAATGTTCTTTACCGCTATCCAATGTTTCTCCCCAGGGTTTGACTGATACCGGCTTACCACACTCAGTGCATAAGCTACATCCGGTCTGGTACACAACATCGCATACATTATAGAGCCTACCGCAGAAGCGTAGGGTATAATAGACATGCGATCCCTCTCCAAATCAGTCTTGGGAGACATCTCTTTAGAGAGGGTGATCCCGTGACAAGCCGGTAGGTTACCGCGCTTGGAATCTTCCATACTGAATCTCTTCACTATGGTGTCGATGTACCTGGACTGAGAAAGTCCTAATATCCTCTTGGATCTATCACGATGGATCCGGATCCCCAGGATGTATGAGGCATCACCCAGGTCTTTCATGGAGAACCTGTGTGACAAGAACCCCTTGACAGATTGTAGCATAGGAATGTCATTTCCTATTAAGAGAATGTCATCCACGTATAAAACGAGGAATACTACAGTTCTCGCTACAAATCTACTATAGATGCATGGTTCATCTGGATTTTTGATAAAGTCAAATTCCTTGACTGTCTCATCAAAACAGATGTTCCAACTCCGCGATGCCTGCTTTAGTCCATAGATGGACTTAAGCAACTTGCACACCTTTCCGCTGCTCCCACTCTGAATGAAACCCTCTGGCTGATCCATATAGACACATTCCTCTAAATTTCCATTTAGAAAAGCGGTCTTTACGTCCATCTGCCAAATCTCATAATCGTGGAAGGCAGCAATGGCAAGAAGGATCCGAATGGATTTCAGCATAGCCACTGGAGAAAAGGTTTCGTCATAGTCCAAGCCAGGTCTTTGACGGAAACCCTTTGCTACAAGTCTAGCTTTAAAGGTCTCAACCTGTCCATCTACACCAATCTTCCTTTTGAAGATCCACTTGCATCCTACGGGTTTTACCCCGTCTGGAGCAATGTCCAACGTCCATACTTTGTTGGTGTACATGGACTCCATTTCGGTCCGCATTGCATCCAGCCATTTTACCGAGTCAACGCTCTGAACGGCCTGCTGGAAGCTAGTAGGCTCATCATAATCTATGATGCAATCCTCTCGATCCCCGTCTATGAGAAAACCGTAGTATCTCTCGGGCGGATGAGACTGCCTACAACTCCTGCGGAGCGGCATAGGAATGTCCTGTTCTTTCGAACCCTCTGGTTCCTCTAAGATTTCAGTAATGGTTTGTGGTTCTGGAACTTCTTCCAGTTCTACTGCGCTCCCACTTATCTGATTTTCCAAAAACTCAGTTTCCAAGAAGTAGGCATGACGAGAAACAAGAACTTTTTGTTCCTCTGCGTAGTAGAAAAGATACCCCTTGGAGTTCTTTGGGTATCCCACAAACTTGCACTGTACCGAGCGTGCCTCGAGCTTGTCCGTATGCTGCTTTTTTACAAAAGCTGGACATCCCCATGTCTTAAAGGATTTAAGACAGGGTTTCTTCCCACTCCACATCTGATATGGTGTGGTAGGCACTGTCTTAGTAGGAACTTGGTTCAAGAGATGTGCAGCTGTTTCCAGTGCATAACCCCAGAAAGATCGCGGTAACTCAGCCTTACTCATCATGGAACGAACCATATCCAATAGGGTTCGATTCCTCCTTTCCGATACACCGTTATGTTGCGGAGTGTATGGAGGAGTACGCTGAGAGAGAATTCCATTCTCTTTTAAATAGTCCAGGAACTCAGCACTTAAGTATTCTCCACCTCGATCCGATCTTAGAATCTTAATACTTTTGCCTGTTTGTTTTTCAACTTCATTCTTGTAATCCCGAAATTTCTCAAAGGCCTCGGATTTGTGCTTCATTAAGAAGACATGTCCATACCTAGAGAAATCGTCTGTGAAAGTAATGAAGTATGAATAACCGCTTCGCGCATGTGTAGACATTGGACCGCACACGTCGCTGTGTACGAGTCCCAAGAGCTCGCTAGCTCTTTCTCCGTGTCCAGTGAACGGAGTCTTTGTCATCTTTCCCATGAGACAAGATTCACAAGTGGCATAAGACTGATACTCGAACGGATCCAAGTATCCTTCTTTATGTAACTTAGTCAACCGTGTCTCATTGATGTGACCCAGTCTACAATGCCATAAGAAAGCCTGATTGATATCTGGTGACTTTCTTTTGTGTGTATTCTGGACATTGAAAATCTGTGGTTGGTTTAATACGTATATACCATTGCTCAATGTACCTGACCCAATCAGAACTTGATTAAGGTGAATGTTAACAACATTACTTACAAACGCAAATTCATAACCTTCTTTAGAAACCAAAGATACAGAAATGATATTACAAGTTGCGTTGGGTACAAAAAAGCAATTACGCAAAACCAAAACATGCCCATCTGACATTCCCAGGTGATAGTCCCCCACGGCTTTAGCATCCATGCTAGCTCCGTTCGCAACTCTGAGGGTCATGTCACCTTCCTTCAAAAACCTACGGTTTCTCAACGCCTGCAAAGAATTACAGATATGAGATCCTGATCCGGTATCCAATACCCAGGAAGTAGAGTTTATAGAAAGACAGTTTTCAATAACATACACACCTGAAGCTGAAGCCGCAACCTGCTTCAGTTCCTGTGTCTTGGCCTTCCAAGCCCTGCAATCTTTCTTCCAGTGTCCACTCTTATGACAATAGAAGCATTCTTCCTTTCCAACAAGCTTCCCCGCAATCTTTGTTGCCTTTTCCTTTCCCTTCGTACCCACTTTACTAACACCGCCTCTTGGTTTGGCGGGGGCTTTCTTCCTCTTTCCCTTGGCTTTCGCCTTGGACCTAGAGGAAGAAGATCCTCCTACAAATAAAGCGGGTGTTTCCCTACCCTTCTGTAGGGTGCCCTCTGCGCTCCTCAGCAGGTTGAGGAGTTCTGAAAGTTCAACTTCCTTTTCTTGCAAGTTGAAATTCAGTATGAACTGGGCGTAAGTGGATGGAAGGGACTGGAGGATTATATCCGTGTAGAGTTCACTGTCCAACGTGGTCCCAAGTTCCGCGAGCTCCTCAGTGTAGCCAATCATCTTAAGCACGTGGTCCGCTACCGATGATCCGACGGCCAATTTTGTCGAAAACAACTTCTTCGACACTTCGTATCTAGCGATACGAGACTGCTCTCCATACAGTTCTTTTGTATGAAGAAATATGGATTCCAAATCCATATTCTCGTGCCTCCTCTGATGTTCGTTGTCCATCGAGGCAAGTACGAGGCACCTGGCCTTCGCGCTGTCAATCTCCCAAGTCTTACGGATTTCCTTATCCGCGACGCTGGAGGTGGGACCTGGGACGGGGGGAGCTTTGGTGGTAAGAAGATACCCCAGCTTGTCGTAAGTGATTGCCAACTTGACATTCCTGAGCCAATCTTTGTAGTTTGGCCCTGTCAATATGTTTTTATCTAGAATCAACTTAAGTCCAGTCATTTCGATTTGGTCGCTGCAGGGGGGAGAGAAGAAACACTTTAGCACGATGCTCTTGCAAGTTTAGAATGGTTTTTAATTTGTCTAAACAGGATGGCTCCCACTGTCTCTCGAATCCTTCCTCAAACCACAAAGGAAGAATTAGCCGGGATCAATCCCACCGTACAATACTTGCTTAACCGTTCAGCCAGGCCAGTGTCGGTACTTCGAGGGAGGTTTTCCAACGCTTTCGCGAAGTTCCTTAATTTAAGAACCTCTTTTCCCTGGGGGCGTAGCCCCGCTAACACCTTTCTAGGCACCTACTAGGTTTATAGCATTGATCGTTTAGTGAGAAATTTCCCGAGGAGTAGCATATACTCACAGTAGGATCGGGATCCAAATATCACCGCGTGATGAAAATGAAGGAATCCTACCATAATCATCACACTCCAAATGGTATGCAAATCTAGCAAGTTTCAGTACTTATGAAACTCCCGATGTGGATTTTTGCCCCATGCTCTTATGACCTTGACTAAGGCCAACAAATCATAAGTCACATGTCAAGTTTTACCCGTCGTTATCCAGGTTAATTTGAATCCACCCGTATCTACCCTTGACTATGGCCAACAAGGCAATACGACTGTCCCAAACCAACGCATTCTATCTATGCAACATATGAATACCCATCAGCTACCAAACACTGTGCCTTGACTAAGGCCAACAAACACAGCTTGAATACCGTTGAATATTCATATGAAACGACGGAGGGCTACGAATGGTTTTGGTGAAACCGTGAACGTAGTGAACTTGATATAATCGATGGAACAAGATAGCTTTTAGAAGGAGTGGCTCAAGCTCCGCATTTAAAAGTTTAGTTTTGAAAAGAACCGAGTGGTTTTTCGAAAGTGTTCCATCGACTTAAACTTGGTTTATTATCTTGCATTAGTTCTTTTAATGCGTGATATTCTTGCATTAGTTCTTTTAATGCGTCCCATCATTTAATTCCTACCATTGCAGAAAACAACCAAAATATGACGTACGCTTATGCCATTCGCATTCGCCACGGGGTCCCGTCATCACTCGTTAGGTTACTTAACTAACGACAGAGCGGGGGCTGGGCTAGCGCGGCTGTAAAACATAAGCAACGCCTAAATAGAAAGCAATGATAGACATTACAGATCACAGATGAATACATTGGATATACTAGCAATCCGCATTTCTTTCGAGCCTGAAACGAAAAGCGGATAACACGGTCGCGGTGAATAGCAAATACCCCACCCAAGACCCCTACGGGTGCGGCAAACTACCCGCCAAGTTCCCGGTAGTTTGTGCACCCCACCATGGGTCTATCCTAGGAGCAAAAACAGTAAAAATAATTATACAATGACGGCTACAACCCCGACCCGGTTGTGCGGCCAAACAAATAATATAATTACATCAATTTACATTTACAAATGAATGAAAGAAAAACAAAAGCTCATCTCACATCCAACCCCGGCTATTCACCCGCGACAGTCCAACACATTCATATACACATTCCAGCACATTACAGATCATGTATAACCCCGACTAATCGACTTATAGCGATTAGCCGACGTTCAATACATGCAAACAACACAGATATAACCAATATAGCCAAAGTGCAGTGAAGTTCGGAAAGAATACGGAATTATAGGACCCCAAAAGGAAATTTCTTTTCTGGAAAATCTGGGTACATATAATATATTCTAAAATTCCCAAAATCCCACAACAAGAACACTGCACGAAAAACGAGGCGCAGAAGACGACAAAGCGCGGCGGTTCCGCGGCACGAGCCTACCTCGTGCCGCGGATGCGCGGCGCTTTGAACTCAACTCTGGATCGTTTTTCATGGGTGTTTTTAGAAAACCCTGAGATGATTTTACAAATATAAATTTTTTCATTTTGAGCCCAAAAAATTTCAACAGAAACTCAGGTTTTTGAAAAATACGGTTTTTGGGTTTTTTACGGTTCCGAACTTCGTTACACTTCACTACCAAGCTAGTTTAAGTTTAGTTAGTCTCTGATACCACTGTAAGTCCATATTGCGACCCCCGGTGCTTACGGGGAGGCGGAAACGGTATAAAAAACGAATTTTTATCGCAAGAGGCAACATGGACTAAACATGGTCGGGATCGTTGTCTAAACTAAAACTAGTATTCTAGCTGAAGAGAGTTAGCTACTATGGAAGATGGTTATACCTATACTTGAACTCCTTCTTCTTCAAACCTTGTAGAGGTTGATGGTTCTCTTTACGTCGCCTTCTCCCGTCGAAGATGGATCCACCTCGAAGGTTCGACTTTGGGCTCTTCCTCGATCTTTGAGTGAACTAGGGTTTCCGGTTTGCTAAACCTTCATCCTAGAATGAGTAGAGAGAGATTAGGGTTTGCTTTTCTATCAAAAGAGAATGATTCTCAACACATGAGAAGGTTTCTCTTTTCAAGAGGAAGAAGAAGATGAAAATGAGGAGAGAGAGAGGTTATGATAGAATGAGCTCAATCATTTCTTTCTTGCAACCATATTGCAAAAGAAATGAATTATCTAAATGATAATAATTGAAAATGAGAATAGTTGATGGTAGTATTTTGAATGACCACAACCATGCTTCATTTAATAAAAAGTAAGCATGAATCAAGGAAGACTTTCAAGGCATGAAAGTGGTCAATGGTCAACAAGTCAACCAAGGTCAACAAGTCAACAAAAACAACCATAACATAATTCTCATTTAATTATTATTATTTAATAGATAATATATAAATCCATTAGGGTTTGGAAAATGAAGACTGTCAATTGTGCATACGCACCCGTTCCGAAACCCTAATGAAAAACCTCATTCTCCGCCTCAAGCAACTGTGCATACACACCTGCATTCTCGTTCCGAAAAACAAGAATACCAAGATATAAAAGCAACCCCAAAAACATATACCAGTATCTGGCTCAAACCAGAGCCTGCCAGTATAATCCGTCCGGACTCCAAACGTGCACAAGTGCGCGGATGAGAACGAACCCTGTCGCAAAACCATGCGACCTCTACTCTGTTTTGCCCAGAGGCGAATACCCTCTGTGTGGGACTCTAAAGACTCGACACTACGCTAGCAGTGGGTTTAACCACAGACCGCAAGCGGCACTAGCTGTGCGTAACGGTCCCCAGGTAGATGCCGACAAGAAGGCTGACGAGGTGAAACCCCATCTGTACTCCTACTGAGTCTGAATGTGACATTCTCCGTACAGTCCGGTCTGTTCGTCTGATACATCGCATGGCGGGCCTAGGGGGCGGTAAAACGTCAGTCCCCCAATAGCGGTACAAGTCGTGTCGGAGTGAAGCCCAAAACACCCTGAGATAACACTGGAAACCTACCAGCATATCTCGCTTGCCCTGGCCAGGGACTACTCGTGTAATGGCTCTCCTAGACACAGCGCGATGTCAACCCCCAATACCGGGAGAGACGAATCCTGTCTAACCGTCACTGCCTCCAAGTGCTTCGGGACTGCACCCAACCACCACCTGTTTGCACGACTCCTTTGAGCCGTGGTAGGGTAGTGATCAAAGTGCAGTGGGAACACACTCGAGGCGAAGTGTCAGTGTCAAGTCAGCGGACTAAGCTGTACTCATGTCACCTGGGAACTGATAACTGACGATAGGTATAATACCAACCTGTCAGTTCCCGACGAGTCCTGTCCAGTGTACTCGTAACCCAACGAGCACCCGTATACTATCTCCAGTACGACGTACTGATGGCTGTGGGACAGACCATCTCCCACACTGGGATGAGAAGCGCATACGCTAGTCTACTCCGGAGTATCGATGCCCTGTCTCGATACTCCTACGACTAGGGACCTGTATAAGGATGTGCCTATAGATTACCCAGCCCCCACTAGTGTGACTGCCATCACAACGCTGGTAATCAAGCAAAGATCCTAAGGTCTCCACTAATGCGTATAAGTGATATACTGAAATAAACACAAGTACACATTGAAGTAGAAACAAACCAAGTAGCATACTACTATATTGAGCAAGATTGTTTATACAAGGTGAATATCCCAAGCTTCCATCAAGTAATATACAAACTAGTATGATACAGTAATGGCCTCTAGGGCATATACACTAACATGGGGTGCATTTAATGAAGAGAGAGAAGGGGCATGGCTACTCCCACCCTCTCATTCTCTCATTCTCACCTTACACTCCTCATTTCTCTTCTCATTCTCTCATATTTCTTCATCTCATTTTCCCTCTCCCATCAACTGAAACCCTAACCAAACCATCACTAAACCTAAGAAAATCTTCACTAAACTTCATCTAAACCCTTCATAAGTCAAGTTTAGCCACTGAAGATGAGTTGGAGCATGGAAAGCTCAGGTTTTTGAGCGAATGTGGAAAGGTAGTGAACCCTAACTGTTAATTAGATGTTTATAGTGTGGTGTTGCTTAGTAGTTATGGTTTAGAACACTCAAGTTATAGTTTTGTGCACATATCGTATTTTTAGTGTCATTTTAGGGTCACTATAATCTGCTATCACCACGAATCTTTACTGTAAAATCTAGCAGTGTAGTAGTGTTGTGTTAGAGGCCCTGTGAGTTCACCTGAAACCCGAACCCAATCCCACCTATTTTGGCCGGCGACATTTGATGAATTTCCGGCGAGCTCGTATTTTTGTGTGACTGGGAGTTGAGATTTTTAGGGTAGGTGTCTGTAGGTATTTTGGGGTGTTTAGTACTTCTTGATTTTTATGATATGACTGTGGGCAAAATATGGGACTACTTAGCTAATTTTAGGTGTTTCGGCAAAGTGCGATACGATTGATCAGACGTAGTTTAAGTGTTGCTGGTAGCTTGCAGTCGTGGACCGGTTTTGATGATGTCGCTACACACGTTTGCCGCTAAGCGAACCCTTTTGTAGCTTATGGGAACCGATTCGTTAATTGGCGTCGTGTTCATTTATTATTGGGTAGTTTGCTAAATCTACGCGTTATTGTGTTGTGTGTTAATAGTATCGCAGGCGGGGACTTCGGACGCTGTGAAGAAAGGAAAGAAGGTGGTTGGATTTACCTAGCTCAAGATCATCGGTGAGTAGATTTAACATCTACGGGGAAATCGCCCGTATGGCGTTAAGCGTCGAGGGCTAGATATGATATTATAGCTTCATGTTATATGTATATGAGTTGATTGTGCGTGAGCATCATTGCATATCATTACTTGTTGTGCCTTAAATTAGTACCCCTTGGACACTGCACCATTACTGACGGTACATGTTGCACGAGCACTAAATTGTATGCTACACACACACACCGTTGGTAATTGCCATGACATGCACAACATATACACCTATGTGGTATTGTATTCGTTATTGACATTGAGACATTGATTCTTGTTCTATTGCGCATATGAAATACATCATGCATGCATACCTGCATGCTTATACGCATACCTTGCTATAGCTACATATACACCTTTATATGATGTTGCATTTGACTTTGGATAAATTGGGAACCGCATGATATATATAAAACTGGATCCATTTAAAAGAGCGGTTTTCCCTTGATATGCTCATATTGCTGTTCTATGTTGCATACATCATATTTTATGGATTTACGAATTGAGATACGGATTTCATATGATTTATGGATTTGAGAACCGTGGGGATATTTCAAGAAAGTATGCATTGTTTTGAAAACCCGGTTTCTCTTGATATGATATTTCGATACTTCCACCAAGAGTTTTCTCGGTTATGAGATGTGTGTTAGAGACCCGATTCAAGGAGATGGATGATCCGTTTGCGGGTTCATGGTAGACTCGGTATGGTACCTCGAGGCAAGAAAGGGATGTTGTGCAGTAGGCGATGAGCCTGGCAGAGGGACTACTACCTACCGGTGATTAGTTGGACATGGAAGTTATACGGAGGATACCGACCGGAGTCGTGAGATGGATATGGTCCGATCCGGACCGACGTTGCCCGTAGGCCAATCCGGACCGTCGGAGCCCGTGGGCCGATCCGGACCGACGGAGCCCGAGTTATGTGGATTAACGAGTTGATGATGGACACGGGATTTCATGATGTTTCGAGTGCCGATGTTGGGCACTCAGGTTTCATGAGATTTATAGATATGAGGGCCGATCGGAGTGACGATGCCTGAGGTATTGGGATTTGAGGGTGTCGTTGATGGACACCGGTTTTTCCACAATGATTATTCATTGATGATGATATGTTTTATCCCATACTCGGTAGTTATTTGATATGCATTGTTTCATGTAGTAGTAGTACCCTGATGGTGTACCTTGATCATGATTGTTGCATATCCATATTACCATATTTATGCTATCAAATTGCATGTGATAGATTATCGTTGTACGTGCATACTGTTAGTATGATATTCCCTAGAGGCCATTATTGTATAGTACTAGTTTGTATATTACATTTTGGAATCTTGGGATATAAACACGGATTTATGACAGTCTTGCTCGATATAGTAGTATGCTACTTGGTTTTAATCTATCTAAATATGTGTATGTGTTTCTTTTGACATATCGCTAATACATATTGATAGAGCCCTTAGGATCTTTGCTTGACTACCACCGTTGTGATGGCAGTCATACTAGTGGGGACTGGGTAGTATACAAGAACATCCCTATACAGGTTCCTAGTCGTGGGATTATCGAGACAGGGCATCGATACTCCAGAGTAGACTAGTGTTTACGCTTCTCATCCCAGGAAGGGAGATGGTCTGTCCCACAGCCATCAGTACATCGTACTGGAGATAGTATGCAGGTGCTCGTTAGGTTACGAATGCACTGGAAAAAACTCGCTGGGAACTGTTGGTTGGTACTATACCAATCGTCAGTTAACAGTTCCCAGGTGACATGAGTACAGCTTAGTCCGTCGACTTGACACTGCTGCTTCGCCTCAAGTGTGTTCCCTCTGTTCTAAGATTACTACCCTACCACGGCTTTATTGAGACGTGCAAACAGGTAGTAGTTGGGTGCAGTCCCGAAGCATTTGGAGGCAGTGGCGGTTAGATAGGATTCGTCTCTCCCGGTATTGGAGGTTGATATCGCGCTGTGTTCAGAACGCCATTACACAAAGTCCCTGGCCAGGGCAAGCGAGATTTACTGGTAGGTACTCCACTAGTTTCTCATGGTGTTTTGGACCATACTCCGACACGACTTATACCGCAATTAGGGGACTGGCATTTACCGCCCCCTAGGCCCGATATGCGATACTCTTAGACGAATAGACTGGACTGTGCGGAGATTGTCACATTCAGGCTCAGTAGGAGTTCGGAAAGGTTTTTACTCATCGTCCTTCTTATCGGCATCTACTAGGGGACCGTTATGTACAGCTAGTACCATTTGCGGCCTGTGGTTAAACCCACTACCAGCGTAGTGTCGAGTCTTTAGAGTCCCACAAAGAGGGTTGTTCACCTTTGGACGATATGAGTAGATGTCGTATGGTTTTACAACAGGGTTCGTTCACATACGCGCACTTGTGCGTATTCAGTGTTCGGGCAGTAGATACTAGTGGGCTTTGGTTTAAGCCGGATCCTAGTATTGGATTTTGGGTTGGTTTAGTCTCAAGGTATTCATGTTTCTCGGAACACAGATACGGGTATTTAAATACAGTTGACAGAGGCTGGGGAGGAGACACCTCATTAGGGTTTTGACCATTGACTTGATCAAAACCATAATGAGAAAGAGGAAATTAATTAATAGTTTTAATTAGAGGTAAATGTGTCATGGCTAATGCTGGTTTGACCATTTGACCAAGTTGACCCATGTTGACTTAGATATTTTTTTGTTAAGCATGAGATATTTTTTGTGAGCATGCTTAGCTTAAATGTGATATGATAATTGTCAAATCAACACACCATCACAATTATCTTAATTAATATTATTATTATCATTTTTCCACATATGAGAGTTTTATCCTCTCATTCTCACATTATCTTTCTCTCTCATGGTTTGCTCTCTCCTCTTCCTCTCTCAAAGCTTTAATCTTTCATGAGTTGAAAATCAAAAGCTTTTGAGACTAAACCACCAAAATAATTCCCTACTCACTCTAGGGTTCTTAGTCTAGCAAGCCAAGCACTCTAGTTACTTCATTGTTGAGGTTGGAGCTCAAGGTAGAGGCCTTCGGGTGGATCTTCTATGATATAGAGAAGCCGGTGAGGAGGAGCCGTCCACACCATTCCAAGGAGCTCACAACAAGGAGAAGAAGGAGTTTAAGACTTAGGTATAACTATCTAACCTAGTAGTTAAAACCCTAAGTTAGTTTCTTAGTTGATGTTTAGCAAAGATCCTTCATTGTTAGTCTATGTTTCCTTTAAAGAAAAATTTGATTTTTACCTTTTCCGCCTCCCCGTTAAGCACCGGGGTGGGAAACATAGACTTACGCATACCTGCGATTATCTGTATGATGTTACTTACTATTCACGAGTTGGCAACTCACCCCCGTTGTGCTACAGTGTTTTGCAGGCTTGACCCTCAGAGTAGTCGTGGCAGGGCTTCTTATTGTATTTTTTTCAGCGGATACCACTACGGTCGGTTGTGAGGCCTTTTTGCTCTAGGTGGGTTTGCGGTTATTCGATTATATACATTGTATATCTTATTTTATATAGTACTCTCCATCTATTAGTTTCATGTATTGACTTAGAGACGAGTTGTGAGGTTCGATATTGTATATTTGTGACTCTGGGTGTCGAGCTCGTGTAAGCCGACCATTATTATGTAGTTTTACTTCTCTATTCTGTTTTTCATTTATATTATCTATTTCATCGCTACGGCGTCATATATATGCTTGTGGTGGTTGTTTCCGCCTTTGGGCGTGATTTTCTCCCGTTTGGGGATGCTTTATTTTTATACTTTGTTTGTACCCATTTCGGGGCTAGTTTTACAAAGTCTGCTGCCGAAATTTTTAAGAAAATAAACTTATGCTTTAAGAGTTTTACTTGATATTTCCAAATGTTTTTAACAATGTTTTTATCACTTACCACTTTTGATGGTTTATATTTCTGGGTTTTCATCTTACTTAAATTGCGTTACGCCTGTTGACGTTACGTGGTTTAAGTGCTGGTCACATGCCTAAATTTGGGTCGTGGCAGTCCACAAGTCGGACGCTTGCCCCGCAATATCAAATGTACAAACTAAATCTAAATTGTACTATCATTGCACCACCTGGCTATCCGCCACGACGATCCAACCACAACAAGAGCATAACACAGAAAATCAACGTGAATGTCATGTTCGCAAACCCGTCTAAAAGACATATAGCAATTAGACGAGTTGTACCGCCCTAATGACATTCATGGTCGCAGATAGTAATGCATGTACTGTAAACATAGGTATTTAAAATTTCGATCGACAAAAGCTTTCGTATTGGCCCCAAGTGCAATCCAGTACTCAAAAAAATCTGGGCCAGAAAAAAAAACATCCCAAAAATCACAATTCGAAAGAATAGAGCACCAGAGAAAATATTGTGCACATAAGCTTCATTATAGCCGAGCAATCGCGACAAACATGCATATTAAGCTGCGGTTCTGCGGCCTCATGATAAGCTCATGTGCCAAATTTTCTTGTGGTCTTCTAAAAATGCCTGAACGAATTTTTGAGATTCTGTAAATAATATTTTGACAAATTTTAAAAATCGACAGAAACCGGAAATTTGGAATTGGCTTTTCGGAAATTTTGCTCGATCAATCTTTTAAGCACATAAGAACAAGCTAGATTAGGGTTAATGGGTTGGCTCTGATACCATGTTGGGCTATGGCAGCGCCCTGTCCATCTAACCGCATAGAACAAAATTTTTCTAAACCGGCGCTACCACAACCCCCTAACACGGATCGACCATTAACCCTAAATCTAGAAAGCAATAAAAAAGAGTTTGGAATGTTGTACCGAATGATCCGTATCCTTCGGTCTTTAACCTCTTCCCATGCTCTTAGTGACCACCATGATAATGTTTGGTCACCGGTCTCCCTCCATCGAAGATGATCCACCCAAGAGTCTATGAATCGAGCTCCTACTTCATAACCGAAGTTACTAGGGTATCTAGTTTGTTAAACTAGATATCCAAGATGATGTAGAGTCTAATGAGAGATTAATTTGTCTCTAAACACCCTTGGTTTCTCAACACATGAGAGGGTTAGAGTGGAGGGAGAAGAAGAAGCCATGAGAGATGAGAGTGTGAAGCATAGAGCTCAACATGAGAAAAGGCTAATTGTTCTGAGAGTGTGAAAAGAATGAAGCAACTAAAGAAAAAAAATATCTCAAGTCTTCAAAAATGTCTCACCACCACAACAAATGTCAAGCATGCTAGAATAGTGTATCATGAGTCACACAATAAGTCACCCCATGTGTCACCACCATGAGTCACTAAGTAGCATGGTTGAATTAAAGCTAAGCACACTCATCCCTCCAACTCAATTAACCATTTAACCTAAATGGTTCATAAACATAATGAGGTGTAATCTTCTAGAAAACAATCTTGTAATAAATTACAAGAATGCCCCTCATCTGTATATATATACATGCATCTGTATTCCAAAAAATACGAATACAATGAGACGAAAATAATCCACCAATATAATACTAGGATCCGACTTTAACCAAAGCCTACCAGTATTATATGTCCGAATCATGATACGTGTACAAGTTCACCTATATGATCGAACCCTACGTAAAACCATATGCCCTCTACATCGTTTCGCCCGAAGCATGGAAACCCTCTGTGTGGGACCTTAAAGGCTCGTCAATACGCTGGTAATGGGTTTAACCACAACTACGTCAGCGGCACTAGATGTACGTAACGGCTAACCAGGTATTGACCGAATGGATGGCCGGCGAGCAAACTCATCCTGATCCCAACTGAGCCTATCGGTGACAATATCCGTACAGTACGGTCTGTTCATCTAAGAGTATCACATATCGAGTATAGGGGTGGATAAAGTCAAACCCCTAATAACGCGGCATTTCGTGTCGGTATGAAGCCCATCACAAACTGAGAAACTACTGATCCAAATCAGCAATTCTCGACTATCTTGATCAAGGATTTCTGGTGATGGCCAACCGTGCACAACACGACATCAACCCCCAATACTCAGAGAGACGAATTCTCGACGATCCGCTCACTGCCTCCATGTGGCTCGGGGCTGTACCCAACTAAAACATGTTTGCATGACTTCTTTGAGCCTTGGTAGGGTAGTAATCAAAGCACAGTGGAAACTCACACCAGAAAAATGACGATCTGAGGTCGACAGAATAATCTGTACACATGTCACCTGGGAACTGCTATCTGAAAATAGGTATAATACCAACCAGCAGCTTCCCGTCGGGTCTGTCCAGTGTACTCATAACCCAATGAGCACCAGTATACTATCTTAGGTGAACAAACAAACACCAATGGCTTATGAGACCGGCCACCGCCCCTCGTCAGGGTCTCGATCAGTATACACTAGTCTACTCTGGAGTATTGATGCCCAATCTCGTTACTTCCATGACTAGGGACATTTAAGGATGTGCTTATAGAACACCTACCTCACACGTATAAGATCGCCATCATAATGCTGGTAGTCAAGCAGGAATCCTATGGGCTCCATCAACATGTAATAGTGAACTGTAATGCCACCTAAATCATGTACATGGTGATAAAGATAAACCAGATAGCATACTATCATTTTGAGTAAGACTGTTCTACCCGTATAGGTCCTCCCTCAATCTTTTAATCGCATGCCTACGATTACAATAATTGACTTGAGGGCACTATAGCCAACAGATTGGCATCAAAGACTGTACACAGGTGCTCATTGGAGAATGAGTACATCGAACAGGACTCGTCGAGAACTCCTAGATGGTATCATAACTATCGTCAGATAGCAGTTCTAAGGTGACACTTGTAAAGGTTAGTCTGTAGACACAAGATCGTCATATTGTCTTGTGTGGTTCCCACTGTGCTTTGATTTCTTCCCTACCACGGCTCAAATGAGTCATGCAATTAGGTGGTTTTTGGGTATAGTCCTGAGTCACATGGAAGCAGTGAGCGATAAGAGGGGTTTCGTCTTTCCCCGTATTGAGAGTTGATTTTTCGCAATGCTCGATTGGCAATAACAAAAAGTCCCTGGCAAGGGCTGATGAGATTTACTGTTAAGTGTTATCTGTAGTTTCTCAAAAGGTTATAGGCCACACATCGGCATGACTTATCATGTTAGTGGGGTCTGACAAATCCACCCCTCAGACTCGATATGTGACATATCTGATGAAGAGACTGGACTGTACGAAAAGTGTTGCTTATAGGCTTTGCTGGAGTTTTGACAAGTTTGCTTGTGTAACACCTTAGAATGCGATTAGTGTTAATTAAGCGATAATGGGGGGTTTTAGTAAAAAGTTAACCAAAATGGTTTTCAAATATTTTATAAAAATTAATTAATATTTTATTATTATTTGTTTTGGCTTGCACACACATGTGCATGTTAGCTTGGGGGTTAATTAGTGTTAACCATGTTTAAGTGGCCATGGCACCCTAAATTAATTTCATGCCATGTTAAACTTGCACTTAGTATTTTTTTAGTATGGGTTTGAATTAGGGTTGAATTGAGAGAGAGAGGAAGAGAGACAGTTGACAATGGAAATGATGAGGCATGGCAAGCATGGGGAGCATTTAATGAAGAGAGAGAAAGGGCATGGCTATTATCACCCTCTCATTCTCTCATTCTCACCTCACACTCCCCATTTCTTTTCTCATTCTCTCATTCTCACTTATTTTCTCCTTCTCCTCTCCCCTCAACTGAAACCATATCTAAATCATTACTAAACCAAGCAAAATCCTCACTAAACCTCACTAAAACCCTTCACAAGCCTAACTAAGCCACTAAGGATGACTTGTGGCATGGAAAGCTAGGGTTTTGGAGCAGGTTTGGTAAGGTAGTGATCTCTAACTATTAATTAGGTCTTTATAATGTTGTGTTGCTTTTAGTAGCTGTTTAGAACACTAAAATTTATTGTTTTGTGCAAATATCGTATTTTTAGTGAGATATTTGAGTGTCTGTGATCTGCTATCACCACGATAGTTTACTGTAAAATCTAGCAATATGGTAGTGTTGTGTAAGAGTCCGTTAGTGTTTACCTGAAACCCGAACCCCACCCGACCTAGTGAAACTGGCAAGATGAAGAGTAATTCCGGTGTCGCCGGATTTTTAGGGGACTGGGGGGTTGTGGTTTGGAGGGTAGCTATCTGTAGGTATTTTGGGGTGACTGGTACTACTTGATTTTTCTGTGTTGACTGCAGTCAAAATCTGGGAACACTTTGCTAAACTCTAGTGTTTCGACTACGCGCGTTACGATATCCGACATGGTTCGCGTTCTTGGTGTAGCTTGTTGCAGTTAGGTTTGATTAAGAATATCGCTATACACGTTAGCCACTAAGGGAACACTTGAGAGTTTGTTGGAGTCGGTGCGTCGATCTAAACGTAGTTTGTATGTATTATTGAACGGTTTCTAAAATACATTTGTTATGTTTTGTGTGATATTAGGCGCGAGTGCGGAGACATCAGAAGCTACAAAGAAGGGAAAGCAGGTGGTTGGATTTACCTAGCTCGAGATCATTGATGAGTAGATTTAACATCTACGGGGAAATCTCCCGTATGGCGTTAAGCTTCAAGGGCTAGATATGATATAATATCCACATGTTATATGAATATGAGTTAATTGTGCATGAGCATCATTGCATACCGTTACTTGTTGTGCATTGACTTAGTACATATTGGACACTGCACCATTACTGACTGTTCATGTTGCACGAGCATTAAATTTTATGTTACACACATCCCGTTGGTAATTTCCATGACACGCCCAACATGTACACATATGTGGTACTGCATTCGTTATTGATATTGAGACGTTGATTGTTGTTTTATTGCGCAAATAGAATGCATCATGCATATAAACCTACAAGCATACACACATACCTTGCTATAGCTACATATACACCTTTATATTATGTTGCGTTTGACTATGGGAAAAGTGGGAACCGCATGATATTCTTAAAAACTTGATTCAATTAAAAGAGCGGTTTTCCCTGGATATGCTCATATTACTGTTCTATGTTGCATACATCATATTTCATGGATTTAGGCATTGAGATACGGATTTCATGTGATTTATAGATTTGAGAATTATGGTTATATATCAAGAAAGTATGCATTGTTTTGAAAACCCGGTTTCTCTTGATATGATTTTTCGATGCGTCCACCATGAGTTTTCTCGGTTCTGAGATTTGTGTTAGAAACCCGATTCGAAGAGATGGATGATCCATTTGCGGGTTCATGGTGGACCCGGTATGGTACCCCGGGGCAAGAAAGGTATGTTGTGCAGTAGACGATGAGCCTGGCAGTGGTACTACTACCTACCGGTGATAGTTTGGACCCGGCGGTTATCAGGAGGATACCAACCGGAGTCGTGAGATGTATATGGGCCTATCCGGAGTGACGGAGCCCGTGGGCCGATCCGGAGTGACGGAGCCCGAGTTATGTGGATTTATGTGTCGATGTTGGACACGGGTTTTCATGTTGTTTCGAGTGTCGATGTTGGGCACTCAGGTTCCATGAGATTTACGGATATGAGTACCGATCAGAGTGACCGCGCCTGAGGTATTGGGATTTGGGGTGTCGTTGATGGACACCGGGATTTTCCACGATGATGATTCATTGATGATGTTATGTTTTATTCCACACTCGGGATTTATTAGATATGCATTGTTTCATGTATTTGTAGTACCCTGATGTTGTACCTTGATCATGATTGTTGCATATCCATATTTCCATACTTATGCTATCAGATTGAATGTGATAGATTATTGTTGTTCATGCATACTTGAGATTATCTGTATGATGTTACTTACTATTCACGAGTTGGAAACTCACCCCCCGTTGTGCCACAGTGTTTTGCAGGCTTGACCCTCAGAGTAGTCGCGGCAGGGCTCCTTATTGTATCAATTTCAGCAGATACCGCTATGGTTGGGTGTGAGGCATTTTTGCTGTATGTGGGTTGCGGATATCCGATTATATCCATTGTATATTTCATTGTATCTAGTACTCTCCATCTACCACTTTCATGTATTGACTTAGAGACGAGTTTGTGATGATCGATATTGTATATTTTGTGACTCTGGGTGTCGTGCTCGTGTGAGCCGGTCTTTCTTATGTAGTTTTATCTTTTTATGTTGTTTTCACTTTTTATTGTCTATTTCTTCTCTACGACGTCTTATATATGCTTGTGGTGGTTGTTTCCGCCTTTGGGCGTGATTTGCTCCCGTTTGGGGATGCTTTATTTATATCCTGTGTTTGTACCCGTTTCGGGGCTAGTTTTTACAAAGGAGGTGCTGCCGAAATTTATAAGAAAATAAAATTAAGCTTTATGATTTTTACTTGAGATTTCCAAATGTTTTTAACGCTGTTTTATCACTTACTTCTTTTTATGGTTTAGAGTTCTGGGTTTTCGGCTTACTGAAATTGCGTTACGCCTGTTGACGTCACGTAGTTTATGTGCCGGTCACATGCCTAACTTTGGGTCGTGACAAAGTTGGTATCAGAGCACTAGGCTTTACCTTTCGAAGTGTTGGATGACCGTGGTATGATGGAGTCGGTAGCTTAAGCAGAGTGACGTAGTGTGTGTATGTTCCACGGCATACTTACGACACGGTACTCTGCCTAAGTGACCTTAGGACATATTGCTTGTAATTCCTTCCTTGATTTCCATGTATCACTATGATTCGATTTCTATGTTCTTATCGAATCCTATTTTCATTTCTAGCCATTATGTCGCCGATCACTACGAGGGCACAGAGAGCTGCCGCGAGAGCCGAGGTCAGGGTTGGCTCGTCAGAGACGAGGACTGACCAGGGCGGTATGCCTATTCAACAGGAGCGGATTGATCCACCTTCGATAGATCGTATTACTAGGTTAGAGGCCGGTATGCAGGATTTGCGCCAGATGATAGGGTCGTTGGTTGATGCCAGTCGAGCGCAGAGACAAGAGGTTGTCCCACCAGCTACGGGGACCGCGATGGTGCCTACCGTCCAGGCATTCGTACCTACCGCTACGCAGGTTATCACCGTATCATTATTTGAGTTCAAGAGGCTGAAGCCTCCGGTTTTCACCGGCACTGATGCAGCTGAGGATCCCAGTCGTTCATAGATCGGATGGCCAGGATCTGTCGTTCACTGAGATGCACAGACGCGAGATGGGTAGAGTTCGCCAGTTTTCGTCTGGAGGGTCTTGCACAGACCTGGTGCGAGTCTTGAGAGTGGGGCAGAGCCGCAGGTCTTTCTCCTATGACCTGGGCTGAGTTCGTGACGGTTTTTCTTGCCCGTTTTCTTCCGCAGAGCGTCAGGGATACTCGAGCTCGCATTTTTGAGTCGCTACGCCAGACTCTGGGTATGACGGTGGCAGAGTACGATGTTCAGTTTACCCAGCTATCTGTGTATGCACCATATTTGGTGGACACAGAGGAGATGCGGATCAAGAGATTTGTGCGAGGCCTGCTTACCCAGTTGTTCCTCGCTATCAGCGCCCAGCATTTTGACACATATGCAGCCGCAGTGGACGCAGCCCTACTGGTTGAAGAGCTCCTTTCCGAGTCTTCGGTCGTTCCGGAATCGAAGAGGGTTCGTACTGGTGTATCAGCCAGGAGACAAATGTATAGACGCCACGACAGATTTCCTTTAGTTCGTGGGAGTAGAAAAGGCATGGGACGAGGCCAGTTATTTAGTTATGATCCGCAGGAGGTTCAGCAGTCATCGAATGGATGTTTCCGGTGCGGGAGTTTTTTTATCATCACGTCAGAGATTGTACTGAGCCACGTGAGGACAAGGCATCCGTACGACATGTTACCCTACCACCTTCTCCACCTCAGAGAGCGTTGCCTCTTACGCCTGTTGCTGCTTCGCGTCAGACTTATGATCAGAGAGGTCGTGGTCGTGGAGGTTTTGTTCAGAGTGGATGGGGTGGCAGTGGTGGAGGACAGCTAGTCGCCGGTAGAATGCAGGCTCAAGTATTTTCTTTGACTCATCAGGACGCGCAGGCGTCCAATGCAGTGGTTTCAGGTACTCTTTCAGTATGTTCCTTCGTTGCACACGTTTTGTTTGATCCGGGATCTAAGCACTCGTATGTTTCTACACACTTCGTGCAGAGGTTGGGCCGAGAGTCTTGTTTGCTAGATAAGCCTCTTGTCTTGACTAATCCTGTTGGTGAGTCTTTTGTTACGCGATACGTGTTTCGGTCCTGTGTCGTCCGTATCGGAGATAGAGATTCGTCTGTCGACTTGATCCTTCTTGAGATGTTGGACTTCGATGTTCTCCTGCGCATGGAATGGTAAGCTACTTGCTATGCTTCTGTGAACTGTCGTGAGAAGACAGTCAGGCTTTGTTTTCCGGGCGAGTCAGTTCTGGTTGTGCATGGGGACCGTGGTGCCGCCCCTCACAATTTTATATCTGCCATTTGCGCTAGTCGTCTCTTGAGGAGAGGATGTCGGGGATTCTTAGATTTCTTTCGTGATACCGGAGCCACGGTCGATTTGTTGGACCGGGTTCCTATTGTGAGAGAGTTTCCCGACGTTTTTCCTGATGAGTTACTTGGATTGCCGCCAGAGCGTGAGATTGAGTTTTGCATTGATTTTATCGCCGGCATGGGGCCTATTTATATACCGCCTTACCGGATGGTCCCGGCGGAGCTTAAGGATCAGCTGCAAGAGTTGCTTGATAGTGGACTTGTGCGTCCGAGTGTTTTGACTTTGGGAGGTCCTGTTCTGTTCGTCAAGAAGATGGACGGTAGTTTGAGGTTGTGCATTGATTTTCGTCAATTTAACCGAGTTACGGTGCGGAATAAGTATCCTTTACTTCGCATTGACGATTTGTTTGATCAACTCCATGGTGCGGGACATTTTTCCAAGATTGATTTGTGATCGGGTTATCATCAGTTGCGGGTTCGGAATGATGACATTCCGACGACTGCTTTTCATACGCGCTACGGGCATTATGAGTTTTTGGTGATGTCATTCGGACTCACCAATTCTCCAGCAGCGTTCATGGATATAATGAACCGGATTTTCAGGCCGTTCCTCGACAAGTTTATTATTGTGTTTATTGATGACATTCTAGTTTATTCCAAGAGTCGAGAGGAGCATGAGCAACACTTGAGGATTGCTTTGCAGACATTGAGAGAGCACCGGCTGTTTGCTAAATTCTCGAAGTGTGTCGTCTGGCTTGACAGTGTTGACTTCCTGGATCTTGTAGTTACGGGAGACGGTATTCGTGTGGACCCGAGGAAGATCGAGGCCGTACAGCTTTGGCCCAGACCTGTATCAGTGACAGAGGTCCGCAGCTTTTTGGGCTTAGCCGGTTATTACCTCCGTTTCGTGCAGGACTTCTCGAGTATCGCAGCACTACTGACCGGACTTGTAACATTTCAGAAAAATATAAAATATTATTTTTGAAATTTAATACTAAAATAATATATTTCCCGAAAACTGCCCGATTTGCGAAATTGGGGTTTCCGAAAAAGGATATAAATATATATCAATAATTTTGAAATAATTGTAGATTAAAATGATTTATTCATTTAAAGATATATTTAAAGGATTTGTCATTTTTAAAATTTGTTATATGCAGTTTGGATAAAAACTCGATTAGTGCACTCCTAATCGCGATTAAGCCAAATCCGTGTTTCCATAGTTTTCATGGTTAGTGCACCATGTCATGTTTCATTTGGTTGAATATGGTTCATTTGTGTTGTTGTCTTCATAATGTGTTTGGTTTTGTGAGGAAAAAGAAAAGAAATAGAGAAAATGGCAAAAGGGTAAATTAGTAAGAGAATGGGTGAGAATAAAGGGGGGTGGGGGAGAGAGGGGGCAGCCACATTCTTTTCTCCCCCATCATTTTCTTCAGCTCCTTCAACCTCACTTCCCTCCACCTTCAACCCAAAGATCCTTCTCAAAAACCTTGTCAAAACCCTAAACCCCTTTCATTAAAAATGATCCCCTCCTCATCCGATACATAATGGACCAAGCAAAGTTGGATTTTGATGACTTGGGACTGGTAGGGTTTTTCTTGGGTTGCCCAAATGAGGTAAAATTCCCTTCAAATAGTTTATTTTATGTTTTCCTAGCATTCTAGTATGGTTAGGAGTTGATTTAGTGTGATATGGTGAAGTTAGAAATTCCTAGAGAAGGGTTTGAGTGTTGTGTGGATTGGTTGATACCTAGTGGCTGTTTACATGACCCTAGAGGTCGATTCTTGACCAGGACCAGTGACCAAACCCCAATATACGAACTTTAGATTCGTCAATAACGGGTTTTTAAGGAATTAGTGATGGTTTATAGGAATCTGGGATGTCCCGAGGCCTTTATAAATGAAGTTCCCTTAACCATGAGCATGCAGGCAACCATGAATCACCCCCTGAAACCAGAGCCCCAACCCATTCATCTTGGCCAAAAAATTAATGATTTGGGCTGTAATTTACGGCCTGGGTACAACCAAATTGATCCGTGTTTGTTCCATGGCTCTATCTTCAGTAAATTAGACCCTCCATGTGTGCAAAATTGGCTAATTTCACCTAGGGTAAAATCTGGAACCATTTTCTAGAGTTGCTGCATTGTTTTGCGATTTCATTTTAATTTAAGATTTGGTATTTGATATTGTGTTCTGTCATCTGATGTTTTTACGTCAGCGACGGGGGTTGTTTAGTGGTTTTGCAGGCGTAGGCTATAGGTTCTAACCTATAAGCGATATGCATGCAGCTTTGGTTTTCATGTTCGATTCTTGATACTATATGACGCATTGGAAATTGTAGGTACCCCCACGTGGACTTCGAGACGACGAGGATGAGCGTGACGTCATCGACTTCGGCAAGCAAAGATCAGGCGAGTGGATCTATATCCACGGGGGAAGTCGGGTGGATGGCGTATAGCACCCCCGAAAACTTTGATGGAAACCGATTTATATATAGAATATGGTTAAGGGAACCTTTAATAGAAAACTACAGATATTGTTAAAAGATAGTAAGAGAAACTATATTAGAATCTAAAGGATAGTTAGAAGTGATATGATACTGTTGGAGATAGTGCCCTCAGAGTCAATTATTGGATCACAGCCACGTGATTGCAATGATTGAGGGATGACCTATGTCGGTAGGACAGTCTTACTCAAGATGATAGTATGATATCAGGTTTATCTTTATCATCGTGTACTGCTTTAAGTGACCTTACAGGTCACTATTGCACGTTCATAGAGCCCCTAGGATTTTTCTTGACGGCCAACAGTATGATGGCGATCATATACGTGGGAGCCGGGATCTATAAGTACATCCTTAAAAGGTCCCTAGTCGTGGGAGTTTTCAAGACAGGGCATCGATACTCTAGAGCAGACTAGTGTATACAGTCGAGACCCCGACGAGGGGCGGTGGCCGGTCTCACAAGCCACTGGTGTCAGTTGGTTCACCTACGATGTATACAGGTGCTTATTGGGTTATGAGTACACCGGACATGACTCGCTGGGAACATGCTAGTTGGTTTTATACCTGTCGTCAGATAGCAGTTCCCTGGTGACATGTGTACAGGTTAGTTCATCGACCTGAGATCGTCATTTGTCTCGTGTGAGTTCCCACTGTACTTTGATTACTACCCTACCACGGCTCAGAGGAGTCTTGCAAACAGGTTTTAGTTGGGTACAGTCCCGAGGCACATGGAGGCAGTGAGCGGATCTGCAGGGGTCCGTCTCTCCCGGTATTGGGGGTGAGGTCACGCTGTGTCTAAGAGAGCCATTACACGAAGTCCTTGGCCAAGGCAGGAGATTTACTGGTAGGTATTCCAATAGTATCTCAGGGTGTTCTGGGATACACTCCGACACGACTTCTACCGCTTTTATGGATCTGACTTTTACCAACCCCCTAGGCCCGCCGTGCGATGCTCATAGACGAACGGACCGGACTGTACGGATATTGTAACTGACAGGCTCATTAGGGTGTCAGGATGAGTTCGCTCATCGACGTCCATTTTGGTCAATACCTGGTAGCCCGTTGTGTACGGCTAATACCTCTGACGTGCTTGTGGTTAAATCCATAGCCAAAGTGTTGAAGAGTCTTTAGAGTCCCCTACAGAACGTTTCTCAAGTTTCGGGAGAAACGTTGTAGAGGCCGTATGGAGATATGGCAGGGTTCGATCATATACGTGCGGTATTGCATGGATCATGATCGGACGGATAATACTAGCGGGCTTTGGTTTAAGATGGATCTTAGTATTATACAGTGTATATTTTGTCTCATTGCATTTGTATTTGGTCGGAATACAAATGCGGTTATGTATATATAGTCGCGGGGTTTTCCTGTAATTTATTACGGGATCGGTTTTTTGAAGTTGTCAGTTTGCTTTACGCTTCGGCCATTTTTCCTTTGTTCTTTCTTTGGCTGAAAATTGGTGTGGAGGGGGTTATTTGTGTTGGAGATAGCGCCCTCAGAGTCAATTATTGGATCACAGGCACGTGATTGCAATGATTGAAGGAGGACCTATCCCGGTAGGACAGTCTTACTCAAGATGATAGTATGCCATCTGGTTTATCTTTATCATCGTGTACTGCTTTAGGTGACCTGACAGGTCACTATTGCACGTTGATAGAGCCCTTAAGATTCTTGCTTGACTGCCAGCAGTATGAGGGCGATCATATACGTGGGAGCTGGTAGTCTATAAGCACATCCTTAAAAGGTCCCTAGTTGTGGGAGTTTCGAGACAGGGCATCGATACTCCAGAGTAGACTAGTGTATACAGTCGAGACCCCGACGAGGGGCGGTGGCCGGTCTCACAAGCCACTGGTGTCAGTTGGTTCACCTAAGATGTATACAGGTGCTCATTGGGTTATGAGTACACCGGACAGGACTCGCCG
Organism: Agapanthus africanus; assembly: GCA_030015575.1. Lineage (NCBI taxonomy): Eukaryota > Viridiplantae > Streptophyta > Magnoliopsida > Asparagales > Amaryllidaceae > Agapanthus > Agapanthus africanus. The sequence continues at coordinate 213,416,181 of JASDDO010000016.1, forward strand.
GGAACATGCTAGTTGGTCTTATACCTGACGTCAGATAGCAGTTCCCTGGTGACATGTGTACAGGTTAGTTCATCGACCTGAGGATCGTCATTTGTCTCGTGTGAGTTCCTACTGTACTTTGATTACTACCCTACCACGCTCAAAGGAGACGTGCAAACAGGTTTTAGTTGGGTACAGTCCCGAGCCACATGGAGGCAGTGAGCGGATCTTCAGGGGTTCGCCTCTCCCGGTATTGGGGGTGAGGTCGCGCTGTGTCTAGGAGAGCCATTACACGAAGTCCTTGGCCAAGGCAGGAGATTTACTGGTAGGTATTCCAGTAGTATCTTAGGGTGTTCTGGGCTACACTCCGACACGACTTGTACCGCTTTTGGGGGTCTGATTTTTACCAACCCCCTAGGCCCGCCATGCGATGCTCATAGACGAACGGACCGGACTGTACAGATATTGTCACTGACAGGCTCAGTAGGGTGTCAGGATGAGTTCGCTCATCGGCGTCCCTTTTGGTCAATAGCTGGTAGCCCATCACGTATGTCTAATACCTCTGACGTGCTAGTGGTTAAATCCACAGCCATAGTATTGACGAGTCTTTAGAGTCCCCCCACAGACAGTTGCTCAAGTTTTCGGGCGAAACGCTGTAGATGCCGTATGGAGATATGGCAGGGTTCGATCAGATACATGCGGTATTGCACGGATCATGATCGGACTGAAAATACTAGCTGGCTTTGGTTTAAGCCGGATCCTAGTATTGTACAGTATAGATTTTGTCTCATTGCATTTGTATTCGGTCGGAATACAAATGCTGGTATGTATATACAGTAGCGGGGTTTTCCTGTAATTTATTACGCGATCAGTTTTTTGGAGTTGCCAGTTTGTTTTCCGTTTCGTCCAATTTTCTTTGTATCATTCATTGGCTGAAGATTTGTGGAGGAGGGCTTATTTGCATTTGTGCAAATAAGCATTTTGGAGGGTTGTCTTTGCACATTGTAGTGTCATGATGGTTGCACCATCCCTTGACTTCTTGACTTCTTCATGATTGCTTGACTTTGGAGTAATGATGATGGTTGATTTGGAGTATGGACTTTTGGTTGTGATCATTGGACTTTCTCATCATAACCTTTTCTCTCTTGATTATTCATCCACCCCCTCTTGGATTTTTGCCCACTCCCTTCACAAAATGAGGCCGGCCACATTTGTGGGATGGGGATTTTTCCCTTTTGGTTGTGAGAAAAAATGTTGATCTCATTCTTTGCATGCTACATTTTTCTCACCTCTTTCCAAATTCATTTCCTCCACAAAAGAAAAGGCAACTTCCTACAACCCCAATTGAGACAAAGCACTACTCTATTCTACAGCAAATCTTGGGCACGTCGACTCGCCAACTTCGTGCCCAAGTTGCCTCGGTCTAGAGGTGGGAGCCCGTAAAAGAAGCCGGCGACGTGGTGCCCTTCCGGCGACTTGGTGGAGACCGGAGTTTCCGCGGGGAGATCGGGACGACGACGAGAAGACCGAAGGACACGGATCGCTCGGTATATCTCTATACCCGTTCTTTAGTTAGCTAGGACTAGTTTAATGGCCCGATCCAGGTTTATAGTGCGCGGTGATGCCGGTTTTAAAAGTTAATGTAAATCATCGCTTCCGCACTCCGGCGTCGGATTGACGGCCGGGGCGCCGCCGTGCACTTACAGTGGTATCAGAGCCTCGCCATTTACCTAGTCTAGCTTTGTCTAGTATGTTTAAAGCTTCGATCGAACAAATGTTCCAAAGCCGCGTTTTTCATTGCATCAGTTTTCTGTCGATTTTTTTCCGGCTCGAAATTTATTTCCGGCTCGAAATTTTTTTCAGTGTATTGCAGAAGTATGAGCAGGGACTTCTAAGCTTACGGTAAAAATTCGCCACCATGTGTAACACCTTAGGATGTGTTAGTGACTAATTATATTTAAATAATGGGTATTTAATAAGAAGTTTACCAAAGTGGGTTTTAAATATTTTTCCTAATTTAATAAATATTTTTCTAGAATTTTCCTAGGCTTGCACACACATATGCATGTAAACAAGGGTTTTTAAGTGAGTTAATACTAGGATTAGCAACCCTGGTGGGTTTAATCATGGGGATTAAGTCTTTTGGCTTTTAATTGGGTTTAATTAGTTAATTAATAGTTGCTTTAATTTGAATTCCTTTGGGGGTTGACTCGGTGAGAGAGAGAGAGAGTGCATCATGGCTTAAGCCATGCTTGCAATTAATGAGGAGAGAGAGAGGAGGGGTTGACATTGGGGTGATGATTTTCCTCTCATTTTGTTTTGTTCTTTCTCACAACCTCACTCTCCTTCTCTCACACACACACACACTTACCTCACAGCAGTAGCAGCAGCAACCATCTCATCTCAGCAGCAGAAGCAAGCAGCACAGCAGCAGCAGCAGGCAGCAGTAGGCAGCAGCAGCAACAGTGAAAGCAACAGCAGCCACAACTCCAGCTGCTTCCCCTTCCCTTCACTTCTTCTTCTTCCTCCAGCTCCCAAGGGTCGAGTGTGGGGTATATTTCCTAAACTTACTCCCTAGTTTACTTGTTTAGTGTAGTTTTGCTTCGGTTAGAGGTTATTGATGTGATTTAGTGCGATATGAGGTGTTTAGCGGGAACCTTGAGCAAGTGTTGTGTGATTTGGTTTCAGTAGGTTGGTAGAGTGTTTTTAAGACCATTTCAACCCAGCTTAGCCCCCAATTGCACTAAATTACCACCAGATCCATATTTGATGCAATTCGTCGTTTTAAGCCAAATTTGAGTTTCTGGAAACTGCTATCGACCCGATGAGTTCAGATTAATTTTGGGAGGACTGCAGTATACTTTTTAGGTTCTGATACCCCAGGTAGAACCCGACCCCCAAACTCCGTACACTGGCCGCCGAAATTTTCGATCTGACCGCAATTTGCGGCCAGATGGGTAGGGTTTGGGTTGGGGTTTGGTCCTTTGGGTGTCTTCTGCTGTATGTAGTGTTATGGTATATATATTTTTGTAAATTAAGTTCTCTATAAAAATCTGGAACTATATACCTATTTCTCGTATTTTAAACCTCCGCGACACGCGTGATACGCGTGTGGGTTTGGGGTTTCTGCGTATCGCGGCGCGTCAGGGTAGTTTTAGGCGCGTGATCACACGTTTTAGCGTATCGCGCACACGCGAGATTGGTTTACGACATGGGTTTCTAATTGTATCGTAATATCACGTTTTGTGAATTTGAGCTTATGTGTGATATATGTTATGTGATTCTAGGTTCGCCGGCGAGTGAGACGGACGCTGCGAAGAAGGGAAAGCAAGTCGTCGGCTACACTTAGCGCGAGACTTCGGTGAGTAGATTTAACATCTACGGGGATATCGCCCGCATGGCGTTATGCGTCAGGGCTGATAGGACCTTATTAATATATGTTGCATTTACCTCATGGACTGTCATTGCATATTGCATTCCCTGTTGCATGTAGGCTTAGAATTGATAGAACACCGCACTATTACTAACGGTTCATGTTGCACGAGCACTAATCTGCATACTACACACACACAGTTAGTAATTGCCATGACACACTCACTGTAGAACTGCCATGATTATATTGCTGTAGTTCATTTCATATATGATTCGATATGACTTTCATGGAAATTGGGAGCCGCATGATATCTTTAAAACCGGAAACTAATTTTAAAAGCGGTTTTCCCTTATACCTATATCATGGATTGATGTACATGACACATCGCATTGGATTTACTTCTTGGTGTTGGATTTTCATGTGATTTCTGGTTTTGAGGACCGTGGGATTTTTAAGATGCACTATTTGAAAACCCGTTTTCTCGTGATAGGATATTTTGGTGCGTCCACCACGCGTTTGTAAGGTTCCTAGGCACACTAGTGAAGGTTCATAGAGCATCAAACATGCCCGAATAAAATTCTACATATGCCGAACAACCCAAAGACGGGATATTTGCTAGATTATTAGGGTTAAGCATGCAAGATAACAACTTTTTATCTAAGTGTGAGGGATTACAACCTTTGTAGTCCGCTCCTTCGCTTAACAAGCTCCGAGTAGAAGTCCCTTTGCCGCGATCCACGATCTTCCGGACTCAAGAGAGGCTCCACGACTCGAACGATCCATGCTAGCTTGAAGTGTTCCGAATCTCCGATGATCTACGTCGAAATTGCAAAAACCCAAGCTTTCTCACTCTATAGAGATGAACACCCTAATCTCATAGGCTAGATGAGATGAGGATGAGGGAGTAGTATTTATGCTTTCTTTTTAATTCACTTTCTCACAATTTATCATCACAAATGGAATTTCTAGTAAGCTTTTTCTTTTTAACTCAAGAGAGAAGAAGATGATAATGGAAATGATAATTCCTTTTGTGATGAATAGAAAAGAAATCTATATGATTGATATATCAACCATGGTCAAGGATGAGTGGCTAAGAAATTGTAGAGAATAAACTAGAGTTAGGGTTTGGTTAGGTTATGGATAAGTATCAACCATAATATCTTAACCAAAACAAAAGGAAAAGCTTCTAGAATGTGCAAGAAGAAGCTAACCCTAATCAAACCCTAATCCCATTTAATCATCCTTAAACATGTTTAAAAATAAATCATATCATGTCACAATAATATATATCACATATATATTATATATTTGCAACAATAGAAAATAATACATTTAACATATATCGCATATATATCAATGTATTAATCCAGTGAGAAAATGAAATAATAAAGTGAGCCAATATTAGATAATGTAATACAATATATCATATATAATATTATACATTAAATCATCGAATCAACACTTGATCCAACGATCCGGCTATATCGAATATAACCGGCTAATATATCATGTACCGATTCATCGAATCAACACTTGATCCGATGTCCCGATTCATATCAAAATATCTCGAGAATATAATATGGTATCTCATATCGCAGTATCCTCGGTCCTGCACATATCACATATGTGCCTCTGCTCCGTTTCGCCTGAGCCAAGAAACCTCTGTGTAGGACTCTAAAGAATCGTCAATACGCCTGTAACAGGAGATGATCATATCAAACACCCACAAGCTGCAAGCGATCAGCTAAACGTAACAGCCACCCAGGTATTGAGCGATCAGAAGATCAACAAGCTAGCCTGTGCGTTCTCCTGTGAATCCAATCAGTAACACTCCCGTACAGTCCGGTCTATTCGTCTGATATGTCGCATATCAAGTCTAAGGGTGGTAAACGTCAGACCCCAGTAACCGATAAGTCGTGTCGATGTGAGGCTCATAACTGGTCGAGAAATTACTAGTAACACTTACCAGTAAATCTCTATATCAGCCCTGGCCAGGGACTTCCAGTTATAGCCAATCGAACACAGCACAACATCAACTCCCTATACCGGGAGAGACGAATCCCCTCCTATCGCTCATTGCCTCCATGTGATTCGGGACAGTACCCAAAAGCCATCATTTTGCACGCCCTCTTAGATGTGGTAAGGTGGAAATCAATGCACAGTAGGAATCACACAAGACTCTATGACGATCTCGGGTCCACAGACTACCCTGTACCAGTGTCACCGGAGAACTGCCATCTGACGTGTGGTATATCACCAACTGGGAGTTCTCGGAGAGTCCGTCCAGTGTACCCAGTCTCCACTGAGCACCCGTACATCATCCTTGATGTCAAACACCGATGGATATGGGATCGTCCATCGCCCATCATATAGGTCAAGATGCGTATACGCTAGTCTACTCTGGTGTATCGATGCCATGTCTCGATATACCCTCGACTAGGAACATTTATAGGATGTACTCATCGACTACCATGGCCCCACTAGTATGAGCTCATCATAATCCCAGTAGTCGAGTACAGATCCTAAGGGCTTTAACAACATGTGAGAGAAAGACAGTAAACCAATACAAGTCAACATGTTAAGATAAAGTGAAACCAAATAGAATACTATCATGACGAGCAAGAAAGTCCTCTCTGTATATATCTAAGCATCCATCGTAATATACATCAAATGTACAAAAATGGCCTCTAGGGCATATACATAACTAACAATCTCCCACTTGCACTAAGGCCAGCTGCTGTAGTATCTCATACCTAGCATCCCGAATAATCTCTCAAACTGTATCTGGGGAATGGCCTTCGTGAGTGGATCCGCAGTGTTGTCCTTCGTATCTACTCTCCTGACCTCGATCTCCCGGCGATCAACTATCTCCCTGATCAGGTGATAGCACCTCAGAATATGTCTGGATTTCTGATGGGATCTGGGTTCCTTGGCCAAAGCCATAGCTCCATTGTTATCGCAATACAGAGGTATTGGATGTTCAATAGATGGAACTACACCAAGTTCACTAATGAACTTCTTCATCCAGACAGCCTCTTTGGCAGCATCGTTGGCAACGATGTATTCAGCCTCCATCGTCGAGTCTGCAACGGTATCCTGTTTGGAACTCTTCCAACATACCGCCCCTCCATTGAGGGTAAAGACAAAACCCGAATGCGACTTAGAGTCGTCCTTATCACTTTGGAAGCTGGAATCGGTAGAGGACTCCACCCGGAGTTCTCCGTTACCATACGCCAAGAACATGTCTCTAGTCCTTCGCAAGTACTTGAGAATGTTCTTCACAGCTGTCCAGTGACTCTCTCCAGGATCTGCTTGATACCGACTCACTACACTTAGTGAGTATGCTACATCGGGTCTGGTACATAGCATCGCATACATGATAGAGCCTACTACCGAAGCATAGGGTATCCCTTGCATGCGAGCTCTCTCCAAATCTGTCTTGGGAGACATCTCTTTGGAGAGAGTGAGTCCAGAGATCGTGGGTTGGTTCCCATGCTTGGATTCTTCCATACTAAACCTCTTTAGGATGGTGTCAATGTACCTGGATTGGGACAATCCCAATATCCGTTTAGATCTATCTATATAGATCATGATTCCCAATATGCAGGAGGCATCACCTAGATCATTCATTGAGAATCTCTGTGATAAGAAGAGCATGACTGATTGCAGCATAGGAATATCATTTCCTATCAAGAGTATGTCATCCACGTACAATACGAGGAAGACAACTTTATCCTCTGCTACCTTCTTATAGATACAAGGTTCATCTATATTTTTGATGAAGTCAAACTCTTTGACTACAACATCAAAACAGATGTTCCAACTCCGCGATGCTTGCTTTAACCCATAAATGGATTTAAGCAGCTTGCACACCTTTCCGCTGTTCCCACTATCTACGAAGCCCTCTGGCTGAGTCATGTACACGCTCTCTTCTAAATCACCGTTTAGAAAGGCGGTCTTAACATCCATTTGCCAGATTTCGTGCTCATGGTATGCAGCAATGGCAAGTAAGATCCGGATGGACTTAAGCATAGCCACTGGAGAAAAGGTTTCGTCATAATCCACACCTGGTCGTTGACGAAAACCCTTTGCTACAAGTCTAGCTTTGAAAGTCTCAACTTTTCCATCTACACCAAATTTCTTTTTAAAAATCCACTTGCTCCCAATGGGTTTTACCCCTTCAGGAGCATTTTCCAAAATCCATACTTTATTGGTGTACATGGATTCCATCTCAGATCGTATTGCATCCAGCCATTTCATGGAGTCACCACTCGTGATGGCCTGCTCGAAACTAGTCGGGTCATCATCTTCCATGATGCAATCCTCGCTTCCACCATCAATGAGAAAACCGTAGTATCTCTCAGGCGGATGAGAAACCCTGCTAGATCAGCGGAGAGGCTGGGTTTCGTCGGGTACTACTGAATCCTCTGGTTCCACTAAATCTTCAGTTGTAGTTTGTGTTGCTGGAACCTCTTCCAGCTCAACCTTATCGCCACTAATTTCTTTTGTAAGAAATTCCTTTTCTAAAAAGGTGGCATGTTGAGCAACAAACACCTTTTGTTGTTCACTGTGGTAGAATAGATATCCATAAGAATTGCTTGGATATCCTACAAACTTACAAAGAACTGATCGTGCCTCGAGTTTGTCCGGATTTTGCCTTTTAACATAAGCCGGACAACCCCATATCCTAACTCTTTTAAGAGATGGTCTCTTTCCATTCCATATCTCATATGGAGTGGTAGGCACAAATTTAGTTGGAACTCTATTCAATAGGTATATGGCTGTCTCCTGCGCATACCCCCAGAAGGAAATAGATAACTCAGCTATACTCATCATAGAGCGCACCATATCTAATTGGGTGCGATTCCTCTGCTCCGATACACCGTTGTGCTGTGGTGTATAAGGAGGAGTAAGCTGAGAGAGAATCCTATTCTCTTTTAGATAATCTAGGAACTCATTGCTTAAGTATTCACCTCCTCGATCAGATTGAAGAATCTTAATATTTTTGCCCGTTTGATTCTCTACTTCGTGCTTATATTCTCTGAATTTCTCAAAAGCTTCAGACTTATGTTTCATCAGGAACACATATCCGAATCTTGAGAGATCGTCAGTGAATGTAATGAAGTAGGAAGAACCGTTCCTGGCGTGCGTAGACATGGGATCGCATACATCACTATGTACCAGTCCTAAGAGTTCGGTAACTCTTTCTCCGTGTCCACTAAATGGAGCTGTGGTCATTTTTCCTTTGAGACATGAATGGCAAGTATCATAAGATGATAATTCGAATGGATTCAAATAACCATCTTTATGTAACATAGCCAGTCGTGTCGCATTGATATGACCAAGTCTACAATTCCACAAGAAGTATTCGTTCATTTCTGAACTTTTCCTCTTGTGTGTGTTTTGTATATTGAGGACTGTATTCTGATTTAGAATGAATATGCCATTATGTAACGAGCCTGATGCAATCAACTTTTGATCTAGGAATATGTTCATAACATTATCCTTTACTACAAAATTATATCCTTCTTTACTTAATAAAGAAACTGATATAATGTTGCACATCTTGTTCGGTATATAATATCACTCATTTAGAATCAGTGTATTACGACTTGGCAATACAAGGTGATATTCGCCAACTGCTTTGGCTGCAATACGTGCACCGTTCCCTACTTGAACAGAATGATCATCTTTTCCCAGTTCTCTACCTTTACGTAGCCCATGTAAAAATTTAAATATGTGGGATCCTGATCCGGTATCTAATACCCAGGACGTAGGATGAACTGAAAAACAATTCTCAATAACTAACACACCTGAAGAAGATGCATCAATATGCATGTTTTTTGGGCGGCTTGAGAATCTAGATATTCTTCTATTCCCTGTTCAGTCTTATAACTCTTATAAGAAAGAACGGGTCCAACGTTCCCCTGCTCAGTATAATAAGCGGGTTCAGTCAATACATCCATATTATTATCTTGATTATGGCCTGACATGGTCGCTACCTGGAGAGAGAGAGAAGAAAACACTTTAGCGTATGCTCTTGCAAGATTAGATTGGTTATTATCTTATCTAATTAGGATGTCTCCCACTTTTTTTTATCAAATCTACCTTCAAACCCTAAAAGGTAAGATTAGCCGGGATTAATTACACCCTACAATTTCGTCAATCTTTCAGCCAGATCAGTGTCGGTACTTTGAGGGAGATTCCCCGTGCTTTTGCACGGACCTAATTAAAGTAAACCTCGTTTTCCCAGAGGCGTAACCCCGTTAATACTTTTTTAGACACCTACTTAATCGACTAATTGTCCTGCGTAAAACACTCTTAGGAGTAACTCTTACTCGCAGTGGGTATCGGGATCCAACTATCTCATAGGAGGTATGCAATCTCATTGCAAATTTCAACACTTGAAATTCACGATACTGCTTTTACCCCTAGCAACTTATGACCTTGGCTAAGGTCAACAAATCATAAGCGCTAGTCAAGTTCAACCCGTCATTTCCTGATTGAATTAAACCCACCCGTACGACCCTTGGCTAAGGTCAACAAAGTCGCACGACTACCCTAACTCAATCACATCTCAAGTTTTAGCAGATAAATACTAATTAACTACCGTACACCACGCCTTGGCTAAGGTCAATAAACGCAGAACGAATACTAACTAGTCTCTATCTGAAATGACGGAGGGCTACGCAGGTTTTTCAGAAAACCCTGAGCGTAATGAACTTGATATCGTCGTAGAATCAAGTGTTTTTGAAAAGGAGTGTTTTTTAGGCTTTTCTTAGTTTCGCTAAAGGGGTCACTCCCGGTGAAGGGATCGTCGGCCCTTTCCTCATCGAATAAGGTCCAGGATATATCATATATACCGCTGTGCAAAGCAAAACACTAAAAGCATTCAAAAGACAAACCGCGTTTTGTAGCATCTGCCAGTTTCGCTAAAGAGGTCACTCCCGGTGAAGGGATCTCGGCTCTTTCCCCATCGAATAAGGTGCAAGATATATCATATATATCACTGTACAAAGCAAAACTGTAGCTACCCTTTTTTGTAAAGTTTTGATTCTACAACATCTTTAGGTTTCTTTTCATTTTATTAATCTCATTAATAAAATCCTATCAGCTTATACTTCCTAAGCATCACAGATAAATAAGACGTACACTTATGTCATCGGCATTCGCCTCGATGTCCCCTCATGCACCGTTAGGTTAGGTAACTAACGACAGAGTAGGGCAGGGCTAGTGCGGGTATAAAACATAAGTAACATCTATATAATATATCATATATATTATATAATGTATCCATCAGAACATATCAAATGATCACATCACAGATATCGCAGCAGAAACATAGATATAATGTGGGATATACTAGGACGTCCGTATTTATTACTTAGCCAATAATAGAAAATACGGATTCCACAGTCGCGATGAATAGCCAAGCCCACACCCAGGACCCCTACGAGAGCGGCAAGCGACCCTACCAATTCTGGAGTTTAGGAGACCCAATCTCGACTCCTCGAGATGGCCTCCCACTGAACCCCATAACCCGGTCACCTGTGCTCCCCTCCTTGTGTCCATCCTAATACGGAAAAGTAAATAATATACAACACAGGTGGCATCAACCTCAACCTGGAAGTGCCCCAAATAAAAGAATATTACATTACATTTGAATTTACATGAATGAAAATATAAAACTCTCATCTCACATAAAACCCATGGCTATTCAATCGCGACAATCCTGCACATCATATCTCAGCAACACATAATATCACATATCATCAACGTAAGTAAGTATGCATACACCGATCGTCGCCGATGTATAGCAACGAAGACCGGCAATACAACTACATACTACACTTACGGTCATAGAAAAGAAAGTGTAAAACTATAATATTTGGAATCCACAATCACTTTAGACATCGTAAATCCGAAATATCACATACTTCGCATTTTATGCCTAACTATATGAATTCCACATATTGTATCACATTCCAGATAAATAGACAGTATTAAACTTTCCGAACAGATAATCAAATACCCAAAATTTCCCAAATAGCTCAACACTTGAGCGGAGTTCAAATAATCCCACAATATGTCATAGTACCAGTGATCCAGCCGTAGAAGAGTCAAGCCAACGCCTCACATGTGGCATGCCGTACTGCCCCAAACCCGAAGGTTCAAAAGGCAGTTCAAGATGGTCACATAATCGAGTTAAGGTTTGTTGTCTTCTAGAGGGCCCACCGCTTAACTTGTACAATTTTTCCGAAAGATTTAAACCCGATAAAAATTCAACACTTGAAAGTTTGCCGTGCCAGGATAAAGTGGGTTAATGATATCCATTCAAATAGTTTAACAGTTTCTAAATATCCGGAAATAAAAACGAATTTAAATATTCCGATCGAATCTACAATTACAAAGCAAACCCCAGATCACTCAACCTTTGAGTCAATATAAAAATACCAGAAACTATAAAAGCACAAATAAAGAATTACTGTGGGAAAAAAAATGTCCAATCAAACAATACGGCCGCGGAACCGCGGCCCAACCAGGCAATGGCCGCGATTCCGCGGTCGTTTGTACGGATCACTGTCTCGAATTTCACAGTTATTCTTATTTTTATCTGCTGTATTTTTCAGGTATTTTTAAATCAGAAAAAATCCAGATTTTAAAAAATTTCCAGAGAGGGGGTTAACTTTGTCGATTCGGGTTCGATCGGAGTTTTAACTTCGTAAACACGTCGCCTAATGCTCTAGCTAGGCTCTGATACCACTGTAAGGTTCCTTGGCACACTAGTGAAGATTCATAGAGCATCAATCATGCCCGAATAAAATTCTACATGTGCCGAACAACACAAAGACGGGATCTTTGCTAGATTATTTGGGTTAAGCATACAAGATAACAACTTTTTATCTAAGTGTGAGGGATTACAACCTTTGTAGTCCGCTCCTTCGCTTCACAAGCTCCGAGTAGAAGTCCCTTTGCCGCGATCCACGATCTTCCGGACTCAAGAGAGGCTCCACGACTCGAACGATCCATGCTAGCTTGAAGTGTTCCGAATCTCCGATGATCTACGTCGAAGTTGCAAAAACCCAAGCTTTCTCACTCTATAGCGATGAACACCCTAATCTCATGGGCTAGATGAGATGAGGATGAGGGAGTAGTATTTATGCTTTCTTTTTAATTCACTTTCTCACAATTTATCATCACAAATGGAATTTCTAGTAAGCTTTTTCTTTTTATCTCAAGAGAGAAGAAGATGATAATGGAAATGATAATTCCTTTTGTGATGAATAGAAAAGAAATCTATATGATTGATATATCAACCATGGTCAAGGATGAGTGGCTAAGAAGTTGTAGAGAATAAACTAGAGTTAGGGTTTGGTTAGGTTATGGATAAGTATCAACCATAATATCTTAACCAAGAAAAAAGGAAAACCTTCTAGAATGTGCAAGAAGAAGCTAACCCTAATCCCATTTAATCATCCTTAAACATGTTTAATAATAAATCATATCATGTCACAATAATATATGTCACATATATATTATATAGTTGCAACAATAGAAAATAATATATTTAACATATATCGCATATATATCAATGTATTAATCCAGTGAGAAAATGAAATAATAAAGTGAGCCAATATTAGATAATGTAATACAATATATCATATATATTATTATACATTAAATCATCGAATCAACACTTGATCCAACGATCCGGCTATATCGAATATAACCGGCTAATATATCATGTACCGATTCATCGAATCAACACTTGATCCGATGTCCCGATTCATATCAAAATATCTCGAGAATATAATACGGTATCTCATATCGCAGTATCCTCGGTCCTGCACATATCACATATGTGCCTCTACTCCGTTTCGCCTGAACCAAGAAACCTCTGTGTAGGACTCTAAAGAATCGTCAATACACCGGTAGCAGGTGATGATCATATCAAAAACCCACAAGCTGTAAGCGGCCAGCTAAACGTAACAGCCACCCAGGTATTGAGTGATCAGAAGATCAACAAGCTAGCCTGTGCGTTCTCCTGTGAATCCAATCAGTAACACTCCCGTACAGTCCGGTCTATTCGTCTGATATGTCGCATATCAAGTCTAGGGGTGGTAAACGTCAGACCCCAGTAACCGATAAGTCGGGTCGATGTGAGGCTCATAACAGGTCGAGAAACTACTAGTAACACTTACCAGTAAATCTCTATATCAGCCCTGGCCAGGGACTTCCAGTTATAGCCAATCGAACACAACACAACATCAACTCCCTATACCGGGAGAGACGAATCCCCTCCTATCGCTCATTGACTCCATGTGATTCGGGACTGTACCCAAAAGCCACCGTTTTGCATGCTTTCTTGGACGTGGTAAGGTGGAAATCAAAGCACAGTAGGAATCACACAAGACTCTATGACGATCTCGGGTCTACAGACTACCCTGTACCAGTGTCACCGGAGAACTGCCATCTGACGTGTGGTATATCACCAACTGGGAGTTCTCGGCGAGTCCGTCCAGTGTACCCAGTCTCCACTGAGCACCCGTACATCATCCTTGATGTCAAACACCGATGGATATGGGATCATCCATCGCCCATCATATGGGTCAAGATGCGTATACGCTAGTCTACTCTGGTGTATCGATGTCCTGTCTCGATATACCCTCGACTAGGAACATTTATAGGATGTACTCATCGACTACCGTGGCCCCACTAGTATGATCTCATCATAATCCCAGTAGTCGAGTATTGATCCTAAGGGCTTTATCAACATGTGAGAGAAAGACAGTAAACCAATACAAGTCAACATGTTAAGATAAAGTGAAACCAAATAGCATACTATCATGACGAGCAAGAAAGTCCTCTCTGTATATAACTAAGCATCCATCATAATATACATCAAATGTATAACAATGGCCTCTAGGGCATATACAAAACTAACAGCATTTTCTCGGTGCTGAGACGTGTGCTTGAAACCCGATTCGAGGAGATGGATGATCCGTTTGCAGGTTCGTGGTGGACCTGGTATGGTTCCCCGGGGCGAGAAATGTTTTTCGTGGAGTAGACGATGAGCCTGGCAGGGTGGCGAGTACCTACCGGTGATTGGTTGGACCTGGCGGTTATCCGGAGGATACCGACCAGAGTCGAGAGATGGATGCGGGATGATCCGTAGTGCCGGGGCCGAGGGTCGATACCGCAGACGGAGCCCGTGGGCTGATCCGGACTGACGGAGCCCGATATATGAGGATTTGCGTGTCGATGCTGGACACGAGTATTTTATGATATTTTGGGTGCCGATATTGGGCACTCGTGATTTCTCAGAGATTTACAGGATTTGAGGGCCGATGGGTGTGCCGGCGCCTGAGTTATTTGGGATTTAGGCGCAGTTGTGGGCACCGATTGTTTTCCACGTTGATATTCCGTGTAGATGTCGTTTATCCCATGCTCAGCATTGATTACCATATATCTCATCCTGTTGTTATTTTACCTGACAGAGCATCTGCATGATTATTGCACATACTGCTTATCACGCATTGATATCATCTGCTGGCATTCGTTAGAGGAGCGCCGTACGTGCATGCTCGCGATTACCTTTATATGTTATCTCTATTCACGAGTTGGCAACTCACCCCCGTTGTGCCACAGTATTTGCAGGTTGCCCTCAGCATAGTCGCGGCAGGCTGTCTTTTGCATCTTTTGGCTACAGATACCACTACAGTTGCGGCGAGAGCTGTTTTGCATTTAGGTGGGTTGTGGTATCTGATTACTTTTATTGTATCCCTTTTTGTATCTAGTACTCTCCATCTACCATTTATGTACTGGACTTAGATACTGTGTGAGGACGATGATGCATATTTTGTATTCTGGTGTCGAACTCGTGGGAGCCGACTGTTTTTATATGCGGTTATTTTCTGTGATGTTTACTTTTTGCTCATTCTTCGCTACAGCGTCGTATATTACTCTTGTGTTGATGGTTTCCGCCGTTGGGCGTGATTGCTCCCGTTTGGGAATGTTTTGTTTCATTATATCTCATTTTTACTCGTATCCTCTTTTATACCCGGTCTCGGGGCTACTCTTACAAAGGAAATGCTGCCAAAATTATTTAAATGATTAAGTAACTTTAAAAGAACTTATTGAATTATTTAAGGTTTTCTAAATGTTTTAACTAAATGTTTTCAACACTCACTATTTTTAAACGGTTTTGATTTCTGGGTTCGGCTTACTTAGTCGCGTTACGCCTGTAGACGTAGCGTGGTTAAGTGACTGTCACGAGTCGAAATACTCGGGTCGTGACAAAGTTGGTATCAGAGCGTAGGTTTTACCTTCGGAGTGTAGGATGACCTTGGTATGATGGAGTAGGTAGCCGAAGCAGACTGGCGTAGCGTGTGTATGTTCCGCGGCATACTCACGACACGGTACTCCGCCAAGGCGACCTTAGGACTTATTGGTTTAAATTCCTTCTTGAGTATATATATATTCTTGTGATTCGATTTCCGTATTCTTATCGGATCCTAATTTCCCTTTCAGCCATTATGCCCCAAAGACTACGAGGGCGCGGAGAGCGGCCGCGAGGGCCGAGATTCGAGTTGACTCGTCCGAGACGAGGACTGATCCGGACAGTGCACACGTTGTACCCGAGCAGACTGTTCCTCCCGTAACAGATCAGAAAGCTACGCTAGGGGCTGGTATGCAGGAGATGCGCCAGACGGTGGGATCCAGCATGCAGGAGATGCGCCAGATGATAGGATCGCTAGTTGATACGCTTCGAGCACAGCGACCAGAGCTAGCTCCACCCGTTCCAGAGACCGCGATGGTACCTACCGCACAGCCAGTTGCCCCTGCAGCCACGGAGGTGATTACAGTATCGCTATCAGAGTTCATGAGGCTGAAGCCTCCGGTCTTCACAGGCACCGATACAGCCGAGGACCCACAGTCTTTCATCGACAGGATGGCCCGGATATGCCGTTCCCTCAGATGCGAAGATACGAGATGGGTTGAGTTCACGAGCTTTCGCCTGGAAGGTCTTGCGCAGAAGTGGTGTGATTCAGTTGAGAAGGGCAGAGCAGCAAGTCTTCCTCCTATGACCTGGACAAAGTTTGTGACAGTATTTCTAGCCCGTTTCCTTCCCCAGAGCGTTAGGGATGCCTGAGCACGCAGATTTGAGTCCTTGCGCCAGACGCCAGGGATGACGGTGGCAGAGTATGACGTGCTGTTTACAAAGCTAGCAGTCTATGCCCCATATTTAGTGGCTACCGAGGAGTTGCGAGTCAAGAGATTTGTTCGAGGCTTGCTTACACCATTGTTCCTCGCGATCAGCACGCAGCACTACGAGACCTATGCATCAGCTGTTGACGCAGCCGTAGTAGTCGAGGAGCACCTTGCTGAGACTTCGGTAGTTCCAGAGTCGAAGTGAGTTCGTACCAGTATATCCGCACGGAGGCAGTCATTCAGACGCCGCGACAGGTATCGTTCTAGTACGAGGAGTAGCAGAGATTCGGGACGAGGCCAGATGTTTAGTTCTTATCCCCAGGAGAGTCAGCAGTCACCACGGGGTTGCTTTAGGTGCGGCAGTCTACTTCACCTCGTTAGAGATTGTCCTGAGATACACCGGAGGGAGGCGGCAGCACCACACGTTACCTTACCACCTTCACCACCCCAGAGGGCGTTGCCTATGGTACCTACCGTTGCTCCGCACCAGACTCATACACAGAGAGGTCGTGGGCATGGAGGAGTTGCTCAGAGAGGACGGGATGACCGAGGCAGAGGGCAGTCAGTCGCAGGTGGTGGACAGGCGCGGGTTTTTGCTTTGACGCATCAGGACGCGCAGGCGTCTAATGCGGTGGTTTCAGGTATCCTTCCTGTATGTACAGTTGATGCACACGTGTTGTTCGATCCCGGATCCACGCATTCGTACGTATCCACACACTTCGTGCCGAGTTTGGGTAGAGAGTCCTGTTTGCTTGATCAGCCGCTTGTTGTGACCACTCCTGTGGGAGAGTCATTTGTTGCTAGGCACGTGTTCCGATCCTGTACCGTCTGTATTGGCAAGAGGGAGTTTCCTGTCGACTTGATCCTTCTTGAGATGTTGGACTTCGACATTCTTTTGGGCATGGATTGGTTAGCCACGTGCTACGCTTCTGTGGACTGCCGTGAGAAGACAGTTAGATTCTGCTTTCCCGGCGAGTCGGTGTTTGTTGTGTTGGGGGTCCGTGGTGCCGCCCCTCACAGTGTGATTTCGTCTTTTCGCGCTGGACAGCTTTTGAGGAAGGGATGTCAGGGATTTCTCGCTTATATTTGCGATGCTAGTGCTACACAGGTTCCATTGGATCAGGTTCTGGTTGTTAGCAAGTTCCCTGATGTGTTCCCTGACGAGCTTCCTGGGCAACCGCCCGAGCGCGACATTTCTTTCTGTATTGATTTGGTTCCTGGCACGGGGCCTGTTTCCATACCGCCATATCGGATGGCCCCGACGGAACTTCGAGAGTTGAAGTGTCAGTTGCAAGATTTGCAGGATAAGGGACTTATTCGACCCAGTGTTTCTCCTTGGGGTGCTCCAGTCCTGTTCGTCAAGAAGAAGGACGGCAGTTTGCGTCTGTATATCGACTACCGCCAGCTGAACAGGGTGACAGTGCGGAACAGGTATCCTTTGCCGCACATCGACGATTTGTTCGACTAGATTCAGGGGGCAGGGTACTTTTCGAGGATCGATTTACGATCGGGCTATCATCAGCTGCGGGTTCGACATGAGGACATTCCCAGGACAGCTTTCCGTACGCGTTACGGCGATTATGAGTTTTTGGTGATGTCGTTCGGACTCACCAATCCGCCAGCAGCATTCATGGACTTGATGAACCGTATTTTCCGTCCATATTTGGATCTGTTCATTATAGTGTTCATTGACGATATCTTGGTGTATTCCCGGAGTAGTGAGGAGCACGAGCAGCATCTGCGGATTACACTGCAGACTTTGAGGGAGCACCAGCTTTATGCGAAATTCTCCAAGTGTGCTTTTTTGCTGGACAGCGTAGACTTCTTGGGGCATGTGATTTCACGAGACGGTATATGTGTAGACCCGAGGAAGATCGAGGCCGTTCAGCGTTGGCCCAGACCCACATCGGTTACGGAGATTCACAGCTTTTTGGGGTTGGCCGGTTACTACAGGCGATTTGTGCAGGACTTCTCCAGTATTGCTACCCCTTTGACCGGGTTGACCCGGAAGGGAGTCCCTTTCGATTGGACGGAGGAGTGCGAGCGCAGTTTTCAGCAGTTACGGACTCGGCTGACGACGGCACCGTTATTATCATTACCTTCAGGCTCAGGCGGGTTTGTGCTCTATTGTGATGCCTCTCGAGTGGGACTAGGGTGCGTGTTGATGCAGCATGACAGGGTAATCACGTATGCTTCGCGACAATTGAAGAAACATGAACAGAACTAACCCACTCATGATTTGGAGATGGCTGCAGTGGTCTTTGCACTTAAAATCTGGCGACATTACCTATACGGCGAGTCGTGCCAGATATTCACTGATCACAAGAGTTTAAAGTATATATTTCAGCAGCGAGACCTGAACCTTAGGCAGCGCCGATGGATGGAGTTAGTGAAGGATTACGATTGCGAGATCTTGTACCACCCGGGCAAGGCGAATGTAGTGGCGGATGCGTTGAGCAGGAGGCCCGGGAGTAGTCTATCTTATTTGAGCGCGGTACAGGGGCAGTCGTCGGCAGATTGGCAGATATTATGCGACAGCCGGATACAGTTCGAGTTCACGCCGATTGGAGGACAGATCGCGCATGTTCGTGCACGCCCACAGTTACTTGACCGCATACATGAGGCACAGCGTAGTGATGACCGATGTTCGGAGATCATGGCACAAATTAGACACGGCAGATTTTCCGAGTTCGTGATCGATGATCAGGGGGTACTACGATTTGGAGTTAGACTATGCGTACCAGATGCTGAGGGACTGCGACATGAGATTCTTGAGGAGGCACATCGATCGGTGTACTGCGTCCATCCTGGTTCCACCAAGATGTATCATGATATGAGAGATGTTTATTGGTGGGACGGAATGAAGAAGGACATCGCAGATTTCGTATCGAGATGCCTGACTTGTCAGCAAGTCAAGGCTGAGCACCAGAGGCCCGCGGGAGAGCTACAACCGTTACCCATTCCGGAGTGGAAATGAGAGCAGATTTCGATGGATTTCGTTGTGGGCCTACCCAGGACTAGTCGAGGGTATGACTCCATCTGGGTGATCGTGGATCGTTTGACGAAGGCGGCTCACTTCCTACCAGTGAAGACGACTTTCGGATTTTCTCAGTATGCCCAGATCTACATCGACGAGATAGTACGACTGCACGGAGTCCCGACATGTATCGTGTCCGACAGAGGCACCCAGTTTACCAGCCGATTATGGCAGAGGCTTCAGGAGGCTTTAGGCACTCGCTTGAGTTTCAGCACAGCATTTCATCCGCAGACCGACGGACAGTCAGAGCGGACTATTCAGACTCTCGAGGACATGCTCAGAGCGTGTGTATTAGATTTCGGAGGTAGCTGGGATCATCACTTACCCTTGGTAGAATTCTCCTACAATAACATCTACAAGGAGACCATTCAGATGGCACTGTTTGAGGCTCTCTATGGGAGGAGATGCAGATCGCCCGCCTGTTGGACAGAGCTCAGTGAGGGCAGTATCTTAGGGCCACAGATTGTTGAGGAGACGACCGCGAAGATCCAGTTGATTCGCGATAGGATGAGAGCAGCGCAGAGTAGGCAGAGATCTTATCCGGACCGTCGGCGGCGCAGGCTTGAGTTTTCTGTTGGTGATCAAGTTTTCTTTAGGGTCTCCTTTATGAAAGGTGTGATGAGATTTGGGAAGAAGGGGAAGCTCAGTCCCAGATATGTGGGCCCCTTCGAGATCCTCAAGCGTGTTGGTGCAGCGGCATACCGATTAGCCCTTCCGCCCAGTTTTCCAGATGTGCACCTCGTATTTCATATTTCGATGCTCCGTAGATATCTTCATGATCCTTCGCATGAGATTCAGCACCCGACGATCCAGCTTGAGCGCGACCTTTCCTATGCAGAGCAGCCGGTGATGATCTTGGATCGACAAGTGAAGAAATTGAGATTGAAGGACATCCCATCAGTTAAGGTACTTTGGCGTGGTCAGAACCGTAAGGAGGTCACTTGGGAGACCGAAAGCGAGATGATGAAGACGTTTCCCCATCTTTTCCAAGGTGCGTGTAGTTAGATTTTGAAATTCGGGGACGAATTTCTTTAAGGGGGAGAGATTGTAACACCTTAGGATGTGTTAGTGACTAATTATATTTAAATAATGGATTTTTAATAAGAACTTTACCAAAGTGGGTTTTAAATATTTTTCCTAATTTAATAAATATTTTTCTAAAATTTTCCTAGGCTTGCACACACATGTGCATGTAAACTAGGGTTTTTAAGAGAGTTAATACTAGGATTAGCAACCATGGTGGGTTTAATCATGGGGATTAAGTCTTTTGGGTTTTAATTGGGTTTAATTAGTTAATTAATAATTGCTTTAATTTGAATTCCTTTGGGGGTTGACTTGGTGAGAGGGAGAGAGAGTGCATCATGGCTTAAGCCATGCTTGCAATTAATGAAGAGAGAGAGAGGAGGGGTTGACATTGGGGTGATGATTTTCCTCTCATTTTGTTTGTTCTTTCTCACAACCTCACTCTCTCTCTCTCACACACACACACTTACCTCACAGCAGTAGCAGCAGCAACCATCTCATCTCAGGAGCAGAAGCAAGCAGCACAGCAGCAGCAAGCCACAGCAGCAGCAAGCCACAGCAGCAGCAGGCAGCAGTAGGCAGCAGCAGCAACAGTGAGAGCAACACCAGCCACAACTCCAGCTGCAACCCCTTCCCTTCACTTCTTCTTCTTCCTCCAGCTCCCTAGGGTCGAGTGTGGGGTATATTTCCTAAACTTACTCCCTAGTTTACTTGTTTAGTGTAGTTTTGCTTCGGTTAGTGGTTATTGATGCGATTTAGTGCGATATGAGGTGTTTAGCGGGAAACTTGAGCAAGTGATGTGTGATTTGGTTTCAGTAGGTTGGTAGAGTGTTGTTAAGGCCATTTCAACCCAGCTTAGCCCCCAGTTGCACTAAATTACCACCAGATCCCTATTTGATGCAATTCGTCGTTTTAAGCCAAATTTGAGTTTCTGGAAACTGCTATCGACCCGATGAGTTCAGATTAATTTTGAGAGGACTGCAGTATACTTGTTAGGTTCTGATACCCCAGGTAGAACCCGACCCCCAAACTCCATACAGTGGCCGCCGAAATATTCGATCCGGCCGCAATTTGCGGCCAGATGGGTAGGGTTTGGGTTTGGTCCTTTGGGTGTCTTCTGCTGTGTGTAGTGTTATGGTATATATATTTTTTTAAATTAATTTTTGTATAAAAATCTAGAACTATATACCTATTTCTCGTATTTTAAACCTCCGTGACACGCGTGATACGCGTGTGGGTTTGGGGTTTCTGCGTATCGCGGCGCGTCAGGGTACTTTTAGGCGCGTGATCACACGTTTTAGCGTATCGCGCACACGTCCGATTGGTTTACGACACGGGTTTCTAATTGTATCGTAATATCACGTTTTATGAATTTGAGCTTATGTGTGATATATGTTATGTGATTCTAGGTTCGCCGGCGAGTGAGACGGACGCTGCGAAGAAGGGAAAGCAAGTCGTCGGCTACACTTAGCGCGAGACTTCGGTGAGTAGATTTAACATCTACGGGGATATCGCCCGCATGGCGTTATGCGTCAGGGCTGATAGGACATTATTATTATATGTTGCATTTACCTCATGGACTATCATTGAATATTGCATTCCCTGCTGTATGTTGGCTTAGAATTGATAGAACACCGCACTATTACTAACGGTTCATGTTGCACGAGCACTAATCTGCATGCTACACACACACCGTTAGTAATTACCATGACACACCCACTGTAGAACTGCCATGATTATATTGCTGTATTTCATTTCATATATGATTCGATATGACTTTCATGGAAATTGGGAGCCGCATGATAACTTTAAAAACGGAAACTAATTTTAAAAGCGGTTTTCCCTTATACCTATATCATGGATTGATGTACATGACACATCGCATTGGATTTATTTCTTGGTGTTGGATTTTCATGTGATTTCTGGTTTTGAGGACCGTGGGATTTTTAAGATGCACTATTTGAAAACCCGGTTCCTCGTGATATGATATTTTGGTGTGTCCACCACGCGTTTTCTCGGTGCTGAGACGTGTGCTTGAAACCCGATTCGAGGAGATGGATGATCCGTTTGCGGGTTCGTGGTGGACCCAGTATGGTTCCCCGGGGCGAGAAATGTTTTTCGTGGAGTAGACGATGAGCCTGGCAGGGTGGCGAGTACCTACCGGTGTTTGGTTGGACCTGCCAGTTATCCGGAGGATACCGACCAGAGTCGAGAGATGGATGCGGGATGATCCGTAATGCCGGGGCCGAGGGCCGATACCGCAGACGGAGCCCGTGGGATGATCCGGACTGACGGAGACCGATATATGAGGATTTGCGTGTCGATGCTGGACACGAGTATTTTATGATATTTTGGGTGCCGATGTTAGGCACTCGTGATTTCTCAGAGATTTACAGGATTTGAGGGCCGATGGGTGTGCCGGCGCCTGAGTTATTTGGGATTTAGGTGCAGTTGTGGGCACCGATTGTTTTCCACGTTGATATTCCGTGTAGATGTTGTTTATCCCTTGCTCAGCATTGATTACCATATATCTCATCCTGTAGTTATTTTACCTGACAGAGCATCTGCATGATTATTGCACATACTGCTTATCACGCATTGATATCATCTGCTGGCATTCGTTAGAGTAGCGCAGTATGTGGATGCTCGCGATTACCTTTATATGTTATCTCTATTCACGAGTTGGCAACTCACCGCCGTTGTGCCACAATATTTGCAGGTTGCCCTCAGCATAGTCGTGGCAGGCTGTCTTTTGCATCTTTTGGCTACAGATACCACTACAGTTGCGGCGAGAGCTGTTTTGCATTTAGGTGGGTTGTGGTATCTGATTACTTTTATTGTATCCCTTTTTGTATCTAGTACTCTCCATCTACCATTTATGTAATGGACTTAGATACTGTGTGAGGACGTTGATGCATATTTTGTATTCTGGTGTCGAGCTCGTGGGAGCCGACTGTTTTTATATGCGGTTATTTTCTGTGATGTTTACTTTTTGCTCATTCTTCGCTACGGCGTCGTATATTACTTTTGTGTTGATGGTTTCCGCCGTTGAGCGTGATTGCTCCCGTTTGGGAATGTTTTGTTTCATTATATCTCATTTTTACTCGTATCCTCTTTTATACCCGGTCTCGGGGCTACTCTTACAAAGGAAATGCTGCCAAAATTATTTAAATGATTAAGTAACTTTAAAAGAATTTATTGAATTATTTAAGGTTTTCTAAATGTTTTAACTAAATGTTTTCAACACTCACTATTTTTAAACGGTTTTGATTTCTGGGTTCGGCTTACTTAGTCGCGTTACGCCTGTAGACGTAGCGTGGTTAAGTGCCGGTCACGAGTCGAAATACTCGGGTCGTGACACCATGATTCATTAGGAAGACCGCGGAACCGCGGCCAAAACCCCCTTCTGGCCGCGGTTCCGCGACAGCAATAGGTTATCATCGTGCCAATTTTTTCCAGTGGGCTTTTGGGTTGGAAATAGGGGTTTTGGAATATTCATTTTGGGCCCAGAATTTCTTTATGTGCTACGGTAATGCTTGGGGCCCACTTTGGTAAATTTGATCGATCGAAACTTTTAAACACATTAGTTCATAGTATTTACATTATATCTGCAACCGTGAATGTCACTTGATCGGTAAATCCCGTCTAACTGCTATAGCCCGGTTAGACGGATTTGCGAACGTGACATTCACGTTGATGTTCTGTGTTGTGCTGTGATGTTGCGGATTGGTCGTGGGGGATAGCCTGGATGCAATGCTAGTACAATTTTTGTTGTATTATGTACATTTGATATTGCGGGGCGAGCGTCCGACATGTAGACTGCCGTCACTGCCTGATTGTATATTATTCTTTTGGGGCACGACCGGGTCGAGGTCGATGTACCCGTTGTATGTATATTTTTACTTTCTATAGTAGGATTACCCCAAGGTGGGGTGCACGGATAGCCAGGTTCTAGAGGGCAACGGGCCCGCGTCTCATTGCTTTGAGACGGAGGGGGCTTCACTCTAGAATTGGCAGGTTGTTCGCCGCACTCGTAGGGGGTACAGGTTGACCTAGGAGGGGTGCCCAAGTTACCGGATTCCGTGAAGTGCTGGGTGTCCATTCACGTTGCTGAAGGGGGCTGCCTCGCTTCATGTTTTGGCTGGTAACTTGCCGCTCCCGTAGGGCTCTAGGATTTCATTGCACAGGTTATCCACACGACCAGGGGAACGTCGGGTTTCAGTAGCGGCTCTGTGAAACCCGGGGATCCCAGATATCTGTATTGTTCTGTGATGCTGTACATTTATGTGATGTTGCATTTTATCACGCCTTGAGCGAAATATTATATATTGATATATATACTAGTAGATGTTGTATATGTTTTGCATCCGCGCTAGTCCAGTCCCCGATCTGTCGTTTGTTAAGTAACCTAACGGGTAATGACGGGACCCAGTGGCGAATGCGGATGGCATATACGTGCATCATTATTTTCGTTCTTTATTGGTGTGATCAATTGATGGGACTGCGTTGATTCGGATCAATGCAAGTTAAAAACAAACCTATTCTGATGTTGTTGGAACACTTTTCAAAAAGCTGTTATTGCAAGGACGTTCTCTTTTGTTTTGCATCGTGGTATTCAGTTGGAATATCCTGCTCCTCAGTCGACGAGGCAAGGGCCGAGATCCCTTCACCGGGAGTGACCCCTTGGACAGAAGTTTGCGTCAGGGAAATAACTTCACTATAGCCGATTACTTTTGCTTTGCATCATGGTATTCAGTTGGAATATCCTGCACCTCATTCTACGGGGAAAGAGCCGAGATCCCTTCACCGGGAGTGACCTCTTTAGCAAAGGTTTTCGTCACTATATTTTTATAAAGCTATCCAGTTCCTTCAACGATAACAAGTTCATTACGTTAAAGGTTTTCGCCAGAAACCATTCGTAGCCCTCCGTCGTTTCAGACGGGTAGCACGTTGTATTCATGCTATGTTTGTTGACCTTCGTCAAGGCATAGTGAATGGTAGCTGCTTGTTACCTTTCTGCTGCATAGATAGATGCGTTGGTTTGGGACAGTCGTATAGCCTTGTTGACCTTCGTCAAGGGCTTGTACGGGTGGGTTCAAATTAACCTGGACAATGACGGGTAGAACTTGACATGTGACTTATGATTTGTTGACCTTCGTCAAGGTCATAAGAGCATGGGGCAAAAATCCACATCGGGAGTTTCTAAAGAAACTGAAACTTGCCAGATATGCGCATACCTTCTGGAGTGTGATAACATGAGAGGATTCCGTCACATTATCATGCGATGATAGTTGGATCCCGATTCCCACTGATGAGTTGGTTTACTCCTCGGGTGATCCCGACTAATTCTTCTTTCAGGTTTGGTGGAGAATTTGACGGTACAGTGGGAGGTATCCAGATTAGATAAATTGGTAACCATTCTGATCTAGGTTAGAGTGCACGCTGAGTGTTTCTTTTCTCTCTCTCTTTGGCAGTGACCATTGACCCGACCCTAAGATTATGACTCAGTGACCAAAATTAATTGAACCTTCTTAAACACTGGCTTTTGGATTGTCAGAGTTGCAAACCTCATTGCCACTCCTACTTTTACCCTTTTCTCCAGGACACCCCGTATTACTACGAACGTCCACTTCCATTGGACAAAACCATCGTATGGTTATATACGAACTCGAAGGAATTTATTTGAGGATGGTTTCCGGTTCTGGAGAAAACGAATAGAACTATTCAGTTGTCTTTTCCTTTTAACTTCTCTCAGGTTGCAAGTACTCCTTGGTTTAGGAGATAGTACACCTGTTACGCAAATTGGATAGTCTTCTTCCAAACCATAGGCAGGTGCCGAATGGTGGGGAATGAAGAAAACCAATTAGCATAACGATGGTGTACAGAAGGTATTAAGTAAAGACATAACAAGGGATTAGTAAGAGGGCAAAGTAAATTGCGACTTCTATTCACGACCAAACCAAGTATTTCTTCGCCAATCCTAAATCACCTTTGTATTTCTCCAGGACACTCCGTATCACTACGAAGATCCACAGTTTATTGGATATTCCATCGTATGGTTATATACGAACTCGAAAGGAACTTGTTCCAGTTCGGGGATGGATTCTGGTTCAGGAGAAATAGGAATAAGGTTTATTCGGTTATCTTTTATCTTCACCTTCTCTCACATTGCGAGTGATCCTGAGATTAGGACAGTACACCCATTATGCTTATTGGATAGTCTTCTTCCAAACCATAGGCTGGTGCCGAACGGTAGGGAAGGAAGAAAACTATTTGGCCTAAAGGGGTGTACAGAAGATAATGACTAAAGACATATAAAGGGATTTGGAAAGATGGCAAAGAATTACACGGTTACAGTTGTGAATCTGGATTATGGAAGAGGCATTACTAGGAATACCGGAATACCGGAATACCCCATCTAAACATTTCAATGTTTCAATTTCACTGTGTACTGTTAAAGGAAAACTGTTTTCCCAATCAGATCTTGCTCCAGGGTATGTATTTACCAGGTATGATTATCACATCTGTATGGTTTTAAAGATGATGAGTGGAAGTAAGTTATTGGGAATTCGGAGATTGTCCTCGTTATATCGGAATTCGTTGTAATTGGTGATATTTGAAGAAATCACCTGGGCTGTTTGCCGGTCGACAAATATTTGGTTTTGAATATCCGCTGTCATGCACCAATTTCAAATTGATATATCTGTACGTCTATTTTTTTAGAGTGAGATATAATTTTTTGAAATTATGTCGATGACATTTACCTATATCAGTGGATGGTTAGGTAAGGAGCATTAAACAGCGGTGTAATTCTTCTTAACCATAAGTACAGTTTTCAACCTACGACACACAGGAAATGAGTTATTGACTCAAAGGACTTGTACAGAGCATTGTATGTTGTCCAGCGTCCATTAGGACAGTGGGGATGGTCCTCGTAATATATTCGGGTTACTTATGACTTCTCTAGTTTTTAGACAGGTGTTTCGTGGAAACACAGGGTCTGAATTTTGAGAAGTTATAGGTATATGAATAAAGTAGAGAACCTGGTATTGCAAGTATCGAGATTCTTCAAAGTGATCGAAGATGTAGATACTTGTGTAAGGTATTCAGTTGATAGTAATGTTTAAGAGAAACTTGTTTCTCTTTCAGGTTACTCATAATTGGAAGCATTCCTAAATTGAGTAACACTGATCGGCCTCCTTCCATTTAGTAGACATGCACTGGAGAAAGATGCATGATTTGAATCCGGTTCAATTAAATCAGTGCCTCTGGTTCTATATTGGATATAGAACAGTTCATATCTTAACGATGTTAAGGTACGGGGAGTTGTTTGGCTTATGCTTAAAACCAGACTCTGGATCACTCAAGGCACGTTTCTGTAATGGTTGTTTGTGGGTTGACCCAGGCTATGACGAGGGTTGACTTTCTACCATCTGGAAGATCAATAGTGATATTGTTCTTGACTCGCCACAATTTTAAAAGAAATGGATTTTTCCAGAAAACAGTAGTGGGAGTATGGTAGAACTGGAAGTGATTCCAGAACCACAAACGATTACTGAAGATTTGATAGGAACCTAAAGATTCAATCTGGCTTGACATTCCATTGGCCACTCCGTAGATACGGTGGGTAACCTCAGGCACTCGAGGGGTACTCCGGTAGCCTCAAGGACGGTGACAGGGAGGTTCTTGTTTACCCACACTAGCCATTGCTGTTGTTCCAGGATACGAGACCCGGCAGGAGGATGTGTATAGCGTCGTTCTAAACTAGCTTTAGAAGTGTACGTGTATATGACTCTGCCAGAGGGTTGTCGTAGTCAGTGGGAGCAGTGGAAGCATTGGTGGACAAGGGGCTTATGTCTATTTATAGACTAAAGAAGATATAGCGGAGATAGATCATCTATTTTTGATGTGACAGTCATAGGTTTGACTTCATCAGAATAGGGGATGGATTTGTTGAGAAGGTAGTAGGGTGTGATGTCCTGGTATTTGGGACTTGGACATTATATCAGACATACTCGTTACTAGATCTTTGGTTTTAGATCTAGATTTGGGTGGTTTCCCAATTAAGGGTACTTAGACAGCATTCTAAGAGTATTTAGAATGGACGACTCCTGGCACGGTAGTGTACCTGCAGGTGATGGAGTCACCCTCTCTAATGGTGTCTTACAAACTAAAGGGGAGAGGGATGTGCATGATTGCCAGATCACTTGCTTAGGCAATTGAGTCAATCATGAGATGTCAAGTACCACACCAGATGTTGTTTTTGCAGTAGATGCAATAAGTTGATATTGATCCAATCCTGGAGAAGCAGTCGGAAGCAGTTTTAGAACATAAGTGGATGTTCTAGGGATATGGTAACGACAGCCTCATTCGGGAGAAAGTTATCATTCCAGGCTTCCAAGGTGACATGGACGACAGGGAGGTTGTCAGAGTTATAGTTTTTCCTTCTGACGAGGGGCAGTATTTTGGACAGATGGTCCAAGGCAATACTGAGGGAGGCATGGCGCAGGATACTGATTAAGTTCAGTTGACGATACAGTCTAAGAAGTTTGGATTTGGAGTTCATTTATGGCTAGGTCCCATCAGACATCCAGACACATTCTAAGACAGGTATTGCTCATTTCGGGAGATGGCTTTCTCCGCGAACTTGAGATATAGAGAGACATAGAAAGAAACATCAATGCGGATCCACTCACTGAGGCTATTCCTCGAACGCAATAGTTTCGCAAACGGGATTTGTGAGACTGACTGGTAGAGGAGTTGGGTGTTCGGTATCACACGGGCTGTGAGTATGCGACATCGGAATAATTAGCCTTGAGTGCAAGTGGGAGATTGTTGGAGATAGTGCCCTCAGAGTCAATTATTGGATCACAGGCACGTGATTGTAATGATTGAGAGAGGACCTATCCCGGTAGGACAGTCTTACTCAAGATGATAATATGCTATCTGGTTTATCTTTATCATCGTGTACTGCTTTAGGTGACCTTACAGGTCACTATTGCACGTTGATAGAGCCCCTAGGATTCTTGCTTGACTGCCAGCAATATCAGGGCGATCATATACGTGGGAGATGGTAGTCTATAAGCACATCCTTAAAAGGTCCCTAGTCGTGGGAGTTTCGAGACAGGGCATCGATACTCCAGAGTAGACTAGTGTATACAGTCGAGACCCCGACGAGGGGCGGTGGCCGGTCTCACAAGCCACAGGTGTCAGTTGGTTCACCTAAGATGTATACAGGTGCTCATTGGGTTATGAGTACACCGGACAGGACTCGCCGGGAACATGCTAGTTGGTCTTATACCTGACGTCAGATAGCAGTTCCCTGGTGACATGTGTACAGGTTAGTTCATCGACCTGAGGATCGTCATATGTCTCGTGTGAGTTCCAACTGTACTTTGATTACTACCCTACCACGCTCAAAGGAGACGTGCAAACAGGTTTTAGTTGGGTACAGTCCCGAGCCACATGGAGGCAGTGAGCGGATCTTCAGGGGTTCGTCTCTCCCGGTATTGGGGTGAGGTCGCGCTGTGTCTAGAAGAGCCATTACACGAAGTCCTTGGCCAAGGCAGGAGATTTACTGGTAGGTATTCTAGTAGTATCTCAGGATGTTCTAGGCTACACTCCGACACGACTTGTACCGCTTTTGGGGGTCTGATTTTTACCAACCCCCTAGGCCCGCCATGCGATGCTCATAGACGAAAGGACCGGACTGTACGGATATTGTCACTTACAGGTTCAGTAGGGTGTCAGGATGAGTTCGCTCATCGGCGTCCCTTTTGGTCAATAGCTGGTAGCCCGTCACGTATGGCTAATACCTCTAACGTGCTAGTGGTTAAATCCACAGCCATAGTATTGACGAGTCTTTAGAGTCCCCCACAGACAGTTGCTTAAATTTTCGGGCAAAACGCTGTAGAGGACGTATGGAGATATGGAAGGGTTCGATCAGATACGTGCAGTATTGTACGGATCATGATCGGACTGAAAATACTAGCGGGCTTTGGTTTAAGCCAGATCCTAGTATTGTACAGTGTAGATTTTGTCTCATTGCATTTGTATTAGGTCGGAATACAAATGCGGGTATGTATATACAGTAGCTGGGTTTTCCTGTAATTTATTACGGGATCCGTTTTTTGGAGTTTCCAGGTTGTTTTCCGTTTCGGCCTATTTTCTTTGTATCATTCATTGGCTGAAGATTGGTTGAGGAGGGCTTATTTGCATTTGTGCAAATAAGCATTTTGGAGGGTTGTCTTTGCACATTGTAGTGTCATGATGGTTGCACCATCCCTTGACTTCTTGACTTCTTCATGATTGCTTGTCTTTGGAGTAATGATGATGGTTGATTTGGAGTATGGACTTTTGGTTGTGATCATTGGACTTTCTCATCATAACCTTTTCTCTCTTGATTATTCATCCACCCCCTCTTGGATTTTTGCCCACTCCCTTCACAAAATGAGGCCGGCCACATTTGTGGGATGGGGATTTTTCCCTTTTGGTTGTGAGAAAAAATGTTGATCTCATTCTTTGCATGCTACATTTTTCTCACCTCTCTCCAAATTCATTTCCTCCACAAAAGAAAAGGCAACTTCCTACAACCCCAATTGAGACAAAGCACTACTCTATTCTACAGCAAATCTTGGGCACGTCGACTCGCCAACTTCGTGCCCGAGTTGCCTCGGTCCAGAGGTGGGAGCCCGTAAAAGAAGCCGACGACGTGGTGCCCTTCCGGTGACTTGGTGAGACCGGAGTTTCCGCGGGGAGATCGGGACGACGACGAGAAGACCGAAGGACACGGATCGCTCGGTATATCTCTCTATCCGTTCTTTAGTTAGCTAGGACTAGTTTAATGTCCCGATCCGGGTTATTGCGCACGGTGGTGCCGGTTTTAAAAGTTAAAGTAAATCATCTCTTCCGCACTCCGGCGTCGGATTGACGGCCGGGGCGCCGCCATGCACTTACAATTTGCAATTGTGCATTATGGAGAAGACTTTTTTTTGTGATGATAGCTTCATGATGGTTCAACCATCATTTGACTTCTTTATCCATCATTACTTGACTTTTGATTGATTGGATTGCTTATGATGAGGGAGTGTGGCTTGCTTTTTGACTCATGATCAATCATTTTTCCTTGGATTATTGATCCACTCTCTCACTCTCTCACTTTCCTAGCATGAGGCCGGCCACTATTGTGGTGAGGAGATTGATTTTTTGGGGTGTGGTTTTTTGATTCATTCCATTGAAAAATAAAAATCCTCAAGCTCTTTTCAAATGCTCATTTTTCTCCACATCAAAATGGCAACTACAAAGAACCCCTTGAGACATATAGTCCTACACTATCCTACGGCATTCTTGGACACGTCGACTCCCCAACTTCGTGCCTGAGATGCCTCGGTCCAGAGGTGGGAGCCCGTAAAAGAACCCGGCGATGTAGTGCCTGTAGGGTTCCTAGGCACACACTAGAGGTCTCACAAGGCATCAACCATGCCAATTTCAAATTTTAACGGTGCCGAGAAACCCGACTACGGATCGTCGGCTAGATTTCTAGGCGAAACTAAAAACTAGTTAACACTTAACTATAAGAATACGGAAATACAACCTTTGTAGATCCGGTGTTCCACCTCCATAGCTCCGCAACGAAGTTCCTTTGCTGTCCAAATGAATTCCCGGGCTCTAGCGTCGGCTTCGTCGGAGAAATGGCGAGCTTGGTCGTCGATGTCCATGCCGAAGATGATCTACGTCGAGGCATCGCTAAATCAAGCTCCACCTTCACCAAGTCATGAAAACTTGTGAAGGAAACACACTCTACTACTTGGCAAGAGATAGATGATGAAGAAATAGGAAGTGGGTAGACTTTAGAATTTGATTTCTCACTCATTTCCATCAATCAGCATTGATGGTCCAAGGTTTTCTTCTTTGAAGAAGATGAAGAAGAAGAAGATGAATAATATGATAAGTTATTTCTAAAAAGGAAATAATAAGAATACTTATCATAATGTAACCATGGTATTGTGTAGAGAGTTAATCATGGTTGAATGGAATGGTCAAGGTTAAGCATGAGACAAAATGGTCACTTGGTCAAAGTCTTCATGAAGCTTCATAATACATACAAAGAAAGCCACCATTTTCTCATTATGCTAATTATTTTCCAAAACTAATAAATAAATGAATGAAAGAATAAATAATCATAACCCTAACCATTCATATAACCATGGTTCAATCTTCACACAAACACACATGTATCATCAAACTTGATACAATCAAGTGCACAAAACTATATCGAATATACAATGTGCACATCCGAGTGAGAAAATCCATCTTAAGTAAACCGATACTAGTTGATGCAAAGTAATATATCAAATATATAAATATGCATTAAATCATTAAATCAACACTTGATTCAATGATCCGGTCATGTGGCACACAACCGACTAGTATACAATGTATCGGCTTATCGAATCAACGCTTGAATCGATAACTAGGTTATATCGCATACAACCATTCGATACATTCATCGCGAGAATGAAATACGGTATCACATACACGCATTATTCTCGGTCCCGCACATATCTCATATGCGCTCCTATTTCGTTTCTCTTGAGCCAGGAAACCTCTGTGTAGGACTCTAAAGACTCGTCAATACGCCGGCAGCAGGTGATGATCATATCAAACACCCATAAGCCGCAAGCGGTCTGCTAAACGTAACGGCCACCCGGGTATTGAGCGATCAGAAGATCGACGAGCAAGCCCGCTCACACTCCAGTGAATCCAACCAGTAACACTACCGTACAGTCCGGTCTCGTCGTCTGATATGTCGCATATCTCGCCTAGGGGTGGTAAAACGTCAGACCCCAATAGCTCGATAAGTCGTGTCGATATGAGGTCTATAACAATTCGAGAAACTACTGGTAACACTTACCAGTATAACTCAGCAACCCTGGCCAGGGATTTCCTGTTATAGCCAATCGAACACAGCGCAACATCTACTCCCTATACCGGGAGAGACGGATCCCCTCCAATCGCTCATTGCATCCATGTGACTCGGGACTGTACCCAAAAGCCACCGTTTTGCACACCCTCTTGGACGTGGTAAGATGGAAATCAAAGCACAGTGGGAACCACACAAGACTCTATGACGATCTCGAGTCAACAGACTACTCTATACCAGTGTCACCAGAGAACTGCCATCTGACGTGAGGTATAATACCATCTGGGAGTTCTCGGCGAGTTCGTCCAGTGTACCCAGTCTCTACTGAGCACCCGTATATCATCTCTGATGTCAAACACTGATGGATATGGGTTCATCCATCGCCCATCTGTATGGGTCGAGAAGGTACACGCTAGTCTACTCTGGTATATCGATGCCCCGTCTCGATACACCCACGACTAGGGACTTTGAAGGATGTACTTATGGACTACCATGTCCCCACTAGTATGATCCGCATCATAGTCCAGGTAGTCAAGTACACATCCTAAGGGCTTTACCAACATGTAATAGAGAGGCAATCAGTATACACGTTAAGGTAAAGTGTAACCAGATAGCATACTATCATGTCGAGCAAGAAAGTCCTCCCTATATATGCCCCAGCATCCACTACAATATACATCCTATGTACAGTAATGGCCTCTAGGGCATACATATAACTAACAATCTCCCACTTGCACTAGGGCCAACTGTTGCAGTGGTCGAAGTATCTCATACTCAACCATCCCATAAAAGTCTCTCTCTGGGAATAAGCCTTCGTGAGTGGATCCGCTGCGTTATCCTCTAAGTCTGCTCTCCTTGCCTCGATCACCCTGGAGATTAATCATCTCCATGATCAGGTGATACTGCCTTAGAATAAGTCTGGATCACTGATGGGACCGGCGTTCCTTGGCATAAGGCACAACTCCATTGTCTCACAATGGTAGGAATATAGTTCATCTCATGAACCATTATATATCCAAACAGCCTCTTTGGTAGCATATTAAGTAGCGATGTATCCTGCCTTTATCGTCTAGTATGTCACGGTATATAGCTTGGAACTCTTCCAACATACCGCCCCTTTACTGAGGGTAAAGACAATGCCTGCGACTGACATTCAGTCGTCTTTATCACCATGGAACACTTCCAGTGATTCTCCCCAGGATCGATTGATACCATCTCACTACTACTAGTGAGTATCCTAACATCCAATTAGATCTATCTCATAGATCCAAAAACCAAGATATAGGAGGTATCAGTTTGATCCTATATGGAGAATCATTGTGATAATCGGAGATTGACCGAGCGTAGCATAGGAAACTCCTTTCATATCAAGAGTATGTCATCCACGTACTCTACGAGGATCACCACCATACTCCCTACTACCTTTTTGTTTATACAAGGTTCATCTACCATTTTGATGATGTCAACTTCTTTGACTAATCCATCAAAACAGATGTTCCAACTCCGCGATGCCTGCTTTATCCTATAAAGCATCTTGCACATGTTTCCGCTGCTCCCACTGTCTACGAGGCCCTCTGGCTGTATACTTATAGACACACTCTTCTAAAACATCATTTAGAAAAGCAGTCATGACACCCAACCACCAGATATCGTAGTCATGGTTTGTAGCCGTGACAAGTAGGATGAAGATGGACTTAAGCATAGATCCTTAGAAAAAGTTTCATCATGATCCATACCTGGTCAATGATGCAAACCTTTAATAAGTCTAGCTTTGAAAGTCTCAACTTTTCGATATACACCAAGTAATCTTCTCAAGATATACTTGCTCCTGATGGGGATTTAACCCTTCAGATATAGCAACCAAAGTCCATATTTTGTTGGTGTATAAGGATTCCATCTCAGATCACTAAGCATCCATCCATTCTTACAGAGTCTCACTCCTGATGGCCAGCTCGAAACTAGTTGGGTCATCATCTCATGATGCAATCCTCGCTCCCACTGTCATAGAGAAACAGAAGTATCTCTCAGGTGGGTGAGGAACCCTACTAGATCGGCGGAGAGGCTGAGGTTCGTTGGTATCTACTGAATCCTTTGGTTGTACCAAATCATCTGCTGTAGTTTGTATGGCTGGAACGTTTCCAGTTCTACATAACAGACCTTGCCTCGAGCTTGTCCGGATTTTGCTTTTAGACATAGGCAGGACAACCCCAAATCTTAACTAGCTTAAGACATGGGCTCTTCCCTTTCCATATCACATATGAAGCGGTAGGCAACTGATTTGATTGGAACCGTATTCAATAGGTATGCAGCTTCATAAGTGCATAACCCCCAAAAAGGAAAAAAAGGTAACTCAGTATTACTCATCATAGAGCACACCATATCAAATAGGGTGTGATTGCTCCGCCCCGATATACCATCGTGCTATGGTGTATACGGAGGAGTAATGCTGAGAGAGAATCTCATTCTCCTTTAGAATAGTCCAGGAATTTCCGTGCTCAAGTATTCTCCTCCTCGATCACATCAAAGGACATAATACTTATACCCGTATTTTGGTTCTCTACTTCTAACTTATATTCTGTGAATATCTCAAATGGTTCGGACTTGTGTTTCAACAAGAACATAAATCTGAATCTCCAGAGATTAACAGAGAATGTAATGAAGTACAAAGAACAGGTCTTGGCATGTGTTGACAGGGGACCTGTATACATCAACATGTATCATCCCAAGAGTTCACTAACCCTTTATCTGTTTCCAATAAACAGAGCTATGGTCATCTTATCTTTGTGACATGACTGGCGAGTTCCACAAGATGTAAATTCAAACTGATTTAAATATGAATCTAAATGTAACTTCAGCTAGTCGGGTCGCATTGATATGACCTAGTCTACAATACCTCAAGAAGGATTCGTTCATTTCTGAACTTTTCCTCTTGTGTGTATTCCGTATACTATGAACTGTAGTTTGATTTTGAACATTAATGCTTTTAGATAACGTGCCTGAACCGATCAACTTTTGATATAGGAAATGTTGAAAACATTATCCAACAATACAAAATTATATCCTTCTTTACTAATAAAGAGACTGATATGATTTTGTATATCAGGTTCGGTATCTAATAACATTCGTTCAGAATCAATGTATTATAATACAGGGTGACAGTGACCAACAGACTTGGCCGCAACACTTGCCCCGTTTTCTGCCTCATGAAACATATCACCCATTCTCAGTTTTTCTACCCTTTTGTAGCCCTATGTAACAGATTACATATCTGGGATCCTGATCCGGTATCATATACCCAGGATGCGGAGGATACTGAGAAACAGTTCTGTATAATGAACACACCCGAAGATGATGCATCAGCATGCACTCTCTTCGTTTGGGCGGCACTTGAAATCTGGTATTCCCCTTATTTCTTGCTCTGTCTTATAACAATTATAAGTTGGAGCGGGACCAACGTTCCCCAGCTTAGTATAACAAGCGGGTTCGGTCAATATTCCGCATTATTATCTTGATTAAGGCGTGATATGGTCGCTACCTGGAGAGAGAGAGAAGAAAACACTCAGCGTGCGCTCTTGCAAGATCACATTGGTTATTATTTTATCTAATCAGGATGGCTCCTACTGCTTTTTATCAAATCTTCCTTCAAACCCTAAAAGGAAAGACTAGCCGGGATTAATTACACACTACAAGTTCGCCAATCTTTCAGCCAGGCCAGTGTCGGTACTTTGAGGGAGGTCCCCCGTGCTTTCGCACGAACCTAATTAATGTAAACCTCGTTTTTCCAGAGGCGTAACCCCGTTGACACCTTTCTAGACACCTACTTGATCGGCTAATTGTAATGTATAAAATTCTCCCAGGAGTAACTCTTACTCGCAGCGGGTATCAGGATCCAACTATCTCATAGAAGGTATGCAATCTCATTGCAAATTTCAACACTTGAAATTCCTGATAATATTTTGCCCCTAACGTGCTATGGCCTTGACGAAAGCCAACAAACCATAGCCCGCTAGTCAAGTTCAACCCGTCATTTCCTGATTGAATTAAACCCACCCGCACGACCCTTGACGAAAGCCAACAAAGCCGCACGACTACCCTAATACAATCGCATCGTATGCTAGCAGATAAGCAGCATATAGCTACCGCACACTGCACCTTGACGAAAGCCAACAAATGCAGCACGAATACTATATACAACTTATCTGAAATGACGGAGGGCTACGACAGGTTTTTCTGAAAACCTATTGCGTAATGAACTTGATATCATTGTAGAATCAAATGATTTTGAAATGGAGTGCTTTTGAGGCTTTTCTAGTTTTGCTAAAGGAGTCACTCCCGGTGAAGGGATCGTCGGTCCTTTCCTCGTCAAATGAGGTGCGGGATATATCATATATATCGCTGTGCAAAGCAAAAACTCTTAAAAGCAATCAAAAGACAAACCGAGGGTGTAGCATCTGCCAGTTATTGCTAAAGGAGTCACTCCCGGTGAAGGGATCTCGGTCCTTTCCTCATCGAATAAGGTGCAGGATATATCACATACACCGCTGTGCAAAGCAAGAACTGTAGCTACCTGTTTTATTTTGAAATTCGATTCTACAACATCTTAGGTTTCTTTTAATTTCATTAATCTCATTAATGAAGTCCCATCATTTAAATACCTAAACTTCACAGATAAATACGACTTACACTTATGCCATCCGCATTCGCCTCGATGTCCCCTCGTGCACCGTTAGGTTAGGTAACTAACGGCAGAGCGGGGCAGGGCTAGCACGGGTGTAAAACATAAGTAACGTCTATATAATATATCATATATACTACATACTGTATCTATTACAGAACATCACATGATCACATCACAGATATCGCAGCAGAAGAAACATATGAAATATTGGATATACTAGGACGTCCGTGTTTTCAATACGAGCCAGTATAAAACACGGATTCCACGGTCGTGATGAATAGCCAAAACCACACCCCTAGACCCCTACGAGAGCGGCAAGCAACCCTACCAATTCTGGAGTTAGGAGACCCGGACTCGACTCCTCGAGTTGGTCTCCTACTGGACTCCAGAACCCGGTTACTTGTGCCCTCCTCCTTGGGTCTATCCTAGTGCGGAAAAGTAAATAATATACAAAAGTGTGACATCTTCCGCAACCTGGAAGTGCCCCAATAAAAGAATATTACATCCAAGTTTTTACATGAATGAAAATGAAAAACACTCATCTGACATAAAAAAACCCCGGCTATTCAAACACGACGATCCAATATAACATATCCAGCAACACATAACATCACATGTCATCAACGTAAGTAAATATGCGCATCCCAATTGTCATTGACATATAGCAACGAAACCGACAACATCACATATTACACTTACGGTCACAGAAAAGAAAGTGTAAAACTACAACAGTTGGAATCCGCAACCACCTCAGACATCGCATGCCTGACCAAATGAATTACTTAGACATCGCATGCCTAACAATTATAAACCCCGCATTTTAGTCTCAAAATCGAAAACACTTTTCAATATCAAGTCGGGCAATTCAACAAGATTCCCGACATCCTGATCGAATGCTCATCGCAAACTTCAGTAGACGGCTGCACCACCGATACCGTCGACGAAGTGCACCAAGGCGGAACACCGCTACCGCGAGCACCCGGACGGATGCTTTCGGCGACGGGGTTCTCCTACAGTCACTTGGTCGGGGCTATGGGGTGAGGCTGTCTATTAAGTTTATCCGGTGAGTATCCGCGTACGCTACGTGATTGCGATGGACTTTTGATCACATCAAAATTCCGTGGCAACCGATCAAGTGAGACTAAAGTGCTACGTTTATAACATTCATTCAGTTATCTCATAACTTTTGTGAATTCCAATTATTGTATCACATTTCGGATAAATAGAAAATGCTAAACTTTTCGATCGAACAGTCAAACACCCAAGTTTTCCCGATACAGATCAACACATGAAACAAGTCTAACAACATTCAGTTCGTGCCTCAGTACCAACGGTCCAGCCGTAGAAGGGTCAAGCCAACGCCTCACATGTGGCACGCCGTACTGCCCCAAACCCGAAGGTTCAAAGGGCAGTTCAAGACGGTCACATAATCGAGTTAAGGTTTGTTGTCTTCTAGAGGGTCCATCGAGTTACTTGCACTACTTAGAACGTCGTTAAACTACGGAAAAATCCAACAATTGGAAATTTCCCGGCAGGGGAAAAAGTGGGTATTTATATCTGGTCGAACTTTTTAACATATCCTAAAAATACCCGGAAAAGCACACCGACAAAAATTAGACAGTCCGATCGAATACACCGAGTCCCCAATACAACCCAGAAAATACAACTCTGGAATAAATATTAAAAACATCCAGAACACACAAGAAACACCAACAGAAACAACTGAAGAAAACACACATCCTGATCATCACAGATGGCCGCGAAACCGCCGCAAAAGGGGGGTCAACGCCGCGTTTCCGCGGTCGTACTGTTGAATTAGGTTGTCGTTTTCTCCAGTTTCTCTTAGAATTTCCTGCACATTTCTCTGCATATTTTTAATTCCAAAAAATCCACATTTTACAGAAATGTCCAGAGAGCATTTTTCAAGTCGTGTTTTGGGTCGATCGGACTTCTAACTCCGTCGGGACTTCGCCTAAGGCTCTAGCTAGGCTCTGATACCACTGTAGGGTTCCTAAGCACACACTAGAGGTCTCACAAGGCATCAACCATGCCAATTTCAAATTTTAACGGTGCCGAGAAACCCGACTACGGATCGTCGGCTAGATTTCTAGGCGAAACTAAAAACTAGTTAACACTTAACTATAAGAATACGGAAATACAACCTTTGTAGATCCGGTGCTCCACCTCCATAGCTCCACAACGAAGTTCCTTTGCTATCCAAATGAATTCCCGGGCTCTAGCGTCGGCTTCGTCGGAGAAATGGCGAGCTAGGTCGTCGATGTCCATGCCGAAGATGATCTACGTCGAGGCATCGCTAAATCAAGCTCCACCTTCACCAATTCATGAAAACTTGTGAAGGAAACACACTCTACTACTTGGCAATAGGTAGAGGATGAAGAAATAGGAAGTGGGTAGACTTTAGAATTGGATTTCTCACTCATTTCCATCAATCACCATTGATGGTCCAAGGTTTTCTTCTTTGAAGAAGATGAAGAAGAAGAAGATGAATAATATGATAAGTTATTTCTAAAAAGGAAATAATAAGAATACTTATCATAATGTAACCATGGTAATGTGTAGAGAGTTAATCATGGTTGAATGGAATGGTCAAGGTTAAGCATGAGACAAAATGGTCACTTGGTCAAAGTCTTCATGAAGCTTCATAATACATACAAAGAAAGCCACCATTTTCTCATTATGCTAATTATTTTCCAAAACTAATAAATAAATAAATGAATGAATAAATAATCATAACCCTAACCATTCATATAACCTTGGTTCAATCTTCACACAAACACAAGTAAACATGTATCATCAAACATGATACAATCAAGTGCACAAAACTATATCGAATATACAATGTGCACATCCGAGTGAGAAAATCCATCTTAAGTAAACCGATACTAGTTGATGCAAAGTAATATATCAAATATATAAATATGCATTAAATCATTAAATCAACACTTGATTCAATGATCCGGTCATGTCGCACACAACCGACTAGTATACAATGTATCGGCTTATCGAATCAACGCTTGAATCGATAACTAGGTTATATCGCATACAACCATTCGATACATTCATCGCGAGAATGAAATACGGTATCACATACACGCATTATTCTCAGTCCCGCACATATCTCATATGCGCTCCTATTTCGTTTCGCTTGAGCCAGGAAACCTCTGTGTAGGACTCTAAAGACTTGTCAATACGCCGGCAGCAAGTGATGATCATATCAAACACCCACATGCCGCAAGCGGTTTGCTAAACGTAACGGCCACCCGGGTATTGAGCGATCAGAAGATCGACGAGTAAGCCCGCTCACACTCCAGTGAATCCAACCAGTAACACTACCGTACAGTCCGGTCTCGTCGTCTGATATGTCGCATATCTCGCCTAGGGGTGGTAAAACGTCAGACCCCAATAACTCGATAAGTCGTGTCGATATGAGGTCTATAAAAATTCGAGAAACTACTGGTAACACTTACCAGTATATCTCAGCAACCCTGGCCAGGGATTTCCTGTTATAGCCAATCGAACACAGCGTAACATCTACTCCCTATACCGGGAGAGACGAATCCCCTCCTATCGCTCATTGCCTCCATGTGACTCGGGACTGTACCCAAAAACCACCGTTTTGCACGCCCTCTTGGACGTGGTAAGATGGAAATCAAAGCACAGTGGGAACCACACAAGACTCTATGACGATCTCGGGTCAACAGACTACTCTGTACCAGTGTCACCAGAGAACTGCCATCTGACGTGAGGTATAATACCATCTGGGAGTTCTCGGCGAGTCCGTCCAGTGTACCCAGTCTCTACTGAGCACCCGTATATCATCTCTGATGTCAAACACCAATGGATATGGGATCATTCATCGCCCATCTGTATGGGTCGAGAAGGTACACGCTAGTCTACTCTGGTATATCGATGCCCCGTCCCGATACACCCATGACTAGGGACTTTGAAGGATGTACTTATGGACTACCATGTCCCCACTAGTATGATCCGCATCATAGTCCAGGTAGTCAAGTACACATCCTAAGGGCTTTACCAACATGTAATAGAGAGGCAATCAGTATACACGTTAAGGTAAAGTGTAACCAGATAGCATACTATCATGTCGAGCAAGAAAGTTCTCCCTATATATGCCCCAGCATCCACTACAATATACATCCTATGTACAGTAATGGCCTCTAGGTCATACATATAACTAACAGTGCCCTTCCGATGAGGAGATGAAGACCGGAGATTCCGCGGGGAGATCGAGATGACGACGAGAAGACCGAAGGACACGGATCTCTCGGTATATCTCTCTACCCTTTCTCTAGTTAGCTAGGATTAGGTTAATGGCCCGATCCGGGTTTTTAGTACGCGGTAGCGCCGTTTTTAAAAGTTAAAGAAAAATATCGTTTCCGCATTTTGGCCTCAGGATGACGGCCGGGGCGCTGCCATGCACTTACACTGGTATCAGAGCCACGCCATTAACCTAGTCTAGCTTGCTCTAACGTGTTTACAAGTTCGATCGAACGGATTTTCAAAAAACCGCGTTTCCATGTCAAGTTTCTATCGAATTTTTCTAGTGCTCTAAAAATTATTTGGTATATTGGAAAAATACGTGCAGGGTTTTTTATGCATTATGTGAAATTTTGGTAGGATGAAGTTATTGTAGCGCGGCGGATCTATGGCCAAAACCAAGTTTTGGCCGCAGATCCGCCGCCGAATTTTGGCTTCACTGCATCAAATTTTTACAGTGTCTCTCTGACATGGAAATAGGGATTCTGGTATATTCCTTTTGGGCCTAAATGTTTTTGAGTGCTATAGTT
Organism: Agapanthus africanus; assembly: GCA_030015575.1. Taxonomy (NCBI): domain Eukaryota; kingdom Viridiplantae; phylum Streptophyta; class Magnoliopsida; order Asparagales; family Amaryllidaceae; genus Agapanthus; species Agapanthus africanus. The sequence goes on from JASDDO010000016.1 coordinate 213,459,231, forward strand.
GTGTTTGGGGCCCGCTTTGGGAAATTTGGTCGATCGAAAATTTTAAACATGTTAGTTCACAGTATTTACATTATATCTGTGACCGTGAATGTCATTTGATCGGTACATCCGGTCTAACTGCTATAGCCCTTTTAGACGGATTTGCGAACGTGACATTCACGTTGATGTTCTGTGTTGTGATGTGATATTGCGGATTTTTCGTGGTGGATAGCCTGGATGCAATGTTCGTACAGTTTGGTTGTTTATGTACATTTGATATTGCGGGGCGAGTGTCCGACATGTGGACTGCCGTCACTTCCTGTTTGTATATTATTCTTTTGGGGCACAACCGGGCTGAGTTTGATGTACCCGTTCTATGTATATTTTACTTTCTGTACTAGGATTACCCTAAGGTGGGGTGCACGGATAGCCGGGTTCTAGAAGGCAACGGGCCCGCATCTCATGGCTTTGAGACGGAGGGGGCTTTACTCTAGAATTGGCGGTCTATTCGCCGCACTCGTAGGGGGTACAGGTTGACCCAAGGAGAGATGCCCAAGTTACTGGATTCCCTGAAGTGCTGGGTGGTCCATTCACGTTGCTGAAGGGGGCTGCCTCGCTTCAGGTTTTGGCGGGTAACTTGCCACGCCCGTAGTGGTCTAGGATTTCATTGCGCAGGCTATCCACACGACCAGGGGAATGTCTGGTTTCAGTAGCGGCTCTATGAAACCCGGGGATCCCAGATATCTGTATTGTTCTGTGATGCTTATTACATTTCTGTGATGTTGCATTTTATCACGCCTTGAGCGAATATTATATATTGATATATATACTAGTAGATGTTGTATATGTTTTGCATCCACGCTAGTCCGGTCCCCACTCTGTCGTTAGTTAAGTAACCTAACGGGTGATGACGGGACCCAGTGGCGAATGCGGATGGCATATACGTACATCATTATTTTCGTTCTTTATTGGTGTGATCAATTGATGGGACTGCGTTGATTCGGATCAATGCAAGCTAAACAAACCTATTCTGATGTTGTTGGAACATTTTTCAAAAAGCTGTTATTGCAAGGTCGTTCTCTTTTGTTTTGCACAGTGGTATTCGGTTATGAATATCCAGCACCTCAGTCGACGAGGCAATGGCCGAGATCCCTTCACCGGGAGTGACCCCTTGGACAGATGTTTGTCTCAGGGTAATAACTTCACTATAGCCGATTACTTTTTCTTTGCATCGTGGTATTCAGTTGGAATATCCTGCACCTCAATCTATGGGGAAAGAGCCGAGATCCCTTCACCGGGAGTGACCTCTTTAGCAAAGGTTTTCGTCACTATATTTTTATAAAAGCTATCCGGTTCCTTCAACGATATCAAGTTCAATACGTTAAAGGTTTTTCGCCAAAAACCATTCGTAGCCCTCCGTCATTTCAGACGGGTAGCACGTAATATTCATGCTATGTTTGTTGACCTTCGTCAAGGCATAGTGTATGGTAGCTGCTTGTTACCTTTCTGCTGCATAGATAGATGCGTTGGTTTGGGACAGTCATACTGCCTTGTTGGCCAAAGTCAAGGGTAGGTACTGGTGGGTTCAAATTAACCTAGACAATGACAAGTAGAACTTGACATGTGATTTATGATTTGTTGACCTTCGCCAAGTTCATAAGAGCATGGGGTAAAAATCACATCGGGAGTTTCTAAAGAAACTGAAACTTACCAGATTTGTGCATACCATCTGGAGTGTGATAATGTGAGTGGATTCCATCATGTTATCATGCGATGATGGTTGGATCCCGATTCCCACTGATGATTTGGTTTACACCTTGGGTGATCCCGACTAATTCTTTTTTCAGGTTTGGAGGAGAATTTGAGGTTACAGTGGGAGGTTTCCTGATTAGATAAATTGGTAACCATTCTGATCTAGGTTAGAGTGCACGTTGAGTGTTTCTTTTCTCTCTCTCTTTGGCAGCGACCTTGGCCCGACCCTTGACTATGACTCAGTGACAAAAATTAACCGAACCTTCTTAAACACTGGCTTTTGGATTGTCAGAGTTGCATACCTCATTTCTACTCCTACTCTTACCCTTTTCTCCAGGACACCCCGTATTACTACGAACATCCACTTCCATTGGATAAAACCATCGTATGGTTATATACGAACTCGAAAGAATTTATTCGAGGATGGTTTCCGGTTCTGGAGAAAACGGATAGGACTATTCAGTTATCTTTTCCTTTTACCTTCTCTCAGGTTGCGAGTGTTCCTTGGATTAGGACAGCACACCTATTACGCTTATTGGATAGTCTTCTTCCAAACCATAGGGTGGTGCCGAACGATGGGAATTGAAGAAAACCAATTAGCCTAACGATGGTGTGTAGAAGGTATTAAGTAAAGACAAATAAAGGGATTAGTAAGAGGGCAAAGTAAATTGCGGCTGCTATTCACAACCAAACCAAGTATTTCATTACCACTCCCATTTCACCTTTGTATTTCTCCAGAACACTCCGTATCATTACGAAGATCCACAGTTATTTGGATACTCCATCGTATGGTTCTATACGAACTCGAAAGGAACTTGTTTCAGTTCGGGGATGGATTCTGGTTCGGGAGAAATATGAATAAGGTTTATTCGGTTGTCTTTTATCTTCACCTTCTCTCGCATTGCGAGTGTTACTAGGATTAGGACAGTACACCCATTATGCTTATTGGATAGTCTTCTTCCAAACCATAGGCTGGTGCCGAACGGTAGGGAAAGAAGAAAACCATTTGGCCTAAAGTGGTGTACAGAAGGTAATGACTAAAGACATATGAAGGGATTTGGAGAGATGGAAAAGAAATATACGGTAACAATTGTAAATATGGATAATGGAAAAGGCATTACTAGGAATACCCGAATACCCCTACGAAACATTTCAATGTTTCAGTCTCACTGTGTAGTGTTAAAAGAAAACTGATTTCCCAATTAGACACTTGCTCCAGGGTATATATTTACCAGGTATGATTCTCACATCTGTATGGTTTTACAGATGATGAGTGGGAGTAAGTTATTGGGAATTAGGTGATCATCCTCATTATATCGGAATTCGTTGTAATTGGTGATATTTGAGGAAGTCAGCTAGGTTGTTTGCCGGACGACAAATCTTTGATTTTGAATATCCGCAGTTATGCACCAATTTCAAATTGATACATATGTACGTCTATTTTTATAGAGTGAGATATACCTTTTTGATATTATGTCTATGACATTTACCTATATCAGTGGATGATTAGGTAAGGAGCATTGAACAACGGTGTAATTCTTCTTAACCATAAGTACAGTTTTCAACCTACGACACACAGGGAATGAGTTATTAGACTCAAGGTACTTATACAGAGTATTGTATGTTGTCCAGCGTCCATGAGGACAGAGGGGTTGGTTCTCGTACTATATTCGGTTTACTTATGACTTCTCTAGTTTTTAGACAGGTGTTTCATAGAAACACAAGGTCTGAGTTTTGAGAAGTTATAGGTATATGAATAAAGTAGAGGACCAGGTATTGCAAGTGTCAGGATTCTTCAAGGTGATCGAAGATCTAGATACTTGTGAATGGTATTCAGTTGATAGTAATGATTAAGAGAACTTGCTTCTCTTTCGGGTTACTCATAATTGGAAGCATTCTTAAGTTGAGTAACGCTGATCGGCCTCTCTCCATTTAGTTGACATGCACTAGAGACAGCTGCATGATTTGAATCTGGTTCAATTAAATCAGTGCCTCTGTTTCTGTATTGGATATAAAACAGTTCATATCTTGACATTGTTAAGGTACGGGGAGTTGTCCGGCTTATGCTTAAAACCAGACTCTGGATAACTCAAGGCATGTTTCTATAATGGTTGTTTGTGGGTTGACCCAGGCTATAACGAGGGTTGATTTTCTACCATCTGGAAGATTAATAGTGATATTGTTCTTGACTCGCCACAGTTTTAAGTAAAATGGATTTTTTCAGAAAACAGAAGTGGGAGTATGGTAGAACTGGAAGTGATTCCAGAACCCCAGACGATTACTGAAAATTTGATAAGAACCTAAAGATTCGATGTGATTGACATTCCATTGGCCACTCCGCAGATTCGATGGGTAAGCTCAGGCACCCGGGAGGTACTCCGGTAGCCTCAAGGACGGTGGCAGGGAGGTTCTTGTTTGCCCAGACTTTCCATTGCTGTTGTTCTAAACTGTGAGACCCGTCAGGAGGATGAGTATAGCGTCGTTCTAAACTAGCTTTAGAAGTGTACGTTTATATGACTCTGTCAGAGGGTTGTCATGGTCAGCGGGAGCAGCGGAAGCATAGTGGACAGGTGGCTTATGTCTATTTATAGACTAAAACAGATATAGCGGAGATAGATCATCTATTTCTGATGTGACAGTCATAGGTTTGACTTCATCAGAATAAGGGATGGATCTGTTAAGAAGGTAGTAGGGTATGATGTCCTGGTATTTGGATGACATACACAGAGTAGGAAGTGAAATTACTATACTACGATCGGTTATACTTTGGTTATCACACAGTGGTTTCTCCTCATAGGAATTGGATATTACATTAGATATTCAGATTACTATATCTATGGTTTTAGATCTAGATTTGGGTAGCTTCCCAATCAGGGTACTTATACAGCATTTTAATGGTATTTAGAATGGACGACTCCCGGCACGGTAGTGTACCTGTAGGTGATGGAGTCACCCTCTCTAAAGGTGTCTTACAGACTAAAGGGGAGAGGGATGCGCATGATTGGCAGATCACTTGCTTAGGCAATTGAGTCAATCATGATATGTCAAGTACCACACCAGATGTTGTTTTTGCACGAGATACAGTAAGTTGATATTAATCCTATCCTAGAGAAACGTTCGAAAGCAGTTTTAGAACATAAGTGGATGTTCTAGGGATATGATAACGACAACCTCTTTCAGGAGACGGTTATCATTCCAGGCTTACAAGGTGACCTGGATGACAGAGTGGCTGTCAGAGTTATAGTTTTCCCTCCGACGAAGGGCAGTTGTTTTGGACAGGTGATCCAAGCGGACATTGAGGGAGTCATGGCGCTGGATACTGATGAAGTTCAGTCGACGATATAGTTTAAGAAGTTTGGATTTGGAATTCATTTATGAACTAGGTCCCATCAGATATCCAGACATATTCTAAGATAGGTATTGCTCATTTCGGGAGATGGCTTTCTCCGCGAACTTGAGATAAAGAGAGACATAGAAAGAAACATTAGGGTGGATCCACTCACTGAGGCTATTTCTCGAACGCATTAGTTTCGCAAACGGGTTTTGTGAGACTGATTAGTAGAGGAGTTGGGTGTTCGGTGTCACACGGGCTGTGAGTATGCGATATCGCAATAATTAGCCTTGAGTGCATGTGGGAGATTGTTGGAGATAGTGCCCTTAGAGTCAATTATTGGATCACAAGCACGTGATTGCAATGATTGAGGGAGGACCTATGCCGGTAGGACAGTCTTACTCAAGATGATAGTATGCTATCTGGTTTATCTTTATCATCCTGTACTGCTTTAGGTGACCTTACAGGTCACTATTGCACATTGATAGAGCCCCTAGGATTCTTGCTTGACGGCCAGCAGTATGATGGAGATCATATACGTGGGAGCTGGGGTCTATAAGCACATCCTTAAAAGGTCCCTAGTCGTGGGAGTTTTCGAGACAGGGCATCGATACTCCAGAGTAGACTAGTCTCTGCAGTCGAGACCCTGACGAGGGGCGATGGCCGGTCTCACAAGCCACCGGTGTCAGTTGGTTCACCTAAGATGTATACAGGTGCTCATTGGGTTATGAGTACACCGGACAGGACTCGCCGGGAACATGCTAGTTGGTTTTATACCTGACGTCAGATAGCAGTTCCCTGATGACATGTGTACAAGTTAGTTCATCGAATTGAGATCGTCATTTGTCTCGTGTGCGTTCCCACTGTACTTTGATTACTACCCAACCACGGCTCAAAGGAGTGGTGCAAACAGGTTTTAGTTGGGTACAGTCCCTAGCCACATGGAGGCAGTGAGCGGATCTGCAAGGGTTCGTCTCTCTCGGTATTGGGGGTGAGGTCGCGCTGTGTCTAGGAGAGCCATTACACGAAGTCTTTGGCCAAGGCAGGAGATTTACAGGTAGGTATTCCAGTAGTATCTCAGGGTGTTCTGGTCTACACTCCGACACGACTTGTACCGCTTTTGGGGGTCTGACTTTTACTAACCCCCTAGGCCCGCCATGCGATGCTAATAGACGAACGGACCGGACTGTATGGATATTGTCACTGATAGGCTCAGTAGGGTGTCAGGATGAGTTCGCTGATCGACGTCCCTTTTGGTCAATACCTGGTAACCCGTTACGTATGGCTAATACCTCTAACGTTCTTGTGGTTAAATCCACAGCCAAAGTTTTGACGAGTCTTTAGAGTCCCCCACAGACTGTTTCTCAAGTTTCGGGCGAAATGTTGTAGAGGCCGTATGGCAGGGTTCGATCATATACGTGTGGTATTGCACGGATCATGATCGGACGGATAATACTAGCGGGCTTTGGTTTAAGCCGGATCCTAGTATTGTACAGTGTAGATTTTGTCTCATTGCATATGTATTCGGTCGGAATACAAATGTGGGTATGTATATACAGTCGCGGGGTTTTCCTGTAATTTATTACGTGATCGGTTTTTTGAAGTTGCCAGTTTGCTTTCTGTTTCGGCCATTTTTCCTTTGTTCTTTCTTTGGCTGAAAATTGGTATGGTGGGGGTTATTTGCAGTTGTGCATTATGGAGAAGACTTTTTTTGTGATGATAGCTTCATGATGGTTCAACCATCATTTGACTTCTTTATCAATCATTACTTGACTTTTGCTTGATTGGATTGGTTATGATGAGGGAGTGTGGCTTGCTTTTTGACTCATGATCAATCATTTTTCCTTGGAATATTGATCCACTCTCTCTCTTTCACACTCCTAGCATGAGGCCGACCACTATTGTGGTGAGGAGATTGATTTTTTGGGATGAGGTTTTTTGATTCATTCCTTTGAAAAAGAAAAATCCTCAAGATCTTTTCAAATGCTCATTTTTCTCCACATCAAAATGGCAACTACAAAGAACCCCTTGAGACATATAGTCCTACACTATCCTACAACATTCTTGGACACATCGACTCGCCAACTTCGTGCCCGAGTTGCCTTGGTCCAGAGGTGGGAGCCCGTAAAAGAACCCGGCGATGTGGTGCCCTTCCGACAAGGAGATGAAGACCGGAGATTCCGCGGGGAGATTGGGATGACGACGAGAAGACCGAAGGACACGGATCGCTCGGTATATCTCTCTACCCCTTCTCTAGTTAGCTAGGATGAGGTTAATGGCCCGATCCAGGTTTTTAGTACGCGGCAGCGCCGTTTTTAAAAGTTAAAGAAAAGTATCGTTTCCGCATTTTGGCCTCGGGATGACGGCCGGGGTGCTGTCGTGCACTTACAGATACGACTAATATGTGATGATGGGATTTGAGGATGATGTTTGATGATATTGCCGTTTAGGGTACTATAGGACTAGATAACCGACGTAGATGTGTCATCCGAACCATACCTATTTCCAAACTGAAGAATCTTATGCATCTTTTAAACAGATACCTTGAGGGACATTACGGATTTTCAAATGATATATTTTCCTTAAAAACACCGTAACCCCGACTTTAAAAACTACGATTCGCATCTTTTAAAAACTGATTGTATGGTTCGGGTGCGTATGTTAGATTTGATACGTATGCTTATAGTAAAGTTAGAATGTAGTTGTAAATTGACTTGATGTGGGATATAAATAAGATGAAAAGAATATATGACGCGATATGATTATTTGATGATATGTTGGTATACGGATGCGAGTCGATTGAGATGATTTATACCCTGTCGGTCCCCTGATATGAGATAGTTGCGGATGTGACCTGGGACATTGGTATATATATATATATATTTATATATGTTGTGAATCGTGAGTGATAGCTGTACGAGACGTTAGGTTCGTACCCTTCTCATCTTATAGGTTGATATGATCCCAGGTAGCTTAATGCCGTCGTACGATGATTTTCCGTACGTGATGAGTTTGACTTGAGGTTTGATCCATACCCTTGACCAGAGGATTCCATACGATGGAGTATACCGTACGTGATGTTGTGAGGCAGGATGCCGATTGATAGATTCACCGACTCGATCATGTTAGATAGGTATACCTTATAGCATTTAGCTGATGATTTACCTTATGCTGCATTCATGTTATTCGCATTGCATTACTTATACCTGTGCTAGTACACCTGCACCATTATCGATGATGCGTATGTTACACGTACACAGATTTTCCGGCTCACACACTTCATCTTCGATAATTGCCATGTCACTACACAGTAGAACTGTAGAATCAGGATATGACTCATTGCATGATATACTTGCGTACGTACATATTGTACACCCATACCCGCATACATACACATATGCACCCCTATACGGTATTGCATTCGATTTTGGAGATTTGGGAACCGCATGATATATTTTAAAACTGGATTCATTTAAAAGAGTGGTTTTCCCCCGATATGTTCATATTACTGTTCCATGTTACATGATATACGAATATGCTTACATTTCTGTTATATGTCGCATACATCATTTTTTTTACGCTTTTACGTATTGAGATATGTTGTTTTCATGAGATTTCCGGATTTGAGAACCGTGGCGATTTTAAAAGAAAGCATGTACTGTTTTAAAAACCCGGTTTCTCTTGATATGATATGTCAGTGCTTCCACCATGCGTTTTCTCAGTTCTGAGACGCGTGGCATGTGAAATCCGATTCGAGGAGCTGGATGAAGCCGATTGTGGGTACACGGTGGACCCGGTAAGGTACCCCAGGGCGAGAACGGATTTCCTATACAGTAGATGGTGAGCCTGGCAGAGGGACCACTACCTACCGGTGATTGGTTGGTCTCGGCGGATATCCGGAGGATACCGACCGGAGTGGCGAGATGATATGGGCCGATCCAGACTGACGGAGCCCGTGGGCCGATCCGGACTGACGGAGCCCGTGGGCCGATCCGGACTGACGGAGCCCTAGATATGAGGATTTACGTGTCGATGCTAGACACGAGGTTCATGATGTTTTCGAGTGTCGATGCTGGACACCCAGGTTCCATGATTTTGATGTGTTGCAAGGGACACATTAATTTATATCCCCATACTTCCATGCATATGCTTTTATGATATTTACATGCATGATGTGGTTGTGTCATTGGTTGACACGTGGACGAGATCCACATGCATACAGACATTGATTATATTGTTGGATGATACCCGCATGTTGTTTGACATTGATATTAGTGTTGGCACATATACATACCCGGTCACCCTAGAAATCATAATATTACCTTTATGATACAGATGACCTAGGAGTCGTTGTTTATTCGATTTCTACTTGTTGATGTTTTTCTACTCACGAGTTGGCAACTCACCCCTGTTGTGCCACAGTTCTTGTAGGTTAACCGCATGGATCGGTAGCGGGATCGCTAGCACACAGTTGCTTTCGGGTGATTGCTTTGGTAGATGGGACATTTGTATCGTACCCAATCTTGTATTTATATTTCATATTGTATCTAGTCAACTCCATCAAATCAAACTAGTATTTGTATATGTAACGTGACTTAGTGAAACTTGTGGTTGCGAGACTTAGAGCGAGGGGTTTTCCACTACTTGTGGTTTGATTTCTTGCTTATTTCTTTATCATTTGTGGTGATCTTCGCCGTTGGGCGTCGTATACTTATATTTATGCTTTGCGTGGTTGTGGATCTGCCGATTGGCGAAGAGCTAGCTCCCGCTTGGGGACGCCTTTTATTTCATTATGTATTGTAGTTTTGGATCAAAAAAGACAAAGGAGGTGCTTCCTAAATTTTTCAAAAGTCGAAACATGTTTTCAAACTAGAAAACTCCACCTGCATTATTCATGTTCCTTTCCTATGCATTTAAGAAAACATGATTTCGTTATACCTTTATTTCAAAACTGCACCTCTTTTATTATCTTAAAAAGGTTTAGATTTCTGGGTTTCAGCTTACTTGAATTACGTTACGCCTTTAGACGTTGCGTAATTTAAGTGCTGGCCATGAGCTAATATTTCGGGTAGTGACAAAGCTGGTATTGGAGCGCTAGGTTTAACATTGGTTTGAGTCTATGTTTGACTATGCGGATTCTAGGGCGGGTATGCATTTCGGAACCTAGGGTTGACCTTACGGAACTTAGACTTGAACGTGGGGGGGGGTATTAGACCCGAACTTTTGTTTCATAGGTTGACCCTGATTGATGGAGTAGGTAGCTTGAGTAGAGTGACGTACCGTACGTATGTTCCGCGACATATTTATGATACGATACCCCACTTAATAAACCTTAGGATGTACATATTTTGAGACCCTTGGTTCTCTTGGTACCCATGATTATACATCCATTTGAGATCCTTGATTCTGTTCGTTTCCATGATCATACTTCCATTGATGTTGTTTCTTCTTATGATCATGTAACCATTCTAGATCTGTTGGTGCCTTTCATCCCTTTGATCTGTTTTCATCGATACTCGATTGAGGTTTGTTCATATCAGAAAACTGCATTCTAATACAGCTCATTCATTATCTATTTATTGTATTCATCGGTACTATTAACCAGTGTCTGCTCAGTAATACAGATTAAAGGTATCCGTGACAAAATACTGAAAATACATTCAAAAGCACAGATATATCATTTGAGAGCCGACACTGCAACCATAACCGCAAACCGACCGATACTTCATGAGTTTCTTTTTGCAACAAGTTTGTGTACACAATTTTTATCTAAATGGTACAATACAAACAAGTGTGTACACAAGACTTTTAGGCATATGTGGATATGAAGTAATGTGCATTCAATGCTAAAGATTGTGTGATTCAAATTTCCTTCCAAAACTGATTGCAAATCAAATTCAAATCAGCATGGACTATAATGGGGGTATCCATGAATCAAGGCACAAATGGACATGAAGTAATGTGCATTCAATGCTAAAGATTGTGTGTTGATTTAAAGATTCAAAATTCTTTCCAAAACTGAGTGCAAATCAAATTCAAATAGACAAATCAGCATGGACCATGAATTTAGGCACATGTGGATATGAAGTAATGTGCATTTAATGCCAAAGATTATGTGTTGATTTAAATATTCAAATTTCCCTCCAAGCACTGGTCTTTTTTTGCCTATAAAAGCAGATCACGACAGCAAAGGAGAGGGGTGATTCTTTGGTCCAATTTTGCCACTCTTTTGTCTTAGATTGTCCAAGTTTTCTTTTCTCTTTTTTTGTAAATAGCTCAGTCCACTTGAGTTCTTAACATTCTTTTGATCATTCAACCTCTTCATTGAGCTTGAAAGTTTAAGGGTTGGTTATTGATCTTAAGGGTTGTATCGTTCTTGAAGATTAATAAAGTTCTCTTTTTGTGCCTCATTTTCCCTTGGGTTCTTTAACTTCACTTGATCTTGCAACCTCTTAATTGAGCTTGCAAGGTTAAGTTCAGGTATTTGAATCCATGGCTTGCGTTTTGATCTTGGGTTCTTAGAATTTTCATTATTGCTCTTTCCATTACATTCTTTTTATTACTTGCTTTACTTTCATGGAAATTATTATCATGTTATTTACTTACTTGTAATGATCTTTTCTTTTCTTTGTTTCTCTTTTCTTTGCCCTTTTTGGTTTGTTCTTGAATGATTTGTGAATATGTGTTGTTAGAAAATAGATTGATACTGTAAGTTAGCGTTCCGTTTCGCATTTCCTGTTCCCGTATTTTTCATTGAACTCCGTCCAAACTTTACGCAAGTGCTCCGTTAGGCACCCTACCCTGCCAAGGTAACGGTGATTCCTAACCGTGAACGGCTGCGTTCGGTTTGGCCGGATGCGAAAGCAAGAGACAAGAACGGGAGGAAAAGGGTAAATAAGCCGGATTTCCAATACCGTGCTTAAATCCCCTAATCCACGTTGTTGTTGATTTTTCTAGCTTCAATCGTTAAGTTTGGCTCAAAGGACTTGAATACGGATTTCCTTAACTTACACTATTGTATCTTTTCCTAACAAACATTTACTTTGCGTATAACACATAGGTTAGATAAGAGCAATTCCGCCCATGCGTATTAACTCGTTAGAATAAGAACGTAAAACGCTCCGTCTCCCTGTGGATCGACCCGTGCTCATCGCGGCTAGCTGCAAAGCGACACCGTCCTGATCGCGGTTAACTTTAGAACTTTTAAATATCCGACACGATTTTGGCGTGCTATCAAATGGTGTCGTTTCCTGGGAGACGGTAGCGTTTTAGTTTTTGTTATTTCGGGTTAATCTTGTGAATATCCATCTAACACTTTTTGAAAACAAACTAAAAATTTCCTAACAAACTTTCCTAACCATTTTGTTCTCTGGAAATTGGACCTGCTGCCACTTTGGATCTAAAATAAAAAATCAAACAATATCAGTGTGACTCTACTGAGACAAAGTGAACACAGAAGAATATTGGAGCACATCTTCCATAACTTGGCCGGCGACATCACCTCCAATTCCGGCGTCGCGGCCCTACCACCTCCTTCTGCCTCCAATTTTTCCTCTGTGCTCAAGTATTCCGGTTTTGTCATATTTGTATTGTATGTTTTTTATAATTTTTAGTGTGCAGGTATTTGAGCATTCGTATCGCTTTTTCACAATAATAATCCGTTTTTCCGACATTTCAGATTTTTTTCCGGATTTGCGAACTACAACCGTGGGGAGCAAAGTATACATTCAAAGCTAAGGAGATTACGAAGTACAGGGCCAAAGATCTGGGTAGTTTGACCCGCGCAAGCGAAATTTTCAAGCTACTTGGATTTGATTCAACGGGGGTTTCCCGACCCAAAAACTTAACGGTACGTACTTTACTAATACCTTCTTTCTCAAATCCGACACATCCAATATAATATCTTTGCAGGATTCTTTGCAAGTTCGCTAGAAAACGCAAAACTTGACTAACCCGTATTTGTTGCAGTGCCGTGTTTAACATAAAAAAAGATTGTTTGAAATTTTGAACAAATTTTTTCATTAATTTGCGAATTGCATCCATTAATACGGACTTAAGGGCAAGCGAACCCCATAACATACGGTAAAGGATTTCATCACCTTTTCTGTGGCCCACAAATCACGAAAATGAGCATAACGCTTACCCGCACAAATTTTAAAAGAAACTAGACTTTAAGCCTTACGGACATCACGCTCACTAGGAGAAGTTAACTTTGTATAGAACACCGCTTAACGGTATATCGTTTACGGGGTGTCAGGGAAGTGTTTACGGCTAAACCGCCCAAAAAGAAAGGTTTATTTAATTAAGGACCTTCGCGAAAGCGTCGGAAAACCTCCCCTTATCTCTGCACTTACCTGGCCTAGTGATCAGTATATCTTGAGCTCGTTTCTCGACACAGTTTTACTTCGACAATCAAGTTCTTGAGCAGGTCTAGTTAACCTAGGTGAACCCTTGCCCGATTAGGTGTGTGGTATTTTTGTGTCGTGATTGTTTCTGTCCAGATTCTTTTTTGTATATTTCATTCTTTTGTTAATAACTAACTTAAAAAATAATAATAAAAAACACATTCTTTTCCCCTCATTTTCTCTTATTCTTCTTCTCTCTTCATATCATAGGTACCCCACCTCGAAAAACTCTTGCCGAACTTTGGTACCCACAACCAGACATAACTTCCTACGGTTCTTGCTTTGGCCGAACGTCGAACGATCCATCCATGCCAAAAATTTCTTTGAAAGATTGGATAGACGCGTCTAGGACAACCAATTGCACTCCGCAATCCACTTCGTATCAACCATTTCAACCTCCCCCACCCTCTTACGTTGATGCCCCTTTTGCGAGTCGTCCATTGTCCATCGCTGAAAGTAATGAACAATCTCGTAGCCGATCTTTCACTCTTTTCAGCACTGCCAATTCTTTTGATCAACAATTCCATTCACCTTCGTATCCAAATGTTGATCATCACCCTGTCCAACCATTCAATTCCTACGAGTCCTACCCAACTTTTGCACCTGCCGTAGACATTGCTTTTGAACAGCCTTTTGGGAGTTTCCAATATCCAAACAACTTTGAATCTTTTACTGAAACCCCTTCACAACCCATGTCTAGTCTCGAACATTCGTTGGAAGACTTTCGGGTGGTGTCATACCAACAGATGATGGAGTTGAATGTGTCCCTTGCCGCCCTCATATAACCTAGTGACTCGGTAGCTAGTTTCCAACTAGCTCCACATTTTTCAATGTATGAAGATGCGATAGGACATGCTGAGAATTTGAATAGTGAGAGTGAGTTGTACATCCTTCCAAATCAAACCAACCCATCCCAAATTGAATCCTACAACTCCATTTTTGAATGTCTATCAAGTGTCCTAAATAATTCACCGATTGAAGATAGAACGTTTGATGAGTTGTGCGACTTTGTAGTGTTTGATTTACCAGATTGTGAAGGGACCATGTCAAGTGAAACCATACCCAATCCCCTTGACCTCTACACCTCTATCTTAGAACCATAATTTATAGAAATCCATGCTTTTGATGAAGTGTCTGAGAATATTGATTTTCACTTGATTGAGGAAATTGACGCCGGGAATATTTTGGATGATGAACCCGCAGTTTCGTATGAGTTTTTCTCTCCAATTCATCATCCCGAGTCATTATCTATTTTTCACGAACTTCATATGCGTCTTGATTTTGATGATAAATGAATGGATAAGTTGAATTTTGAGGAGACTTTTGAGGATAGTTTTGAGGATGAACCAGTTTTACTTGATGTGTTAGATTTTCCAATTCATCATGTCCCTTCCACTGACTGTGTACACCCTCCTGAATGTTTAACCGATCCCATTCATCAGTTTCTCCCCTCCACCCTTACCATCGTTCCGACCTTGCAAGAAACAGCATCACTTACACATCCTATGTCTGGTCTACTGAGTTCGGCGTACCCATTTCTCACGAATCTTGAGGGATTTGACCCCATCTCTTGACGGGTTGATAGATTAGCATAATATCTTTTTACACATCGGTCATTACAAATTATGCTAATTTATTTACTCCATTTTCACCCTCAAGTTCGTACTCCATTTCTTTTTCCCTTCCGCTATTCTTCTTCTCATATACCGGGACCGTATACCACTTCTATCTCCACACGGTCTCGCGTGTTTCTCATTTGTTTTCTCTACACTCCATTCTTTCACCAACCACTCTATTATCATGAAAGAAGTTTTGAATGGTTGGTGCTCACTTTTGGCCTGTGTATGGCCTTGTATAGATTGATACTGTTCTCTTCCCCCCTAACTCTGAACTTCAACACTTAACAATGGAAACACTGTTTCACTTAAGTTTGGGGGGAACCTTTTTGTGTATATATTTTTAGTTTTCTTTTTGTTTTGTATATAATTTTCTTTTAAGGAGCGCCGACAATTTTGACCCTCTTGGTGTAGCCTGACAATGAGGGCACTGTCAAGTTTAAGTTTGGGGGTGTGCTCGGTAAGCTTTCTACCTTCGCATTCATTTGTATATTCTGCATTTGCATACTTATTTAAAAACCCATAAAAATCAGAAAATTTTCTAAAAACATAAAAACTTTGTCGTCAAGTTAGCTAGTGGGAGAACTTAGATTCAATATTTCGACGGTTTTGTTTTATAAGATAGGAACAACTAAATCCTATTTTTAAATTTTGAAAACCTGAAAGATAACCCTCCTTTGAAGTTAACTATAGCTAATATACGTCTTTACATCACATTACACATGTCGTGAGTTTTTTAAAATTAGATGACAAGTCTTTTATGTCGGAAAACATTTAAATTGATAAACTATTTTCTGAGGATCAAATTGGTTTATTCTGAAATAAGTAATATCAAGAATAGTTTATGAAGTGAAGCGGATATGAAGGGATATTATTAATACCTTAATTAGAACTAATTCTCAAGAATAACCCATCTGAAACTTAATTGGAGTTATTACACACCTGACCCACTAAACACGTCTTTTATCCACACACAAAAAATAATTGAACTACCGGTTATATCTCCGTTCGCATTAAATCATCATGATTTTCACGCAAAAATTGGTCTTTTGTTTTAGGGCCTAGGTAACTTGAGTAATTAAGTCCGCTGGGGTGTCTCTACTATTAGTTATATGTATGCCCTAGAGGCCATTACTGTACATACGATGTATATTGTAATGGATGCTTGGACATATATAGGAAGGACTTTCTTGCTCGACATGATAGTATGCTATCTGGTTACTCTTTATCTTAACATGTACGATGATTGTCTCTATGTTACATGTTGATAAAGCCCTTAGGATATGTACTCGACTACTGGGACTATGATGAGATCATACTAGAAGGGCCACGGTAGTCGACGAGTACATCCTATAACTATTCCTAGTCGAGGGTGTATCGAGACAGGGCATCGATGCACCATAGTAGACTAGCGTATACGCATCTTGACCCATATGATGGGCGATGGATGATCCTATATCCATCGGTGTTTGACATCAAGGATGGTGTATGGGTGCTCAGTGGAGACTGGGTACACTGGACGGACTCGCCGAGAACTCCCAGATGGTATTATACCTCACGTCAGATGGAAGTTCTCCGGTGACACTGGTACAGAGTAGTCTGTTGACCCGAGATCGTCATAGAGTCTTGTGTGATTCCCACTGTGCTTTGATTTCCATCATACCACGTCCAAGAGGGCGTGCAAAAAGGTGGCTTTTGGGTACAGTCCCGAATCACATGGAGGCAATGAGCGATAGGAGGGGATTCGTCTCTCCCGGTATAGGGAGTTGATGTTGTGCTGTGTTCGATTGGCTATAACCGGAAATCCCTGGCCAGGGTTGCTGAGATTTACTGGTAAGTGTTATCAGTAGTTTCTCGAACCGTTATAGACCTCAAATCGACACGACTTATCGAGCTACTGGGGTCTGATGTTTACCACCCCTAGGCGAGATATGCAACATATCAGACGACGAGACCGGACTGTACGGGAGTGTTACTGTTTGGATTCACTGGAGAATGTAAAGGCTCGCTTGTTGATCTTCTGAGCGCTTAATACCTGGGTAGCTGTTACGTTTAGCTGACCGCTTGCAGCTTGTGGGTGTTTGATATGATCATCACCTACTGCCGGCGTATTGACGATTCTTTAGAGTCCTACATAGAGGTTTCTTGGCTCAGGCAAAACGGAGTAGGAGCACATATGTGATATATGTGGGACCGAGGATAATGCGATATGTGATACCGTATTATATTCTCGCGATATTTGATATCAGCCGGGTCATCGGATCAAGTGTTGATTCGATGAATCGGTACGGATAAATATTAGTCGGTTATATGCGATATAGCCGGATTGTCGGATCAAGTGTTGATTCGATAATTTAATGTATAATAATATATATGATATATTAAATTACATTAACTAATATTAGCTCACTAAAATATTCTTTTTCTCACTCGGGTAATACATTGATATATATGCGATATATGTTAATTGTATTATTTTATTTTGTTACGATAAATATTATATATGTGATATATAATATTGTAACATGATATGATAACTAATGCAACATGTTTAGTGGAGTTTAAACATGATTAGGGTTTGGATTAGGGTTAACACTTCTAGTTGATTCTAGAAGCTTTTCTTTTGTCATGATAAAGATATTTGTGTAGATTTTTATCTATGACTCATACTTAACCCAACCCAAACCCTAACCCTAGTTAATTCTCTACATGAGTTTAGTTGACCATGGTTGCATTATTTATCATATTAATTCTTTCTATTCATCACAAAAGGAATTCTAATTTCATTATTCATCTTCTTCTTCCTTCATTCTTTCATGAAAAAGCTTTCTAGATTTTTTCCAAGTGATGAATAAATGTGAGAAAAAGAAAAATAAAGAGAGGAAAAATCCTACTTCATCATCCTCATCTTCCCTTGCCCTTTAGATGAGAGTGTTCACTCAATTTAAGTCAGTGTTAGCTTGTGTTAATGAAACTTCAAGGTAGATCATCTTTGTATCGAAGATCGGAAGCAAGACTGCATCCTTCTCTTCATGGAACCTCTCGAGAGTCCGGAGTACGATGATCGCAGCGAAGGGACCTCAACACGGAGCATATGAAGTGAAGGACCGGATCTACAAAGGTTGTAATCCCTCTCACTTAGTGTTAAAGTTGTTAACATGTTAGTTTTCGCCTAATCTCTAGTTTAAAGATCCGTATTCGGGTTGTTCGGCACGGCTAATTTTTTAATCGGGCATGGTTGATGCCACGTAGACCCTTGTGCGCGTGCCCAGCAACCCTACAGTGGTATCAGAACCAAGCTAGAGCTTTAGGCGAAGTCTAGACGAAGTTTAAAGTCCGATCGAACGCCGAAACCCCGACACGGAACCCTCTCTGTACTTTTTTCAAAAATGTGGTTTTTTCTGAATTAAAAATTCTCAGAAAATTAAGCAGGAAAAACTAAGAATTACTGTGAAGTACGGACCTCTAACTCGAAAATTTGACCGCGGAACCGCGGCGAAACCATGGGTTTTGCGGCGGTTCCGCGGCCACAATTTGACTTAGTCCCTGAAATTTCATGTAATTATTTTTAGGCCCTTTCTTGTTAATTTTTTCTTGAAATATTTTAATTCCACTCAAGTGTTGAGTTTTCAAGGGTTGTATTGGGGAATCGTTGATTCGATCAGATAATTTAAATTTGTTTAGTTTGTCCGGATAATTTTAGAAACTGTTAAAAAGTTCGAACGGATATCAATAACTCACTTTTTCCCCTGTCGGAAAATTTTTCAAAAGTTGGATTTTTCCTCGTATTTAAGAACATTCTAAGTCGTGCAAGTAACGGGGTGGACCCTCTAGAAGACAACAAACCTTAACTCGATTATGTGACCGTCTTGAACTGCCTTTTGAACCTTAGGGTTTGGGGCAGTACGGCGTGCCACATGTGAGGCGTTGGCTTGACCCATCTATGGCTAGACCATTGGTACTGTACCATGTGATGGATGTTTTCAAACTGATTTCAAGTGTTGAGATATATTGGGGAAATCTTGGGTGTTTGATGATTCGATCGGAAAGTTTAACTTTGTCTATTTATCTGGAATGTGATACAATATTTGGAATCCACAAATAGTTATGAGATAACTAATTTGAATATTATAGACATAGCAGTTTAGTCTCAGATGATCGGTTGCCACGGAATTTTGAGGTGATCAAAAGTCCGTCGCAATCACGTACCGTACGCGGATACTCGCCGGGTAAACTTAATAGACAGCCACGCCCCATAGCCCCGACCAAGTGACTGTAGGAGAACCCCGTCGCTGAAAGCATCCGTTCGGGTGCTCGCGGCAGCGGTGTTCCGCCTTAGTGCACTTCGTCGACGGCATCTGGGGGTGCGGCCGTCTACTAAAGTTTGCGACGAACATTCGATCAGGATGTCGGGAATCTTGTTGAATTGCCCGACTTGATATTGAAAAGAGTTTTCGATAATGAGACTAAAATGTGGGGTTTATAATTGTTAGGCATGTGATGTCTAAGGAATTCATTTGGTTAGGCATGCGATGTCTAAAGAGGTTGCGGATTTCAACTGTTGTAGTTTTACACTTTCTTTTCTGTGACCGTAAGCGTAGTATGTGGGATATCGCCGGCTTCGTTGCTATACATCAACGACAATCGGGATACGCATACTTGCTTACGTTGATGATATGAGATATTATGTGTTGCTGTGATATGTTCTATTAGATCGTCGCGTTTTGAATAGCCGGGGGTTTTATGTGAGATGAGAGTTTTTTTCCTTTTTCATTCATGTAAATTCATTTGTATGTAATATTCTTTTATTGGGGCACTTCCAGGTTGCGGAAGATGTCACCGTTGTATATTATTTACTTTTCCGCATTTGGTAGACCCAAGGCGGGGACCACAAGTAACCGGGTTCTAGGGTCCAGTGGGAGACCATCTCGAGGAGTCGAGACCGGGTCTCCTAACCATAGAATTGGCAGTGTTGCTTTCCGCTCTCGTAGGGATCAAGGGATGTGGGTTTGGCTATTCATCGCGACCGTGGAATCCGTGTTTTATACAGGCTCGTATTGAAAACACGGACGTCCTAGTATATCCAATATTTCATATATGTTCTTCTGCTCCAATGTTCTGTGATGAGATCATATTACTGCCTGTGACGAATGTTTATATTATATATATGAGATATATGTTATATTGCAGATTTCGTTTCAAATGAGATGCTTGTGAAGCATAATAAAATGGGACTTCATTAATGAGATTAATGAAATAAACGAAACCTAAGATGTTGTAGAAACTTGTTTAATAAAAACTGGTAGCTCTAGTTCTTGCTTTGCATAGCGGTGTTCCTTGTAGAACATCCAGCACCTTATTCGATAAGGAAAGGACCGAGATCCCTTCACCGGGAGTGACTCCTTTAGCAATAACTGGCAGATGCTACAAACTCGGTTTGTCTTTTGATTGCTTCTATAGTTCTTGCTTTGCATAGTGATATTTGTGAAATATCCTGCACCTTATTCGATGAGGAAAGGGCCGACGATCCCTTCACCGGGAGTGACCCCTTTAGCAAAACTAGAAAAGCCTCAAAAACACTCCATTTAAAATCACTCGATTCTACGACAATATCAAGTTCATTATGCTCAGGGTTTTCTGAAAAACCTGCGTAGCCCTCCGTCATTTCAGATAAGGACTGTTTAGTATTCGTGCTGCGTTTGTTGGCCTTTGTCAAGGCGTAGTGTGCGGTAGCTGAATAGTACTTATCTGCTTATGCATATGATGCAGATTGGATTAGGGTAGTCGTGCGACCTTGTTGGCCTTTGTCAAGGGCCGTACGGGTGGTTTTACTTCGATCAAGAAATGACGGGTTGAACTTGACTAGCAGCCTATGGTTTGTTGGCCTTTGTCAAGGTCATAGGAGGCTTGGGGCAAAACATTATTGGGAATTTCAAGTGTTGAAATTTGCAATGAGATTGCATACCTTCTATGAGATAGTTGGATCCCGATACCCGCTGCGAGTAAGAGTTACTCCTGGGAGAGTTTTACACATTACAATTAGCCGATCAAGTAGGTGTCTAGAAAGGTGTTAATGGGGTTACGCCTCTGGGAAAACGAGGTTTACTTTAATTAGGTTCGTGCAAAAGCACGGGGGACCTCCCTCAAAGTACCGACACTGGCCTGGCTGAAAGATTGGCGAACTTGTAGCGTGTAATTAATCACAGCTAGTCTTTCCTTTTAGGGTTTGAAGGAAGATTTGACTAAAACAGTGGGAGACATCCTGATTAGATATATTAGATAACCAATCTAATCTTGCAAGAGAATACGCTGAGTGTTTTCTTCTCTCTCTCTCCAGGTAGCAACCATATCACGCCTTAATCAAGATAATAATACGGATGTATTGACCCAACCCGCTTGTTATACTGAGCTGGGGAACGTTGGTCCCGCTCCAACTTATAATTGTTATAAGACAGAGCTGGAAATTGGGGAATAGAAGATTTCCCGGGCCGCCCAAACGAAGAAAGTGCATGTTGATGCATCATCTTCGGGTGTGTTCATTACAGAGAACTGTTTCTCAATATCCTTTACGTCCTAGGTATGTGATACCAGATCAGGATCCCGCATATGTAATATATTACATGGGCTACAGAAAGGTAAAGAACTGAGAACGGGTGATATGTTTCATGAGACAGAAAACGGTGCAAATGTTGCAGCCAAGTCTGTTGGTCACTATCACCCTGTATTACTAGAATACATTGATTCTGAACAAATGTTATTAGATACCGAACCTGATATACAAAATCATATCAGTCTCTTTATTAGTAAAGAAAGGATATAATTTTGTATTGTTGGATAATGTTTTGAACATTTCCTATATCAATAGTTGATCGGTTCAGGCACGTTATCTAAAAGCATTGACGTTCTAAATCAAACCACAGTTCTTAGTATATAGAACACACACAAGAGGAAGAGTTCAGAAATGAACGAATCCTTCTTTAGATATTGTAGACTAGGTCATATCAATGCGACCTGACTAGCTGAAGTTACATATAGATGCATATTTAAATTAGTTTGAATTTACATCATGTGAAACTTGCCGGTCATGTCACAAAGATAAGATGACCACAGCTCTGTTTATTGGAAACAGAGAAAGAGTTAGTGAACTCTTGGGATTGATACATGCTGATGTATGAAAGTCCCCTGTCTATATATGCCTGGACCGGTTCTTTGTACGTCATTCCATTCTCTGATAATCTTTCAAGATTCAGACATATGTTCCTATTAAAACACAAGTCCGAACCTTTTGAGATATTCACAGAATATGAGTTAGAAGTAGAGAACCAAAAATACGGGTAAAAGTATTATGTCCTTTGATGAGATCATGGAGGAGAATACTTGAGCACGGAAATCCTGGACTATTCTAAAGGAGAATGAGATTCTCTCTCAGCATTACTCCTCCTATACACCATAGCACGATGGTATATCGGGGCGGAGCAATAACACCCTATGTGATATGGTGTGCTCTATGATGAGTACTACTGAGTTTCCTATTTCCTTTTGGGAGTTATGCACTTGAGAAGCTGCATACCTATTGAAAAGGGTTCAAATCAAATCAGCTGTCTACCACTTCATATGTGATATGAAAGGGAAGAGCCCATATCTTAAGTTTGTTAAGATTTGGGGTTGTCCGGCCTATGTCTAAAAGCAAAATCCGGATAAGCTCGAGGCAAGGTCTGTTATGTAGATCTGGAAATGTTCCAGCTATACAAACTGCAGCTGATAATTTGGTAGAATCAAAGGATTCAATAGTTTCCAACGAACCTCAGCCTCTCCGCCGATCTAGCAGGGTTCCTCACCCACCTGAGAGATACTTCGGTTTCTTTATGACAGTGGGAGCGAGGATTGCATCATGAGATGATGACCCAACTAGTTTCGAGCTGGCCATCAGGAGTGGGACTCTGTAAGAATGGCTGGATGCTTAGCGATTTGAGATGGAATCCTTATACACCAACAAAGTATGGACTTTGGTTGCTTTATCTGAAGGGTTAAATCCCAATCAGGAGCGAGTATATCTTGAGAAGATTACTTGGTGTACATGGAAAAGTTGAGACTTTCAAAGCTATGCTTAAGTCCATCCAGATCCTGCTTGCCACGGCTACATACCATGACTACGATATCTGGCGGTTGGGTGTCATGACTGCTTTTCTAAATTATGTTTTAGAAAAGAGCGTCTGAAAGTACACAGCCAGAGGGCTTCGTAGACAGTGGGAGCAGCGGAAACGTGTACAAGATGTTTTATATGATAAAACAGGCATCGCGGAGTTGGAACATCTGTTTTGATGTGGTAGTCAAAGAGTTTGACTTCATCAAAATGGTAGATGAACCTAGTATATACAAAAAGGTAGTAGAGAGTATGGTGGTGATCCTCGTAGAGTACGTGGATGACATACTCTTGATAGGGAAGAAGTTTCCTATGCTACGCTCGGTCAATCTCCGCTTATCACAAGGATTCTCCATATAGGATCAAAGTGATACCTCCTAAATCCTGGGTTTTTGGATCTATGAGATAAATCTAATTGGATGTTAGGATACTCACTAGTTGTAGTGAGATGGTATCAATCGATCCTGGGGAGAATCCCTGGAAAGGTTCCAGGGTGATAAGTACGACTGAATGTCAGTCGCAGGCATTGTCTTTACCCTCAATGGAGGGACGTTATGTTGGAAGAGTTCCAAGCTAGATACCGTGACTTACTAGACGATTAAAGGCAAGATACATCGTTACCAAGGATACTACCAAAGAGGCAGTCTCGATATATATAAGTTCATGCGATGAACTTCGTTCCTACTATTGTGTGACAATAGAGTTATGGCTTTAGCCAAGGAACTACCGTCCCATCAGAAATCCAGATATAATTCTTAGGCAGTATCACCTGATCATGGAGATGGTTGATCTCCAAGGTGATCGAGGTTAGGAGAGTAGATACAGAGGACAACAGCGCAGATCCACTCACAAAGGCCTTTTTCCCAGTAGAGACATTTATGGGATGGTTGAGTATGAGATATTTCAACCGCAGCAAATTGTTGGGTATGTGATACCACAACATATGGCCCTAGTGCAAGTGGGAGATTGTTAGTTATATGTATGCCCTAGAGGCCATTACTGTACATACGATGTATATTGTAATGGATGCTTGGACATATATAGGAAGGACTTTCTTGCTCGACATGATAGTATGCTATCTGGTTACTCTTTATCTTAACATGTACAATGATTGTCTCTACGTTACATGTTGATAAAGACCTTAGGATATGTACTCGACTACTGGGACTATGATGAGATCATACTAGTAGGGCCACGGTAATCGACGAGTACATCCTATAATTGTTCCTAGTCAAGGGTGTATCGAGACAGGGCATCGATGCACCAGAGTAGACTAGCGTATACGCATCTTGACCCATATGATGGGCGATGGATGATCCCATATCCATCGGTGTTTGACATTAAGGATGGTGTACGGGTGCTCAGTGGAGACTGGGTACACTGGACGGAATCGCCGAGAACTCCCAGATGGTATTATACCTCACGTCAGATGGCAGTTCTCCGGTGACACTGGTACAGAGTAGTCTGTTGACCTGAGAACGTCATAGAGTCTTGTGTGATTCCCACTGTGCTTTGATTTCCATCATACCACGTCCAAGAGGGCGTGCAAAAAGGTGGCTTTTGGGTACAGTCCCGAATCACATGGAGGCAATGAGCGATAGGAGGGGATTCGTCTCTCCCGGTATAGGGAGTTGATGTTGTGCTGTGTTCGATTGGCTATAACCGGAAATCCCTGGCCAGGGTTGCTGAGATTTACTGGTAAGTGTTATCAGTAGTTTCTCGAACTGTTATAGACCTCAAATCGACACGACTTATCGAGCTACTGGGGTCTGATGTTTACCACCCCTAGGCGAGATATGCAACATATCAGACGACGAGACCGGACTGTACGGGAGTGTTACTGTTTGGATTCACAGGAGAATGTACAGGCTTGCTTGTTGATCTTCTGAGCGCTCAAACCTGGGTAGCTGTTACGTTTAGCTGACCGCTTGCAGCTTGTGGGTGTTTGATATGATCATCACCTACTGCCGGCGTATTGACGATTCTTTAGAGTCCTATACAGAGGTTTCTTGGCTCAGGCAAAACGGAGTAGGAGCACATATGTGATATATGCGGGACCGAGGATAATGCGATATGTGATACCGTATTATATTCTCGCGATATTTGATATCAACCGGGTCATCGGATCAAGTGTTGATTCGATGAATCGGTACGGATAAATATTAGTCGGTTATATGCGATATAGCCGGATTGTCGGATCAAGTGTTGATTTGATAATTTAATGTATAATAATATATATGATATATTAAATTACATTAACTAATATTAGCTCACTAAAAGATTCTTTTTCTCACTCGGGTAATACATTGATATATATGCGATATATGTTAATTGTATTATTTTATTTTGTTACGATAAATATTTTATATGTGATATATAATATTGTAACATGATATGATAACTAATGCAACATGTTTAGTGGAGTTTAAACATGATTAGGGTTTGGATTAGGGTTAACACTTCTAGTTGATTCTAGAAGCTTTTCTTTTGTCATGATAAAGATATTTGTGTAGATTTTTATCTATGACTCATACTTAACCCAACCAAAAGCCTAACCATAGTTAATTCTCTACATGAGTTTAGTTGACCATGGTTGCATTATTTATCATATTAATTCTTTCTATTCATCACAAAAGGAATTCTAATTTCATTATTCATCTTCTTCTTCCTTCATTCTTTGATGAAAAAGCTTTCTAGATTTTTTCCAAGTGATGAATAAATGTGAGAAAAAGAAAAATAAAGAGAGGAAAAATCCTACTTCATCATCCTCATCTTCCCTTGCCCTTTAGATGAGAGTGTTCACTCAATTTAAGTGAGTGTTAGCTTGTGTTAATGAAACTTCAAGGTAGATCATCTTTGTATCGAAGATTGGAAGCAAGACTGCATCTTTCTCTTCGTGGAACCTCTCGAGAGTCCGGAGTACGATGATCGCAGCGAAGGGACCTCAACACGGAGCATATGAAGTGAAGGACCGGATCTACAAAGGTTGTAATCCCTCTCACTTAGTGTCAAAGTTGTTAACATGTTAGTTTTCTCCTAATCTCTAGTTTAAAGATCCGTATTCGGGTTGTTCGGCACGGCTAATTTTTTAATCGGGCATGGTTGATGCCTCGTAGACCCTTGTGCGCGTGCCCAGCAACCCTTCATCTACACGTAATGCCCTAAAACTAACTGGTTTGGGAGCATTGGCCCAAAGCTCGCTAAGAAGCCTAGAAAGTCCAGATTAAAACAAAGTCAAGCAAGTGTACTCTCCGAGTTAAAATTCCCAACGGTTCTTTGTATGAAAATAATCTTGACAAAAGACAGGTTTTTATAAAAATATTTCTAGCGGAGATATGAAAGGTTTTATTTTATGATAAAGACTATTGCACGTTCACAGAGGTGTGTATGAAACGAAAACAAGAAAAAGATGGAGTGAAAAATAAGACCTAGTTTCATGATAAGAAAGATAGAAATTCTGAATTTGGAACCTAGCTGGAATACGAAACTTGAGAAGTACTTAACTCTTTATAAAACTTGTGTGATCCTTTTTAAATCTTTATCTGGGCTTTATTTTGTGACATGACAACTTTAATCGATCCTTTTGAAACATAACGACACTATCTGCACTGCACGTAAAGACATATAAAATCTTAAGTTAAACAAGAAGCGAGGTGTGAAAAATAAATGTTCGATAGTTCTAAATTTAGGATAATAGAGTTTCTAGCTTTAAAATAAAACCTTAGGGTTTGAATCATAGTTATTTCGCAATACCAGCTTGACGGGATTTTGTGGGTAGTATCTGCTGAAAAACCTCAGGAGAAAACACTCCTTCTACTAGGGACACCAAGAGGTTTAACGGCTTGTTGCACGAGCTCAGTGCAACCGCGTTCTCTGCGAAAGTGAGGACAGGATTCTTTTTGTTGTTTTGCTCGGGACGAGCAAAAGATAAGTTTGGGGGTATTTGTTCATATGAGAAAACTGCATTCTAATACCGCTCATTCATTATCTATTTATTGTATTTATCGGTACTATTAACCAGTGTCTGCTCAGTAATACAGATTACAGGTATCCATGACAAAATACTGAAAATACATTCAAAAGCACGGATATATCATTTGAGAGCCTACACTACAACCAGAACCGCAAACAGACCGATACTTCATGAGTTTCTTTTTGCAACAAGTTTGTGTACACACTTTTTATCTAAATGGTACAATACAAACAAGTGTGTACACAAGACTTTTAGGCACATGTGGATATGAAGTAATGTGCATTCAATGCTAAAGATTGTGTGATTCAAATTTCCTTCCAAAACTGAGTGCAAATCAAATTCAAATCAGCATGGACCATAATGGGGGCATCCATGATTCAAGGTACAAATGGACATGAAGTAATGTGCATTCAATGCTAAAGATTGTGTGTTGATTTAAAGATTCAAATTTCCTTCCAAAACTGAGTGCAAATCAAATTCAAAAAGACAAATCAGAATGGACCATGAATTTAGTCACATGTGGATATGAAGTAATGTGCATTTAATGCTAAAGATTATGTGTTGATTTAAAGATTCAAATTTCCCACCAAGCACTTGTCTTTTTTTTGGCCTATAAAAGCAGATCATGGCAGCAAGGGAGAGGGGTGATTCTTTGGTCCAATTTTGCCACTCTTTTGTCTTAGATTGTCCAAGTTTTCTTTTCTCTTTTCTTTTAAATAGCTTAGTCCCCCTGAGTTCATAACCTTCTCTTGATCTTTCAACCTCTTCTTTATGCTTGAAAGTTTAAGGGTTGGTTATTGATCTCAAGGGTTGTATCGTTCTTGAAGATTAATAAAGTTCTCTTTTTGTGCCTCATTTTTCCTTGGGTTCTTTATCTTCACTTGATCTTGCAACCTCTTAATTGAGCTTACATGTTTAAGTTTAGGTATTTGAATCCATGGCTTGCGTTTTGTTCTTAGGTTCTTAGTATTTTCATTCTTGCTCTTTCCATTACTTGCTTTTTATTACTTGCTTTACTTTCATGCAAATTATTATCATGTTATTTACTTACTTGTAATGATCTTTTCTTTTCTTTGTTTCTCTTTTCTTTTCCCTTTTTGGTTTGTTCTGGAATGATTTGTGAATATGTGTTGTTAGGAAATAGATTGATATTGTAAGTTAATGTTCCGTTTTCTCATTTCCTTTTCCTGTATTTTTCATTGAACACCGTCCAAACGTTACGCAAGCACTCCGTTAGGCACCCTACCCTACCAAGGTAATGGTGATTCCTAACCGTGACCGGTTCCGTTCGGTTTGGCCGGAGGCGAAAGCAAGAGACAAGAACGGGCAGAAAAGGGTAAATAAGCCGGATTTCTAATACGGTGCTTAAATTCCCTAATCCACGTTGTTGCCGATTGTTCTAGCTTCAATCGTTAAGTTCAGCTAAAAGGACTAGAATAAGGATTTCCTTAACTTACACTATTGTATCTTTTCCTAACAAACGTTTACTTTGCATATAACACATAGGTTAGATAGGAACAATTCCGCCCACGCGTATTAACTCGTAAGAACAAGAACGTAAAACGCTCCGTCTCCCTATGGATCGACCCGTGCTCATCGCGGCTAGCTGCAAAGCGACACGCTCCTGATCGCGGTTAACTTTAGAACTTTTAAATATCCGACATGCTTTTGGCATGCGATCAAGGTTCCTATCACCATGGTTTGAGCGCAGATTTAGCTGCTGCTAGTGTTGCGGTCAGGGCGAGCTCGTCATGGACGAGGATTGACCATTGTGTTTTCTGGTGACATCGGAATGTATCGAGTTAGTATTTGTGTTGTGACCTCTCGGATGAGGCGAGTGTTTGGTTTTACACCGGATGATTGGGCCATTGTTAGTGTAGGGTTACTAGGCATGCTAACGAGGCTCTCCAAGGCATCGACCATGCCAAAATTAAATTTTTTATGTGCCGCGCCACCCTAAGCAAGATCGTTAACTAGAGTTTAGGCGAAACTAATGCAAGTAAACAACTTTACACTAAAGGGAATGCGATATACAACCTTTGTAGATCGGTCCTCCACTTCATTTGCTCCTTGCTGAAGTCCCATCGCTGCGATCAAGGTTCTCCCGGGCTCTTGCATGGCTTCACGACGCGAAGGATGCGACCTTGCTTGAAGTCTCCGAGGCCGATAATGATCTACGTCGAGGGAATTCCGACTCAAGCTCCTACTTCACTAACTTGAGAATTAGTGAAGCAAACACCCTATACTAAAGGGCTAGTCTAGTAGAGGATGGAGAAAAAGGAAGTGGGTTCTCTTTGGAATTTTTTTTCTCACAAGGATTCTCACTTTGGATCAAACCCTAGCTTGCTTTTCTCTTGCTCAATGAAAAAGAAGATGATGAACAAAAGAAAAGATATGAGGATAATGATTATGTGAGAAGGCTAACCATGGTGAGTGAGTATCATATACTAACTCATGTAGAGACTTTACCATAGCTAAGTGTAAATGGTTAGGTTAAACAAAGATCTAAGGTAAAACAAAACAAGTGCACTTTTTCAAAGCATACACAAGCTTCTACAAACTTCATGCTTATGAAAGAAATTCCACTAATTTGTAATTACCTTAAATAAATGTAAACCACCATTTAAAAATAGAATGGTGTGTGTCTTGTACACCCATGTTTAGTGTATCATCAACCATGATACAATACAAAACAGTTTTAATATATATATCATATATATATACAAGTGTGCAAGTGTGAGAAAAACCCTAAAGTGAACAAGTGTTAGTAAATGCAAATTAGGATATCTAATATACAATTATACACTTAATTATTAAATCAACACTTGACTTAATAATCCGGTCATATCTCATATAACCGGCTAACATTCATTGTATCGACTTATCGAATCAACACTTGATTCGATAACCCGACTATATCATATATAACCGACCGATACAAAAAGTCGCAAGAATAGAATACGATATCACATACACGCATTATTCTCGGTCCCGCACATATCACATATGTGCTCCTATTTCGTTTTTCCTGAGCCAGTAAAACCTCTAGGTAGGACTCTAAAGACTCGTTAATACGCCGGCAGTAGGTGATGATCACATCACACAACCACAAGCCGTCAGCGGTACTAGCTGGACGTAACGGCTACCCGGATATTGATCGATCAGAAGATCAGCAAGCAATCCCGCTCCAACTCCTGTAAAAGCCAACCGGTAACACTTCACGTACAGTCCGGTCTCCTCGTCTGATATGTCGCATATCAAGTCTAGGGGTGGTATACGTCAGACCCCAATAACCGATAAGTCGTGCCGATGTGAGGCTCATAACGGGTCGAGAAACTACCGGTAACAAATACCAGTAAATCTCTGAATCAGCCCTGACCAGGGACTTCCCTGTTACGGCCAATCGAGCACACCGCAACATCAACCCCCAATACCGGGAGAGACGAAACCCCTCTTATCGCTCATTGCCTCCATGTGACTCGCGACTGTACCCAAAAACAACTGTTTTGCATGCCCTCGTGGATGTGGTAAGCTGGAAATCAAAGCACAGTGGGAATCACACGAGACTCTATGACGATCTCGGGTCTACAGACTAACCTGCACAAGTGTCACCAGAGATCTGCCATCTGACGTGAGGTATAATACCATCTGGGAGTTCTCGGCGAGTCCGTCCAGTGTACCCAGTCTCCACTGAGCACCCGTATACCATCTCTGATGTCAAACACCAATGGATATGGGATCATCCATCGCCCATCTCATGGGTCGAGAAGCGTATACGCTAGTCTACTCTGGTATATCGATGCCCCGTCTTGATACACCCATGACTAGGGACCTTCAAGGATGTACTTATGGACTACCATGTCCCCACTAGTATGATCCGCATCATAGTCCAGGTAGTCAAGTACACATCATAAGGACTTTACCAACATGTAACTATAAGACAGTATAAAGACACATGTATACATGTTAAAGTAAAGAGCAACCAGATAGCATACTATCATATCGAGCAAGAAAGTCCTCTCTATATATGTCCAAGCATCCAATATAATCTACATCATCTGTACAATACTGGCCTCTAGGGCATACATACAACTAACAATCTCCCACTTGCACCAGGGCCAGGTGCTATAGTATCGCATACCGAGCATCCCGAAGAGTCTCTCAAACTGTATCTGGGGAATGGCCTTCGTGAGCGGATCTGCAGTGTTGTTCTTCGTGTCAACCCTCCTGACCTCGATCTCCCGGCGATCAACTATCTCCCGGATCAGGTGATACCGCCTCAGAATATGCCTGGATCGCTGATAGGACCTGGGTTCCTTGGCCAAAGCGACCGCTCCATTGTTATCACAATACAAAGGTATTGGATGCTCAATGGATGGAACCACTCTAAGTTCAGTGATGAACTTCTTGATCCAGACAGCCTCTTTGGCAGCATCGTTGGCAGCGATGTATTCAGCCTCCATCGTCGAGTCTGCCATGGTTTCCTGCTTGGAACTCTTCCAGCTAACCGCCCCTCCGTAAAGGGTAAAGACAAAACCCGACTGCGACTTAGAGTCGTCCTTATCACTCTAGAAGCTCAAATCAGTAAAGGACTCCACTTGGAGTTCTCCGTTACCATACACCAAGAGCATCTCTTTAGTCCTTCGTAAGTACTTGAGAATGCTCTTCACAGCTGTCCAGTGACTCTCTCCAGGATCAGCTTGATACCTACTTACTACACTTAGTGAGTATGCTACATCAGGTCTGGTACATAGCATCGCGTACATGATAGAGCCTACAGCCGAAGCATAGGGTATCCCTTGCATGCGAGCTCTCTCCAAATCAGTCTTGGGAGACATCTCTTTGGAGAGAGTGAGCCCTGAGATTGTGGGTAAAAACCCACGTTTGGACTCTTCCATACTAAACCTCTTTAGTATGGTGTCAATGTACCTGGATTGGGACAATCCCAATATCCGTTTAGATCTATCTCTATAGATCATAATTCCCAATATGCTGGAGGCATCACCAAGATCTTTCATTAAGAATCTTTGTGATAAGAAGAACTTCACCGATTGCAGCATAGGAATGTCATTTCCTATCAAGAGTATGTCGTCCACGTACAATACGAGGAAGACAACCTTACTCTCTGCCACCTTCTTGTAGATACAAGGTTCATCAACATTTTTGACGAAATCAAACTCTTTGATAACGACGTCAAAGCAGATGTTCCAACTCCGCGATACTTGCTTCAATCCATAAATGGATTTAAGCATCTTGCACACCTTCCCGCTGCTCCCACTATCTATGAAGCCCTCTGGCTGAGTCATGTACACGCACTCTTCTAAATCACCGTTTAGAAAGGCAGCCTTAACATCCATTTGCCAGATTTCGTAGTCATGATATGCAGCGATGGCAAGCATGATCCGGATGGATTTAAGCATAGCCACTGGAGAAAAGGTTTCGTCATAGTCCACACCTGGTCTTTGACGAAAACCTTTTGCAACAAGTCTAGCTTTGAAAGTCTCCACTTTCCCATCTACACCAAGTTTTTTTTGAAGATCCATTTGCTCCCAATGGGTTCTACCCCTTCAGGAGCAACTTCCAAAATCCATACTTTGTTGGTGTACATGGATTCCATCTCGGACCGCATTGCATCCAGCCATTTCACCGAGTCTCCACTCGTGATGGCCTGCTCGAAGCTAGTTGGGTCATCATCAACCATAATGCAATCCTCACTCCCACCATCCATGAGGAAACCGTAGTATCTCTCAGGTGGGTGAGGAACCCTACTAAATCGGCGGAGTGGCTGGGGTTCATCGGGAACTACCGAATCCTCTGGTTCTACCAAATCTTCTGTTGTGGTTTGTATAGCTGGAACCTCTTCCAGTTCTACCTCAGAGCCACTAATCTCTTTTGCAAGAAATTCCTTTTCTAAAAAGGTGGCGTGTTGAGCAACAAATACCCTTTGTTCCTCACCGTGGTAGAAGATATACCCTCGCGAATGCTTGGGATATCCAACAAACTTACACAAAACAGACCTTGCCTCGAGTTTGTCCGGTTTTTGTCTTTTGACATAGGCCGGGCAACCCCATATCTTTATAAAATTAAGATATGGTCTCTTCCCCTCCCATATCTCATATGGGGTGGTAGGCACAGATTTGGTAGGAACTTATTCAGTAGGTATGCTGCTGTCTCCAGTGCATATCCCCAGAAGGAAATAGGTAACTCAGCTATACTCATCATCGAGCGCACCATATCTAATAGGGTGCGGTTCCTCCGTTCCGATACACCGTTGTGCTGTGGTGTATATGGAGGAGTTAGCTGAGAGAGAATCCCATTCTCTTTTAGGAAGTCCAGGAATTCATTGCTCAAGTATTCACCTACTCGATCAGATCGAAGGATTTTAATACTTTTCCCGGTTTGGTTCTCGACTTCTTGTTTATATTCTCTAAATTTCTCAAAAGCTTCTGATTTGTGTTTCATCAGGAACACATATCCGAATCTAGAGAGATCGTCAGTGAATGTAATGAAGTACGAAGAACCATCCCTGGCATGTGTAGACATGGGA
This sequence comes from Agapanthus africanus, assembly GCA_030015575.1. Lineage (NCBI taxonomy): Eukaryota > Viridiplantae > Streptophyta > Magnoliopsida > Asparagales > Amaryllidaceae > Agapanthus > Agapanthus africanus. The sequence continues at coordinate 213,492,977 of JASDDO010000016.1, forward strand.
CCGCATACATCACTATGTATCAGTCCCAAGAGTTTGGTAACTCTCTCTCCGTGTCCCGTAAACGGAGTTTTAGTCATCTTGCCTTTGAGACATGACTGGCAAGTGTCATAAGATGAAAATTCAAACGGATTTAAATATCCATCCTTATGCAACTTAGCTAGTCGTGTCGCATTGATGTGACCCAGTCTACAATGCCACAAGAAGGATTCGTTCAGTTCTGAACTCTTTCTCTTGTGTGTGTTTGTTATGCTCAGAACCGTTGATTGATTTAGAACATAAATGCCGTTGCATAACGTGCCTGATCCAACCAACTTTTGGTTAAGGAAAATGTTCATAACATTATCCTGTAATACAAAATTATATCCCTCTTTACTCAACAAAGAAACCGATATAATGTTGCATATCAGGTTCGGCATGAAATAACATTCGTTCAGAATCAATGTATTACCAGTTGGCAATACAAGGTGATATTCCCCGACGGTTTTAGCTGCAACAATTGCACCATTTCCAACCCTTATATCTTTATCACCTTCTCTAATTTCTCTACCTTTCCTAAGCCCATGTAACTAATTACATATATGGGATCCTGAACCGGTATCTAATACCCAGGACGTAGAGCAAATGGAGAAACAATTCTTTGTAACGAACACACCCGAAGAAAATGCATCAACATGTACTTTCTTCATTCGGGTGGCATGAGAATCCTGGTATTCCCCTATATCCTGTTCAGTCTTATAACTCTTATAAGAAAGAACGGAACCAACGTTCCCCAGCACTGTATAACATGCGGGTTCGGTCAATACATCCATATTATTATCTTTATTAAGGCATGATATGGTCGCTACCTGGAGAGAGAGAGAAGAAAAACACTTTAGCGTATGCTCTTACAAGATCAGATTGGTTATTATCTTATCTAATCAGGATGGCTCCCACTGTTCTTATCAAATCTTCCTTCAAACCCTAAAAGGAAAGACTAGCCGGGATTAATTACACCCTACAACTTCGCCAATCTTTCAGCCAGGCCAGTGTCGGTACTTTGAGGGAGGTTCCCCGTGCTTTCGCACGGACCTAATTATAGTAAACCTCATTTTCCCAGAAGCGTAACCTCGTTGACACCTTTCTAGACACCTACTTGATCGGCTAATTGTCCTGTGTAAAACTCTCCCAGGATTAACAATTACTCGTAGTGGGTATCGGGATCCAACTATCTCATAGAAGGCATGCAATCTCATTGCAAATCTCAACACTTGAAATTCCCGATAATATTTTGCCCCAAGCATCCCATGACCTTGACGGAGGTCAACAAACCATAGGGTGCAAGTCAAGTTCAACCCGTCAATTCTTGATTGAATCAAACACACCCGCACGACCCTTGACGGAGGTCAACAAGGTCGTACGACTACCCTAATCCAATCTGCATCATATGCATAAGCAGATAAATACTAGTTAGCTACCGCAAACTACTCCTTGACGGAGGTCAACAAACGTAGCACAAATACTAAGTAAGACTTATCTGAAATGACGGAGGGCTACGACGGGTTTTTCTGAAAACCTATTGCGTAATGAACTTGATATCGTTGTAGAATCATGTGAATTTTGAAATGGAGTGATTTTGAGGCTTTTATTAGTTTTGCTAAAGAGGTCACTCCCGGTGAAGGGATCTCGGCTCTTTCCTCATCGAATTAGGTGCAGGGTATATCATATATACCACTGTGCAAAGCAAAACTCCAAAAGCAGTCAAAAGCAAACCGAGTGTTGTAGCATCTTCCAGTTTTGCTAAAGAGGTCACTCCCGGTGAAGGGATCTCGACTCTTTCCTCATCGAATAAGGTGCAGGGTATATCATATATACCGCGATGCAAAGCAAAACTGTAGCTACCCTTTTATTTGAAAATTTGATTCTACAACATCTTTTAGGTTTCTTTTCTTTCATTAATCACAGTAATGAAGTCCTATCATTTAAGTCACCTAAACATCAAAGATAAATACGACGTACACTTATGCCATACGTATTCGCCTCGATGTCCCCTCGTGCACCGTTAGGTTAGGTAACTAACGGCAGAGCAGGGCAGGGCTAGAGCGGGTGTAAAACATAAGTAATGCCTATATAATATATCATATATACTATATACAGTATTTATCACAGAACATCAAATGATCACATCACAGATATCGCAGCAGAAGAAACATATGAAACATTGGATATACTAGGACGCCCGTGTTTTATTTTGAGCCTCTATAAAACACGGATTCCACGGTCGCGATGAATAGCCAAACCCACACCCCTAGACCCCTACGAGAGCGGCAAGCAACCCTACCAATTATAGAGTTAGGAGACCCGAACTCGACTCCTCGAGTTGGTCTCCCACTGGACCCTAGAACCCCGTTACTTGTGCTCTCCTCCTTGGGTCTATCCTAGTGCGGAAAAGTAAATAATATACAAAAGGTGACATCAACCTCGATCCGGAAGTGCCCCAATAAAAGAATATTACATACAATTAAATTTTACATGAATGAAAATAAAACTCTCATCTCACATAAAAAAAACCCGGCTATTCAGAACGCGACGATCCAATATAACATATCCAGTAACACAGAACATCACATGTCATCAACGTAAGTAAATATGCGCATCCCAATTGTCGTTGACATATAGCAACGAAACCGGCGATATCATATATTACACTTACGGTCGCAGAAAAGAAAGTGTAAAACTACAACATTTGGAATCCACAATCTCTTTAGACATCGTAAATCCGAAATATCACATATTTCGCATTTCATGCCTAACTGTATGAATTCCACATATTGTATTACATTCCAGATAAATAGACAGTATTAAACTTTCCGATCGAATAATCAAATACTCAAGATTTCCATAATAGCTCAACACTTGAGCGGGGTTTAAAGATTCCAGAATACGTCACAGTAGCAACGGTCCAGCCATAGAAGGGTCAAGCCAACGCCTCACATGTGGCACGCCGTACTACCCCAAACCCTAAGGTTCAAAGTGCAGTTCAAGACGGTCGCATAATCGAGTTAAGGTTTTTTGTCTTCTAGATGGTCCATCGCATCACATGCACGTTTTTCCGAAATATTTAAACCCGAGAAAAATTCAACACTTGAATGTTTTTCGTGCCCCGAAAAAATTGAGTTAATGATATCCGTTCGAACATTTTAATACTTTCTAAATTATCCGGAATAACATAACAAAATTAAATTCTCCTATCGAATCAAACGATTTCAAAATAAACCCCAAAAATATTCAACACTCGAGTCAGAATACAAAATACCCAGAAAGATACACTCACAGAAATAAACATTACTGCAGATAATCCAAAGCCCATAGCTACAGTACTGCCGCGAATCCGCGGCCCAAGAGAGGTTTGGCCGCGGTTCCGCGGTGGCCTTTACTGTTCATTGGCTCGTTTTCTATATTAATGTTTATATTTACCTGCTGATTTTTTTAGGTATTTTTAATTCAGAAAAAACCCAGTTTTTAAAAATTGTCCAGAGAGGGGTATAATTTGACGTGTTCGGGTTTGTTCGGAGTTTTAACTTCGTTAGCACATCGCATAATGCTCTGGCTAGGCTCTGATACCACTGTAGGGTTACTAAGCATGCTAACAAGGCTCTACAAGGCATCGACCATGCCAAAATTAAATTTTTTATGTGCCGCGCAACCCTAAGCAAGATCGTTAACTAGAGATTAGGCGAAACTAATGCAAGTAAACAACTTTACACTAAAGGGAATGCGATATACAACCTTTGTAGATCGGTCCTCCACTTCACTTGCTCCTTGTTGAAGTCCCTTCGCTGCGATCAAGGTTCTCCCGGGCACTTGCATGGCTTTACGACGCGAAGGATGCGACCTTGCTTGAAGTCTTCGAGCCCGAAGATGATCTACGTCGAGGGAATTCCGACTCAAGCACCTACTTCACTAACTTGAGAATTAGTGAAGCAAACACCCTATACTAAAGGGCTAGTCTAGTAGAGGATGGAAAAATAGGAAGTGGGTTCTCTTTGGAATTTTGTTTCTCACAAGGATTCTCACTTTGGATCAAACCTTAGCTTGCTTTTCTCTTGCTCAATGAAGAAGAAGATGATGAACAAAAGAAAAGATATGAGGATAATGATTAAGTGAGAAGGCTAATCATGGTGAGTGAGTATCAGATACTAACTCATGTAGAGACTTTACCATAGCTAAGTGTAAATGGTTAGGTTAAACAAAGATCTAAGGTAAAACAAAACAAGTGGACTTTTTCAAAGCATCCACAAGCTTCTACAAGTTTCATGCTTATGAAAGAAATTCCACTAATTTGTAATTACCTTAAATGAATGTAAACCACCATTTAAAAATAGAATGGTGTGTGTCTTGTACACCTATGTTTAGTGTATCATCAACCATGATAAAATACAAAACACTTTTAATATATATATCATATATATATACAAGTGTGCAAGTGTGAGAAAAACCCTAAAGTGAACAAGTGTTAGTAAATGCAAATTAGTATATCTAATATACAATTATGCACTTAATTATTAAATCAACACTTGACTTAATAATCCGGTCATATCTCATTTAACCAGCTAACATTTATTGTATCGACTTATCGAATCAACACTTGATTCGATAACCCGGCAATATCATATATAACCGACCGATACAAAAAGTCGCGAGAATAGAATACGGTATCACATACACGCATTATTCTCGGTCCCGCACATATCACATATGCGCTCCTATTTCGTTTTGCCTGAGCCAGTAAAACCTCTATGTAGGACTCTAAAGACTCGTTAATATGCCGGAAGTAGGTGATGATCACATCACACACCCACAAGACGTCAGCGGTACTAGCTGGACGTAACGGCTACCAAGGTATTGAGCGATCAGAAGATCAGCAAGCAAGCCCGCTCCAACTCCTATAAAAGCCAACCGGTAGCACTTCCCGTACAGTCCGGTCTCCTCGTCTGATATGTCGCATACCAAGTCTAGGGGTGGTATACGTCAGACCCCAATAACCGATAAGTCATGCCAATGTGAGGCTCATAACGGGTCGAGAAACTACGGGTAACACTTACCAGTAAATCTCTGAACCAGCCCTGGCCAGGGACTTCCCTGTTACGGCCAATCGAGCATAGCGCAACATCAACCCCCAATACCGGGAGAGACGAAACCCCTCCTATCGCTCATTGCCTCCATATGACTCGGGACTATACCCAAAAACAACTGTTTTGCACGCCCTCATGGACGTGGTAAGGTGGAAATCAAAGCACAGTGGGAATCACACGACACTCTATGACGATCTCGGGTCTACAGACTAACCTGCACAAGTGTCACCAGAGAACTGCCATCTGACGTGAGGTATAATACCATCTGGGAGTTCTCGGAGAGTCTGTCCAGTGTACCCAGTCTTCACTGAGCACCCGTATACCATCTCTGATGTCAAACACCAATGGATATGGGATCATCCATCGCCCATCTCATGGGTCAAGAAGCGTATACGCTAGTCTACTCTGGTATATCGATTCCCCGTCTTGATACACCCACGACTAGGGACCTTGAAGGATGTACTTATGGACTACCATGTCCCCACTAGTATGATCCGCATCATAGTCCAGGTAGTCAAGTACACATCCTAAGGGCTTTACCAACATGTAACTATAAGACAGTATAAAGACACATGTATACATGTTAAAGTAAAGAGCAACCAGATAGCATACTATCATATCGAGCAAGAAAGTCCTCTCTATATATGTCCAAGCATCCAATATAATATACATCATCTGTACAATACTGGCCTCTAGGGCATACATACAACTAACAGTTAGAGGCTACCAGTTGCGAGAGGACTGTTGATGTACAACATACCTCAGAGATTGTAATGTCGTCTACCATGTGTAGGGTTCCCATCGATGGCAGCATGGTTTTGGGAGGCATCGTCCATGCCATTTTAAAAATTTGCCATTAAAAGGAACTCTAAACTAGAATCGTTAGCTAGAAATATAATACGAAAACATATATAAACAATTTTACATCATAGTGAAATCGAAATACAACCTTTGTAGATCGGTCTTTCACATCATAAGCTCCTTGTAGTAGTCCCTTTGCTACGATCATCAAACTCCCAGACTCTTGGACGGCTCCATGAGAAGAGGGCAACGGTTTTTCTTGAAGTGTTCGAGGCCGAAAATGATCTACGTCGAGGTAATACGAATTCAAGTTACCACATCACCAAAGTGAAGCAAACACCCGATACTAAAGTGCTAATCTAGTAGAGGATGAAGAAATAGGAAGTGGGTTAACTTTAGAATATCTTTTCTCACAATGTTTCCTCACTTGGATCAAACCCTATGAAGCTTTTCTTTTGGAGGAAGAAGATGAAGAAAAAGTTGAGAATGAAATTGATCCAAAGTGAGTTGATCTAACCACGGGTGAGTGGGTATCACATAATAACTCATGTAGAGACATAACCATGGCTAATTATAGTGGTTAGGTTAATAAATATCCTAAGTAAAACAAAATGGGTGGACTTTGTCAAAGCACTGACAAGCTTCTATAAGCTTCATTCTTTAAACAATTATCCACTAATTTTGTATTTACTTTGAATATTAAAACCCCATCACTAAAATTAGAATGGTGTATGTCTTATACACCCATGCAAAGTGTATCAACAACCATGACACACTTAAATAAATAATCCACATTAATATATATAACATATATATTACATGTACACATAAGTTAGAAAAGAATGCTTTAGTGAGCTAATGTAAGTTAATGTAAATTAGTATATCATATATACAATTATACACTAAATTATTAAATCAACACTTGATTTAATAATCCGGCTATATCACATATAACCGACTAACACTAAATGTACCAACTTCTCGAATCAACACTTGATTCGATAACCCGGCTATATCACATATAACCGACCGATACAAAATCGTGAGAATAGAATACGGTATCACGTATATGCATTATTCTCGGTCCCGCACATATGACATATGCGCTCCTATTTCGTTTTGCCTGAGCCAGTAAAAGCTCTATGTAGGACTCTAAAGACTCGTCAATACGCCTGCAGTAGGTGATGATCATATCAAGCACCCACAAGCCGTCAGCGGTACTAGCTGGACGTAACGGCTACCCGGGTATTGAGCGATTAGAAGATCAGCAAGCAAGCCCGCTCCAACTCCTACAAAAGCCTGACAGTGACACTACCATACAGTCCGGTCTCCTCGTCTGATATGTTGCATATCTAGTCTAGGGGTGGTAAACGTCAGACCCCAATAACCGATAAGTCATGACGATATGAGGCTCATAACGGGTCGAGAAACTACTGGTAACTCTTACGAGTAAATCTCTAAACCAGCGCTGGCCAAGGACTTCCCTGTGGCCCATCGAGCACAGCGCAACATCAACCCCCAATACCGGGAGAGACGAAACCCCTCCTATTGCTCATTGCCTCCATGTAACTCGGGACTGTACCCAAAAACCACCGTTTTGCATGCCCTCTTGGACGTGGTAAGGTGGAAATCAAAGCACAGAGGGAATCACACAAGACTCTATGATAATCTCGGGTCTACAGACTAACCTGTACCAGTGTCACCATAGAACTGCCATCTAACATGAGGTATAATACCATCTGGGAGTTCTCGGCGAGTCCGTCCAGTGTACCCAGTCTCCACTGAGCACCCGTATATCATCTCTGATGTCAAACACCAATGGATATGGGATCATCCATCGCCTATCTGTATGGGTCGAGAAGCTATACGCTAGTCTACTCTGGTATATCGATGCCCCATCTCGATACACCTACGACTAGGGACCTTAAAGGATGTACTTATGGACTAGTATGATCTGCATCATATTCCTGGTAGTCAAGTACACATCCTAAGGGCTTTACCAACATGTGACAGAGAGACAATCAGTGTACACGTCAAGGTAAAGAGTAACCAGATAGCATACTATCATATCGAGCAAGAAAGTCCTCCCTATATATGTCCAAGCATCCACTATAATATACATCTCATGTATAGTAATGGCCTCTAGGGCATACATATAACTAACAATCTCCCACTTGCATTAGGGCCATTCGATAGCAGTGGTTGTAGTATCACATACTCAACCATCCCATAAAAGTCTCTCTTTGGGAAAAGGCCTTTGTGAGTGTATCCGCCATGTTGTCCTCTAGGTCTATTCTCCTAACCTCGATCCCCTGGAGATCAACCATCTCCATAATCAGATGATACTGCCTTAGAATATGTCTGGATCACTGATGGGATAGGCAAACCTAGGCATAAGCCACAACTCCATTGTCACGCAATGGTAGGAACTAAGTTCATCACATGAACTAATATATACCCAGACTTCCTCTTTGGTAGCATCTTTGGTAGCGATGTATCGAGCCTTTATCGTCTGGTATGCCACAATATCTATCTTGGAACTCTTCCAACATACCGTCCCTCTACTTAGGGTAAAGACAATGCCTGTGACTGACTTTCAGTCGACCTTATCACCCTGGAAGCTTTCCATTGATTCTCCCCAGGATCGATTGATACCATCTCACTACCCCTAGTAAGAATCCTAACATCCACATAGATCTATCTCATAGATCCAAAACTTAGGATGTAGGAGGTATCACCTTGATCCTATATGGAGGATCCTTGTGATAAGAGGAGATTGACCGAGCATAGCATAGGAAACTCCTTTCCTATAAAGAGTATGTCATCCATGTACAATACGAGGATCACCACCATACTCCCTACTACCTTTTTATACATACAAGGTTCATCTACCATTTTGATGAATTCAAACTCTTTGACTACCACATCAAAAAAGATGTTCCATCTCCGCGATGTCTGCTTTAACCTGTAAAGCAACTTGCACACGTTTCCGCTGCTCCCACTGTCTACGAATCCCTCTGGTTGTGTACTTATAGACGCTCTCTTCTAAATCAGTATTTAGAAAAGCAGTCATGACACCCAACCGCCAGATATCGTAGTCATGGTATGTAGCAGTGGCAAGCAGGATCCGGATGGACTTAAGCATAGGCCTCAGAAAAGGTTTCATCATTATCCAAACTTGGTTGATGACGAGAACCTTTTACAACAAGTCATAACTTTGAAAGTCTCAACTTTTCCATATACACCAAGTAATCTTCTCAAGATATACTTGCTCCTAATGGGGATTTAACCCTTTAGATACAGCAACCAAAGCCCATACTTCATTGGTGTATATGGATTCTATCTCAGATCGCTTAGCATCCAGCCATTCTTACAGAGTCCCCACTCTTGATGGCCTGCTCGAAACCAGTTGGGTCATCATATCATGATGCAATCCTCGCTCCCACTGTCATAGAGAAACAAAAGTATCTCTCAGGTGGGTGAGGAACCCTACCAGATCGGCGGAGAGGCTGAGGTTAGTTGGGAGCTATTGAACCCTACCACTCCATATAGCCGGAACTCCTTCCAGTTCTAGCTTATGACCACTAATTTGTTTCCAAAATAAATTCCTTTTCTATAAAGGTGGCATGCCGAGAAAGAAAACACCTTTTGTTTCTCGGTGCGGTAGAAGATATTCCCTTGGGAATGCTTGGGATATCCAAAAAATTTCTACAGAACTGACCTAGCCTTGAGCTTGTCCGGATTTTTCCTTTGACATAGGCCGGAAAACCCCAAATCTTAACTTAATTAAGAGATAGGCTTTTCCCATACCATATCATATATGGAGTGGTAGGCACCTGATTCGGTTAGAACTCCATTCAATAGGTTTGCAGCTTCACAAGTGCATAACCCCAAAAGGAAATAGGCAACTCAGTAATAGTCATCATAGAGTGCACCATATCATATAGGGTGCAATTGCTTCGCCCTGATGCACCTGACGTGCTGTGGTGTATACGGAGGAGTAATGCTGAGATAGAATCTCATTCTCCTTTAGAATAGTCCAGGAATTCCGTGCTTAAGTATTCTCCTCCCCGATCTCATCAAAGGACATAATACTTTTGCCCGTTTTGGTTCTCTACTTCTAACTTATATTCATTGAGTTTCTCAAAAGCTTCAGACTTGTGTTTCAACAGGAACATATGTCCGAATCATGAGAGATCATCAGTGAATGTAATGAAGTACAAAGAACCAGTCCAGGCATATGTAGACAGGGGACTTACATACATCATCATGTATCAATCAAAAAAGTTCACCAACTCTTTCTCTGTTTCTATTAAACGGAGGTATGGTCATCTTATCTTTGTGACATGACTGGCAAGTTTCACAAGAGGTAAATTCAAACTAATTTGAATATTTATCTAAATGTAACTTAGCTAGTCGGGTCGCATTGATATGACCTAGTCTACAATGCCTCAAGAAAGATTTGTTTGTTTCTGAACTCTTCCTATTATATGTGTTTTATATATGAAGAACTGTGGTTTGATTTAGAACGTATATGCTTTTAGGTAACGTGCCTTAACCGATCAACACTTGATATAGGAAATGTTCAACACATTATCCAACAATACAAAATTATATCATTCTTTACTAAATAGAGAGACTGATATGATGTTGTACATCAGGTTCGGTATCTAATAACAATCGTTCAGAATCAATGTATTCGGTAATACCGGGTGATAACTGCCAACATCTTGGCTGCAACAATTGCACCGTTTCCAATTCTTGAAAATTTTATCACCCGTTCTCAGTTCTCTACCTATCCGTAGCCCATGTAACAGATTACATATATGGGATCCTGATCCGGTATCTCATACCCAGGACGTAGAAGATACTGAGAAACAGTTCTTGGTAATGAACACACCTGAAGATGATGATTATCATGCACTTTCTTCATTTGGGAGGCACGGGAATCCTGGTAATCCGCTATTTCCTGCTCGGTCTTATAACTGTTATAAGTTGGAGCGGGACCAACGTTCCCCAGAGCAGTATAACAAGCGGGTTCGGTCAATACATCCATATTATTTTCTTGATTAAGGCATGATATGGTCGCTACCTGGAGAGAGAGAGAGAAGAAAACACTTTAGCGTATGGTCTTGGAAGATCAGATTAGTTATTATTTTATCTAATCAGGATGGCTCCCACTGTTTTTATCAAATCTTCCTCCAAACCCTAAAAGGAAAGACTAGACGGGATTAATTACACCTTACAAGTTCGCCAATCTTTCAGCCAGGCCAGTGCCTGTACTTTGAGGGAGGTTTCCCGTGCTGTCGCACAGACCTAATTAAAATAAACCTCGTTTTCCCAGGGGCGTAACCCCGTTGACACCTTTCTAGACACCTACTTGATCGGCTAATTGTAAAGTGCAAAACTCTCCAAGGAGTAACAATTACTCACAGTAGGTATCGGGATCCAACTATCTTATAGAAGGTATGCATTCTCGTTGCAAATTTCAACACTTGAAATTCCCGATAATTTTGCCCCTAGCACCCTGTGACCTTGACGGAGGTCAACAAACCATAGGCTACTAGTCAAGTTCAACCCGTCATTTCTTGATTGAATCAAACCCACCCGCACGACCCTTGACGGTGGTCAACAAGGTCGTACGACTACCTCAATCCAATCTGCATCATATGCATAAGCAGATAAATACTAGTTAGCTACCGCACACTACGCTTTGACGCAGGTCAACAAACGTAGCATGAATACTAAGTAGGACTTATCTGAAATGACGGACGGCTACGTCAGGTTTTTAAGAAAACCATTTGCATAATGAACTTGATATCGTTGTAGAATCAAATGATTTAAAATGGAGTGTTTTTGAGGCCTTTGCTAGTTTTGCTAAAGAGGTCACTCCCGGTGAAGGGATCTCGGCTCTTTTCTCGTCGAATGAGGTGCAGGATATTCACAATACCACTATGCAAAGCAAGAACTAGAAAAATTATCAAAATACAAACCGAGTGTTGTAGCATCTGCCAGTTATTGCTAAAGGGGTCATTCCCGGTGAAGGGATCTCGGCCCTTTCCTTATCGAATAAGGTGCAGGATGTTCTACAAGGAACACCGCTATGTAAAGCAAGAACTGTAGCTACCTGTTTTTCAAAATTCAATTCCACAACATCATTTATGTTTCTTTTCTTTCATTAATCACATTAATGAAGTCCTATCATTTAAGTCACCTAATCATCATAGATAAATACAATGTACGCTTATGCCATCCACATTCGCCTCGATATCCCCTCATGCATCGTTATGTTAGGTGACAAACGGCAGAGCGGGGCAGGGCTAGCGCGGGTGTAAAACATAAGTAACGTCTATATAATATATCATATATACGAGGAGGTCTTTGTAAAACATAAGTAACGTCTCAACATATCAAATGATCACATCACAGATATCGCAGCAGAAAAAACATATGAAACATTGGATACACCAGGAGGTCCGTGTTTTATTTTGAGCCTCTATAAAATACGGATTCCACGGTCGTGATTGTTGGAGATAGTGCCCTCAGAGTCAATTATTGGATCGCAGGCACGTGATTGCAATGATTGAGGGAGGACCTATCCCGGTAGGATAGTCTTACTCAAGATGATAGTATGCTATCTGGTTTATCTTTATCATCGTGTACTGCTTGAGGTCACCTTACTGGTCGCTATTGCACGCTGATAGAGCCCTTAGGATTCTTGCTTGACGACCAGCAGTATGATGGCGATCATATACGTGGGAGCTGGGGTCTATAAGCACATCCTTAAATGGTCCCTAGTCGTGGGAGTTTCGAGACTGGGCATCGATACTCCTTTAGTAGACTAGTGTATACAGTTGAGACCTCGACGAGGGGTGGTGGCCGGTCTCACAAGCCACTGGTGTCAGTTGGTTCACCTAAGATGTATACAGGTGCTCATTAGGTTATGAGTACACCGGACAGGACTCGCCGGTAACATGCTAGTTGGTATTATACCTGACGTCAGATAGCAGTTCCCTGGTGACATGTGTACAGGTTAGTTCATTGACCTGAGATCGTCATTTGTCTCATGTGAGTTCCCACTGTGCTTTGATTACTACCGTACCACGGCTCAAAGGAGTCGTGCAAACAGGTTTTAGTTGGGTACAGTCCCGAGCCACATGGAGGCAGTGAACGGATCTGCAGGGGTTCGTCTCTCCCGGTATTGGGGGTGAGGTCGCGCTGTGTCTAGGAGAGCCATTACACAAAGCCCTCGGTCGAGGCAGGAGATTTATTGGTGGGTATTCCAGTAGTATCTCAGGGTGTTCTGGGCTTCACTCCGACACGTCTTGTACCGCTTTTGGGGGTCTGACTTTTACCAACCGCCTAGGCCCCCCATGCGATGCTCATAGACGAACGGACCGGACTGTACGGATATTGTCACTGGCAGGCTCAGTAAGGTGTCAGGATGAGTTCGCTCATCGATGTCCCTTTTGGTCAATAGCTGGTAGCCCGTAACGTATGGCTAATACCTCTGACGTGCTAGTGGTTAAATCCACAGCCATAGTATTGACGAGTCTTTAGAGTCTGCCACACACAGTTACTCAAGTTTTGGGCGAAACGCTGTAGAGGCCGTATGGAGATATGGCAGGGTTCGATAAGATACGTGCTGTATTGCACGGATCGTGATCGGACGGATTTTACTAGCCGGCTTTGGCTTAAGCCGGATCCTAGTATTAGACAGTGTAGATTTTGTCTCTTTGCATTTGTGTTCAGTGGGAATACAAATGCTGGCATGTATATGCAGTAGCGGAGTTTTCCTGTAATTTATTACGAGATCAGTTTTCTGAAGTTGCCAGTTTGCATTCCGTTCCGGCCGGTTTTCCTTTGTTCCATCACGGCCGGACTTTTTGATGGAGGGGGTTATTTGCAGTTGTGCAAATAAGTTATTGTGGAGGGGTTTCTTGCATTTGAGAGATTATGATATGACTATCATCATTAGATTCTTTTTCCATCACTTGCTTGCATTTAATTGTGATTAGAATGGATTAGAAGTTGATGTGAGGCTTGCTTTTGGATATGGTCACCTCTCTTGATTCCTACACTCACCTCCCTTCTTGGTTTTGTTTTTCCCTCCACCATTTGAGTTTGAGGGGCCGGCCACATTGCACGAAGAGAGAAGATAGAGTTCATTTTTCATGAGGGAATTATTCTTATCTCATTTGCATGCTTGCTAAATTCTCAACCTCTCTCCAAAGTTCTTTCATTCTCTTCTCCATCAAAAGGCAACTTCACCCCATTGAGACAAAGGTTTTCTACACTAGTCTACAGCAAACCTTGGACGCGTCGGCTATCCAACTTCATGCCCGAGTTGCCTCTGTCTAGAAGTGGGAGCCCGTAAAAGAACCCGGCGATGTGGTGCCCGTTTCGACGAGGAGGCGACGACCGGAGATTCCGCGAGGAGATCGGAGTGGAGACAAAGACAGAAGGACACGGATCGCTCGGTATATCTCTCCCCCATTCTCTTGATAGCTAGGATTAGGTAAATGGTTACGATCCGGGTTTATTGTCCGCGGTAGCGCCGGTTTAAAGTTAAGAAATTTTTGATTCCGCATTTTGGCCTCGAGTAGACGGCCGGGGCGCTGCCGGGGCACAACAAGGTATTAGATCCACGCCATTAACCTAGTCTAGCTTGCTCTAATATGTTTAGAACTTCGATCGATCGGATTTTCCAAAAACCGTATTTTTCTAGCATCAGTTTTCTGTCGAATTATTTTTGGCTCGAAAATTTTTTCAGGTTGTTGCAGAGAAACATGCAGGAAGATTTAAGAATTCTGTGAAAAAATGGTGGCATGATACTGTAGGAAGACCACGGAACCGCGGCCAAACCCCCCTTATGGCCGCGGTTCCGCCGCAGTACAATGTCCTCACTGTACCATTTTTGCACAGAACTCTTTGGACATGGAAATGGGGTTTTTGGAATATTCTTTTTGGGCCCAGATTTTCTGTGAGTGCTACAGTAGTGCTTGGGGCCCACTTGGTAAAATTTGATCGATCGAAAATTTTAAATATGTTAGTTCACAGTATTTACATTATATCTGCGACCGTGAATGTCATTTGATCGGTAAATCCTGTCTAACTGCTATAGCCCGGTTAGACGGATTTGCGAACATGACATTCACGTTGATGTTCTGTGTTGTGCTGTGATGTTTCGGATTGGTCGTGGGGGATAGCCTGGATGCAATGGTAGTACAGTTTTGTTTTATATGTACATTTGATATTGCGGGGCGAGCGTCCGACATGTGGACTGCCGTCACTGCCTGTTTGTATTATTCTTTTGGGGCACGACCGGGTCGAGGTCGATGTACCCGTTGTATGTATATTTTTCTTTCTGTACTAGGATTACCCCAAGGATGGATGCACGGATAGCCGGGTTCTAGAGGGCAACAAGCCCGCATCTCATGGCATTGAGATGGGGGGGATTCAATCTAGAATTGGCGGGCTATTCGCCGTACTCGTAGGGGGTACAGGTTGACCCAGGTGGGGTGCCCAAGTTACCACATTCCGTGAAGTGCTGGGTGGTCCATTCACGTTGCTGAAGGGGGCTGCCTCGCTTCAGGTTTTGGCGGGTAACTTGTCGCGCCCGTAAGGGTCTAGGATTTCATTGCACAGGCTATCCACACGACCAGGGGAACGTCGGGTTTCAGTAGCGGCTCTATGAAACCCGGGGATCCCAGATATCTCTATTGTTCTGTGATGCTGGTTACATTTCTGTGATGTTGCATTTTATCACGCCTTGAGCGAATACTATATATTGATATATATACTAGTAGATGTTGTATATGTTTTGCATCCGCGCTAGTCCAGTCCCCGCTCTGTCGTTAGTTAAGTAACCTAACGGGTGATGACGGGACCCAGTGGCGAATGCGGATGGCATATACGTACATCGTATTTTCGTTCTTTTGTGGTGTGATTAATTGATGGGATAGCGTTGATTCGGATCAATGCAAGCTAAAAAAACCTATTCAGATGTTGTTGGAACAATTTTTCAAAAAAGCTATTATTACAAGTTCGTTCTCTTTTGTTTTGCACAGTGGTATTCGGTTATGGATATCCAGCACCTCAGTCGACGAGGCAAGGGCCGAGATCCCTTCACCGGGAGTGACCCCTTGGACAGAAGTTTGCGTCGGGGTAATAACTTCACTATAGCCGATTACATTTTGCTTTGCATCGTGGTATTCAGTTGGAATATCCTGCACCTCATTCTACGGGGAAAGAGCCGAGATCCCTTCACCGGGAGTGACCTCTTTAGCAAACGTTTTCGTCACTATATTTTTATAAAAAAGCTATGCAGTTCCTTCAACGATATCAAGTTCATTACGTTAAAAGTTTTTTGCCAAAAACTAGACGTAGCCCTCCGTCATTTCGTACAAGTATTACTTAGTAGTCGTGCTGCGTTTGTTGACTGTGTCAAGGCGTAGTGTGCGGTAGCTAAGCAGTGTTTGTTTGTGGCATATTAATGGGATTGGTTAGGACAGTCGTGCGACCTTGTTGACTGTGTCAAGGGCTTGTACGGGTGGGTTTAATGCAATCCAGGATAATGACGGGTTGAACTTGACTAGGACTCTTTGATTTGTTGACTGTGTCAAGGGCACTTGGGTCCTAGGGGTAAAAATCACATCGGGAGTTTCTAAAGAAACTGAAACTTGCCAGGCATGCGCATACTTTCTGGAGTGTGATAGCGTGAGTGGATTCCGTCACGTTGTCATGCGATGATAGTTGGATCCCGATTCCTACTGATGAGTTGGTTTACTCCTCGGGTGATCCCGGCTAATTCTTCTTTCAGGTTTGAAGGAGAATTTGATGGTACAGTGGGAGGTTTCCTGATTAGATAAAGTGATAACCATTCTAATATAGGTTAGAGTGCACGCTGAGTGTTTCTTTTCTCTCTCTCTCTTTGGCAGCGACTATGACCCGACCCTTGACTTTGACTCAGTGACCAAAATTAACCGAACCTTCTTATAAGACTGGCTTTTGGATTGTCAGAGTTTCAAACCTCATTGCCACTCCTACTTTTACCCTTTTCTCCAGGACACCCCGTATTACTACGAATGTCCACTTCCATTGGATAAAACCATCGTATGGTTATATACGAACTCGAAGGAATTTATTCGAGGATGGTTTCCGGTTCTGGAGAAAACGAATAGGACTATTCAGTTGTCTTTTCCTTTTACCTTCACTCAGGTTGCGAGTACTCCTTGGTTTAGGAGATAGTACACCTATTACGCAAATTGGATAGTCTTCTTCCAAACCTTAGGCTGGTGCCGAACGGTGGGGAATGAAGAAAACCAATTAGCATAACGATGGTGTACAGAAGGTACTAAGTTAAGACAAATCAAGGGATTAGTAAGAGGGCAAAGTAAACTGCGACTGATATTCAAGACCAGACCAAGTATTTCTTCACCAATCCTAAATCACCTTTGTATTTCTCCAGAACACTCCGTATCACTATGAAGATCCACAGTTTATTTGGATACTCCATCGTATGGTTATATACGAACTCGAAAGGAACTTGTTCCAGTTAGGGGATGGATTCTGGTTCAGGAGAAATAGGAATATGGTTTATTCGGTTGTCTTTTATCTTCACCTTCTCTCGCATTGCGAGTGCTCCTAGGATTAGGACAGTACACCCATTATGCTTATTGGATAGTCTTCTTCCAAACCATAGGCTGGTGCCGAAAGGTAGGGAAGGAAGAAAACCATTTGGCCTAAAGAGGTGTGCAGAAGGTAACGACTAAAGAAATATAATGGGATTTGGAGAGATGGCAAAGAAATATACGCTTACTGTTGTGAATCTGGATAATGGAAGAGGCATTACTAGGAATACCGGCATACCCCATCGAAACATTTCAATATTTCAGTTTCACTGTGTACTGTTAAAAGAAAAACTGATTTCCCAATTAGAAACTTGCTCCAGGGTATGTATTTACCATGTTTGATTCTCACATCTGTATGGTTTTACAGATGATGAGTGGTAGTAAGTTATTGGGAATTAGGTGATCATCCTCATTATATCGGGATTCGTTGTAATTGGTGATATTTGAGGAAGTAACCTGGGCTGTTTGCTGGATGGTAAATATCTGGTTTTGAATATCCGTTGTTATGCACCAATTTCAAATTGATATATCTGTACGTCTATTTTTATAGAGTGAGATATACCTTTTTGAAATTATGTCTATGACATTTACCTATATCAGTGGATGGTAAGGTAAGGAGCATTGAACATCGGTGTAATTCTTCTTAACCATAAGTACAGTTTTCAACCTATGACACACAGTGAATGAGTTGTTAGACTCAGCGGACTTATACAGAGTTTTATGTATGTTGTCCAGTGTCCATTAAGACAGAGGGGTTGGTTCTCGTACTATATTCTGTTTACTTGTGACTTCTCTAGTTCTTAGACATGTGTTTCATAGAAATACAAGGTCCAAGTTTTGAGAAGTTATAGTTATGTGGATAAAGTAGAGAACCAGGTGTTGCAAGTATCGGGATTCTTCAAGGTGATCGAAGATGTAGATACTTGTGAATGGTATTCAGTTGATAGTAATGATTAAGAGAACTTGCTTCTCTTTCAGGTTACACATAATTGGAAGCATTCCTAAGTTGAGTAACGCTGATCGGCCTCCTTCCATTTAGTTGACATGCACTGGTGCCAGCTGCATGATTTGAATCTGGTTCAATTAAATCAGTGACTCTGTTTCTGTATTGGATATAGAACAGTTCATATCTTAACGATGTTAAGGTACGGGGAGTTGTCCAGCTTATGCTTAAAACCAGACTCTGGATAACTCAAGGCACGTTTCTGTAATGGCTGTTGTGGATTGACCCGGGCTATGACGATGGTTGACTTTTTACCATCTGGAAGATCAATAATGATATTATTCTTAACTCGCCACAGTTTTAAATAAAAATGGATTTTTTCAGAAAACAGTAGTGGGAGTATGGTAGAACTGGAAGTGATTCCAGAACCGCAAACGATTACTGAAGATTTGATAAGAACCTAAAGATTCAATCTGGTTTGACATTCCATTGGCCACTCCGCAGATATGGTGGGTAACCTCAGGCACCCGAGAGGTACTTCGGTAGCCTCAAGGACGGTGACAGGGAGGTTGTTGTTTACCCAGACTTTCCATTGCTGTTGGTCCAGACTGTGAGACCCGGCAGGAGGATGAATATAGCGTCGTTCTAAACTAGCTTTAGAAGCGTACGTGTATATGACTCTGCCAGGGGGTTGTCGTAATCAGTGGGAGCAGCGGAAGCATGGTGGACAATTGACTTAAGTCTATTTATAGACTGTTAGTCTACTCTAGCGCCCCGGCAGTCTACAGACGCCAAATGCGGAACAAAAACTTTTTAACTGGCGCTATCGTATACTTTAACCCGGATCTGCCATTATTGCTAAACTAACAAACTGTAAAGAGTGTAGAATGGTTATACCGAACGATCCGAGTCCTTCGTTCTTTAACCATCATCCCACGCTCCGTTGCGGCTGCTCCGATCTCGTCGATCTCCGATATCCTCGTCGAGGTGGCACCACATCACCGATTCTTTAAACGGGCTCCCGCCTCTGACTCGAGGCAACTCAATCGTCAAGTTTGCCAAAAGAGACGACCAAGAATGATGTAGAGAATGAGTAGATGACTTTGTCTCACTTCGTCCAAGTCCGTGGACGATCGATAAATGAAGTTGCCGAGGGAATCGGGTGATGGAATGAAATGAGCTGTGAATTCCATACACCCCAAAAATCTATCATATCCTTTTTACAACCATGAAAAACTATCAAGTGAGAGAGAGGTTGAGGAGAGAGAGGGGGCCGGCCTCTTATAAGGAGGAGGGGGTGACCGTAGGAGCAAAGAGGGTGACCTTAAGAAAACATCATAATGTGAATGCAAAAGAATATCTTAAGGAAAACAAGAATACAATGAAATCAAAGCATGAGTCACTTAGCCTTGTCACAAATTCTAGAACCTTCTAGAACCTTCTAGAAGCACGACTCACTCTCATCCAAGAAAAGATAAATCCGCCTTTAACCAAATGTTAAAAGACGGCTGATAGAAAACTGGCAACTTCCAAAAGTGATCCTGAAACGACTTTCAGGATAACCCCGAAACTGTATAACTGTATAAATATACCCATATTTGTATTATGACCGAATACAAATGCAACTGAGACAAAGATATTATACCTACTCAATATAATACTCGGATCCGGCTTAAACCAAAGCCGACCAGTATCATCTGTCCGAAAATCGACACGTGCGTAAACGCACGTGCATTTTCCGAACCCTGCCATAAAACCATACGGCCTCTACAACGTTTCGCCCGAACTTGGGAAACTGTCTGTGGGGGACTCTAATGACTCGTCAGTACCCTGGCAGTGGGTTTAACCACAAACCGTCAGCGGCACTAGCTATGCGTAACGGCTGCCCATGGATTGACCTCAAGGGAGGCTGATGAGCGAACTCAAGGGAGGCCGATGAGCGAACTCATCCAGAAACCCTACTGAGCCCAACAGTGACAATGTATATACAGTCCGGTCCGTTCGTCAATGAGTATCGCATATCTGCCTAGGGGGCTAGTAACGTCAGACCCCCAATAGCAGTATAAGTCGTGTCGGAGTGAAGCCCAATAACACCCTGAGATACTACTAGAGTACCTACCAGTAAATCTCCTGCCATGGCCATGGACTTTGTGTAATGGCTCTCCTAGACACAGCACGATCTCTCCCCCAATACCGGGAGAGACGAATCCCCTGCCGATCCGCTCACGTGCCTCCATATGGCTCGGGACTGTACCCAAAAACTACCTGTTTGCACGACTCCTTTGAGCCGTGGTAGGGTAGAAATCAAAGCACAGTGGGAATTCACATGAGACAAATGACGACCTCAGGTCGATGAACTAACCTGTACACATGTCACCAGGGAACTGCTATCTGACGATAGGTATAGTACTAACTAGCAGATGCCCTGCGAGTCCTGTCCGGTGTACTCATAACCCAATGAGCACCTGTATACATCTTAGGTGATCCAACTGACACCAGTGGCTTGTGAGACTGGCCACCGCCCCTCGTCGGGGTCTCGACTGTATACACTAGTCTACTCCGGAGTATCGATGCCCTGTCTCGAAACTCCCACGACTAGGGACCACAATTAAGGATATGCGTATAAACTACCCAACTCTCACGTATATGATCGCCATCATACTGTTGGTAGTAAAGCAAGATCCTAAGGGCTCTATCAAAGTGTAACATGCAATCAGTCACCTGAACATGTACACGACTGATAAAGGCAAACCAGATAGCATACTATCATCTCGAGTAAGACTGTCATACTGGTATAGGTCCTCCGCAATCATTGCAATCACGTACCTGCGATCCAATAATTGACGATGAGGGCACTATCTCCAACAATCTCCCACTTGCACTCAAGGCTAATTATTGCGATGTTGCGTACTCACAGCCCGTGTGAAACCAACACCCAACTCCTCTACTAATCAGTTTCACAAAGCCCGTTTGTAAAACTATTGTGTTCGAGAAATAGCCTCAGTGAGTGGATCCGTCTAGAAGTTTCTTTCTATATCTCTCTAATTCTCAAGTTCGCGGAGAAAGCCATCTCCCGAATCGAGTAATACCTGTCTTAGGATATGTCTGGATATCTGATGGGACCTAGTTCATAAATGAACTCCAAATCCAAACTTCTTAGACTGTATCGATCACTGAACCTAATCAGTATCCGGCACCATGCCACCCACAGTATCCTCTTGGACCACCTGTCCATAATACTGTCCCTCTTCGTCAGAGGGAAAAACTATAACTCTGACAATCACTCTGTCATCCATGTCACCTTTGAAGCCTGGAATGATAACCGTCTCCCGAAGGAGGCTGCCGTCATCAAATCCGTAGAACATGTACTTATGTTCTAAAACTGCTTCCTTATGTTTCTCCAGGATTGGATTAATACAAACTTATTGCATCTAGTGCAAAACCAACATTTGGTGTGGTACTTGACATCTCATGATTGACTCAATTGCCTAAGCAAGTGATCTGCCAATCATGCACATCTCTCTCCCCTTTAGTCTATACGACACCTTTAGAGAGGGTGACTCCATCACTTGCAGGTACACCACCATGCTAGGAGTCAACTATTCCAAAAACCATTAGAATATCTGTCAAAGTACCCACATTGGGAAACTACCCAAATCCAGATCTAAAACCATAGATCTAGAAACCAGAATGTCAAATATTATATCCATATCCTGTCTGGAGAAACAACTGTGTGACGACCACAGTACAACCGATCGTAGTATAGGAATTTTGCTTCCTACTCTGTGTATGTCATCCAGATACCATAACATCACACCCTACTACCTTCTTAACTAATCCATCCCCTATTCTGATTGAAGTCAAACCCATGACTGTCACATCAAAATTAGATGATCTATCTCCGCTATAACTGCTCAAGTCTATAAATAGATATAAGCATCTTGCCCACTATGCTTCCGTTGCTCCCACTGACTACGACAACCCTCCTACCGGGTCTCATAACCTGGAACAACAGTAGTGTCAAGTCTGGGTAGATAAAAACCTCCCTGTCACCGTCCTTGAGGCTACCGGAGTACCTCTCGGGTGTCTGAGGTTACCCACCAAATCTGCGGAGTGGCTATTGGAATGTCAACCCTGATTGAATGTATAGGTCCTATTAAATTTTCCGTAATCGTTCGCGGTTCTGGAATCACTTCCAGTTCTACCATACTCCCACTACTGTTTTCTTAAAAAGATCCATTTTTACTAAAACTGTGGCGAGTCAAGAACAATATCACTATTGATCTTCCAAATGGTAGAATATTAACCCTCGTCATAGCCAGGGTCAACCCACAAACAGCCATTACAGAACCGTGCCCTGAGTTATCCAGAGTCTGGTTTTAAGCATAAGCTGGACAACTCCCCGTACCTTAATATCTTTTAAGGTACGAACTATTCTATATCCAATATAGAAACTTTGGCACTTATTTAATTGGAACCATATTCAATCCATGCATCTGTCTCCAGTGCATATCAACTTAATGGAAAGAGGCTAATCAGCATTACTCAACTTAGGAATCCATCCAATTATGAGTAACCTGAAAAAGAAAACACGTTTCTCAAAACCATCACTATCATCTGAATACCAATCACAAGAATCTACATCTTCAATCTCTTTGAAGAATCCCGATACTTGTGACACCTGGTTCTCTACTTTATTCTTATACCCACAACTTCTCAAAACTTAGACCTTGTATTTCTACGAAACACTCGTCTAAATACTAGAGAAGTTATAAGTAAACAGAACATAGTACGAGGACCTACCCCTTTGTCCTGATGGACACTTGGACAACATACAATACTCTGTATAAGTCCGCTAAGTTGAACAACTAAAAACTTGTGCGTTGTCTGTGGAAAACTGTACCCTGGCGATTTCCTCAAATATCACCAATTACAACGAATTCCGATATAATGAGGATGATCACCTAATTCCCAATATCTTACTCCCACTCATCAACTGTAAAACCATACAGATATGAGAATGAAACCTGGTAAATACATACCCTTGGAGTAAGTGTCTAATCGGGAAACAGTTTTTCCTTTAACAATGCACTGAAACATGAAAATGTTTCATAGGGGTATCCTGGTATTCATAGTAATGCCTCTTCCACAATCCAATTCATGACTTCAACCGTATATTTTATTGCCCTCTCTCCAAATCCCTTTATTTGTCTTTAGTCGTTACCTTCTGTACACCATCGTTAGGCTAAATGGTTTTCTTCCTTCCCTACCGTTCGGCACCAGCCTATGGTTTGGAAGAAGACTATCCAGTAAGCATAATAGGTGTACCCTCCTAAACCAAGGAGTACTCGCATCTCGAGAGAAGGTGATGATAAAAGACAACTGAATAATACCTTATTCTTTTAAAGGTGAAATAGGAGCGGCGATGAAGTACGCGGTTTTGGTCGTGAATGATATCAGTCGCAATTTACATTGCCCTCTTTCTAATCCCTTTATTTTTTCTTTACATATTATCTTCTGCACACCCTACTTAGGCTAATTGGTTTTCTTCATTCCGTACCTTTCGGCACCAGCCTATGGTTTGGAATAAGACTATCCAATAAGCGTAATAGGTGTACTCTCCTAAACCAAGGAGCTCTCGCAACCTGAGAGAAGGTAATAATAAAAGACAACTGAATAAACCAATTCTATTTCTCCTGAACCTGGTTCCATCCTCGAAGAAGTCCCTTCGAGTTCGTATATAACCATACGATGGCTCTATCCAATGGAAGTGGATATCCGTAGTAATACGGGTGTTCTGAGAAATTCAAAGGGTAAAAGAAGGAGTGGCAATGACTTATGCAACTCAGACAATCCAAAAGCCAGTATTTTAAGAAGGTTCGGTCAACCTGGTCACTGAGTCATAGTCTAGGGTCGGTCAAAGGTCGCTGCCAAAGAGAGAGAGAAAAGAAACACTCTGCGTGCACTCTAACCTAGATCATAATGGTTATCACTTTATCTAATCCGGAAACCTCCCACTGTCCTGTCAAATTCTCCTCCAAACCTAAAGAAGAATCAATCGGGATCACCCGAAGAGTAAACCAACTCATCAGTGGGAATCAGGATCCAACTCTCATCGCATGATAACGTGATGGAATGCATCCACGTTACTCATACTCCAGAAGCTATGCGCATACTTGGCAAGTTTCAGTTTCTTTAGAAACTCCCGATATGATTTTTGCCCCATGCTCTTATAACCTTGGCTTTGGTCAAAGTGTCATAAGTCACATGCCAAGTTCTACCCGTCACTATCTTGTCAATTTGAACCCACCCGCACATGCCCCTAACTTTGGCCAATCGGCAGAACGACTGTCCCAAACTAACTCATCTATCTATGCAACAATTGAATACCCAGCAGCTACCAAACACTATGCCTTAACTTTGGCTAAAATGCATAGCTTGAATACTACTAAATACCCAAAAGAAGTGACGGAGGGCTACGGTTGGTTTTTGGCGAAAAACCTTTAGCGTAGTGAACTTGATATCGCTGAAGGAACCTGATAGCTTTTTAAAATATAGTGGCGAAAACCTTTTGCTAAAGAGGTCACTCTCGGTAAAGGGATCTCGGCTCTTTCCTCGTGGAATGAGGTGCAGGATATTCCACTGAATACCGCTATGCAAAGCAACTTGTAATCGACTATAGTGAAGTTATTACTCTGACGCAAACTTCTGCCCAAGGGGTCAGTCGCGGTGAAGGGATATCGGCCCTTGCCGCGTCGAATGAGGTGCAGGATATTCCACTGAATACCGCTATGCATAATAAAAGGAAACGTCTTTGCAATAACACTTTTTAAATTGTTCCAACAACTGTATACAGGTTTGTTTTTACTTTGCATTGATCAGAATCAACGCAGTCCCATCATTTAATCACACCAGAAAAGAACGAAAATAAAATGTACGTATATGCCATCCGCATTCGTCACTGGGTCCCGTCATAACCCGTTAGGTTACTTAACTAACGACAGAGCGGGGACTGGACTAGCGCAGGTGTAAAACATATACGACATCTAATAGTATATAAACCAATATACAATAATCGCTCCAAGCGTGATAATATGCAACATTACAAAAAAGTAATAAGCATCACAGAACAATACAGATATCTGGGATCCCCGAGTTTCACAGAGCCGCTGCTGAAACTCGACGTTCCCCTGTCATGTGGATAACCTGTGCAATGAAACCTAGACCCCTACGGGTGCGGCAAGTTACCCGCCAAAACCTGAAGCGAGGCAGCCCCTTACAGCATAGTGAATGGACCACCCTGCACTCCACGGAATCCGGTAATCTTGGGCACCCCTCCTTGGGTCAACCTGTACCCCCTACGAGTGCGGCGAATAGTCTGCCAATTCTAGAGTGGGACCCCTCTGCCTCTCAAAGCCTTGATATGCGGACCCGTTGCCCCCCAGAACCCGGCTATCCGTGCACTCCGTCTCGGGGCAAAACCTAGTACAGTAATGAAAAATAGTACAATAGGTACATCGACCGCAACCTGGTCGTGCCCCAAAAGAATATTATACAACAGGCAGTGACGGCTGTCCACAAGTTGGACGCTCGTCCCGCAATATCAAATGTACAAATAAACTCAACCTGTACTACCATTGCACACTGCTATCCACCACGACAAATCCGCAACAGCACAACACAGAACATCAACGCGAATCTCACGTTCGCAAACCCATCTAAAAGAACTATAGCAATCAGACGCGGTTTACCGATCAAATGACATTCCCGGTCGGAGATATAATGTAAGCACTGTAAACTAACATGTTTAAATTTCGATCGACCAAATATCAAAAAATGGGCCCCACTGCTTACTGGTGAACAGTAACAAAATCTGGGCCAAAACGATATTTACCAAAAACCACAAATTCCAGAGAAGAACCCACTGACAAAATTTGGGAGCACGAGCTCACCACGTGGCCGCGGATGCGCGGTCAAACCATGGGTTTGACCGCGTTTCCGCGGCGCTTTGGTGGGGTCACGAGCCCAAATTTTGTCGTCGTTCTAATAAAAGCCTGCACAGTATTCTGAGGTGTGTAGAAAAATTTTAGGACACCGTTTAAAAACAACAGAAACTGTCAAGTTGTAATTTTGTGAGTTTTGATTTCCGGTCGGATCGATGTTTTAAACGCGTTAGCACAAGTTAGTATAGCAAAATGGTGAGGCTCTGATACCACTGTAAGTCTACGCTAGCGCCCCGGCAGTCTACAGACGCCAAATGCGGAACAAAAACTTTTTAACTGGCGCTATCGTATACTTTAACCCGGATCTGCCATTATTGCTAAACTAACAAACTGTAAAGAGTGTAGAATGGTTATACCGAACGATCCGAGTCCTTCGTTCTTTAACCATCATCCCACGCTCCGTTGCGGCTGCTCCGATCTCGTCGATCTCCGATATCCTCGTCGAGGTGGCACGACATCACCGATTTTTTAAACGGGCTCCCGCCTCTGACTCGAGGCAACTCTATCGTCAAGTTTGCCAAAAAAGACGACGAAGAATGATGTAGAGAATGAGTAGATGACTTTGTCTCACTTCGTCCAAGTCCGTGGACGATCGGTAAATGAAGTTGCCGAGGGAATCGGGTGATGGAATGAAATGAGCTGTGAATTCCATACACCCCAAAAATTTATCATATCCTTTTTACAACCATGAAAAACTATCAAGTGAGAGAGAGGTTGAGGAGAGAGAGGGGGCCGGCCTCTTATAAGGAGGAAGGGGTGACCGTAGGAGCAAAGAGGGTGACCTTAAGAAAATATCATAATGTGAATGCAAAAGAATATCTTAAGGAAAACAAGAATACAATGAAATCAAAGCATGAGTCACTTAGCCTTGTCACAAATTCTAGAACCTTCTAGAACCTTCTAGAAGCACGACTCACTCTCATCCAAGAAAAGATAAATCCGCCTTTAACCAAATGTTAAAAGACGGCTGATAGAAAACTGAAAACTGGCAACTTCCAAAAGTGATCCTGAAACGACTTTCAGGATAACCCCGAAACTGTATAAATATACCCGCATTTGTATTACGACCGAATACAAATGCAACTGAGACAAAGATATTATACCTACTCAATATAATACTCGGATCCGGCTTAAACCAAAGCCGACCAGTATCATCTGTCCGAAAATCGACACGTGCGTAAACGCACGTGCATTTTCCGAACCCTGCCATAAAACCATACGGCCTCTACAACGTTTCGCCCGAACTTGGGAAACTGTCTGTGGGGGACTCTAATGACTCGTCAGTACCCTGGCAGTGGGTTTAACCACAAACCGTCAGCGGCACTAGCTATGCGTAACGGCTGCCCATGGACTGACCTCAAGGGAGGCTGATGAGCGAACTCAAGGGAGGCCGATGAGCGAACTCATCAAGAAACCCTACTGAGCCTAACAGTGACAATGTATATACAGTCCGGTCCGTTCGTCAATGAGTATCGCATATCTGCCTAGGGGGCTAGTAACGTCAGACCCCCAATAGCAGTATAAGTTGTGTCGGAGTGAAGCCCAATAACACCCTGAGATACTACTGGAGTACTTACCAGTAAATCTCCTGCCATTGCCATGGACTTTGTGTAATGGCTCTCTTAGACACAGCACGATCTCGCCCCTAATACCAGGAGAGACGAATCCCCTGCCGATCCGCTCACGTGCCTCCATATGGCTCGGGACTGTACCCAAAAACTACCTGTTTGCACGACTCCTTTGAGCCGTGGTAGGGTAGAAATCAAAGCATAGTGGGAATTCATATGAGACAAATGACGACCTCAGGTCGATGAACTAACCTGTACACATGTCACCAGGGAACTGCTATCTGACGATAGGTATAGTACTAACTAGCAGATTCCCGGCGAGTCCTGTCCGGTGTACTCATAACCCAATGAGCACCTGTATACATCTTAGGTGATCCAACTGACACCAGTGGCTTGTGAGACCAGCCACCGCCCCTCGTCGGGGTCTCGACTGTATAGACTAGTCTACTCCGGAGTATCGATGCCCTGTCTCGAAACTCCTACGACTTGGGACCACAATTAAGGATATGCGTATAAACTACCCAACTCTCACGTATATGATCGCCATCATACTGTTGGTAGTAAAGCAAGATCCTAAGGGCTCTATCAAAGTGTAACATGCAATCAGTCACCTGAACATGTACACGACTTATAAAGGCAAACCAGATAGCAAACTATCATCTCGAGTAAGACTGTCATACTGGTATAGGTCCTCCGCAATCATTGCAATCACGTACCTGCGATCCAATAATTTACTATGAGGGCACTATCTCCAACATAGACTAAAGCAGATATAGCGGAGTTAGATCCTTTGTTTCTGATGTGACAGTCATAGGTTTGACTTTATCAGAATAGGGGATGGATCTGTTAAGTAGGTAGTAGGGTGTGATGTCCTGGTATTTGGATGACATACACAGAGTAGGAAGTGATATTCCTATACTACGATCAGTGATACTTTGGTTGTCACACAGTAGTTTATCCACATAGGAATTGGATCTTATATCGTACATTCTGGTTACTAGATCTATGATTTTAGATCTAGATTTGGGTGGTTTCCCAATCGGGGTACTTTGACAGCATTCTATGAGTATTTAGAATGGACGACTCCTGCCACGGTAGTATACCTGCAGGTGATGGAGTCACCCTCTCTAAAGGTTTCTTACAGACAAAAGGGGAGAGGGACGTGCATGATTGGCAGATCACTTGCTTAGGCAATTGAGCCAATCATGAGATGTCAAGTACCACACCAAATGTTGCTTTTGCAGTAGGTGCAATAAGTTGATATTGATCCAATCCTGGAGAAACATTCGGAAGAAGTTTTAAAACATAAGTTGATATTCTAGGGATATGATAACGACAGCCTCATTCGGGAGACAGTTATCATTCCAGGCTTCCAAGGTGACCTGGATGACAGAGTGACTGTCAGAGTTGTAGTTTTCCCTCTGAAGAGGGGCAGTATTTTCGACAGGTGGTCCAGGTGGATACTGAGGGAAGGCATGGCGCAGGATACTGATTTAGTTCAGTTGACGATACAGTCTAAGAAGTTTGGATTTTGAGTTCTTTTATGAGCTAGGTCCCATCAGATATCCAGACGTATTCTAAGATCGGTATTGCTCATTTCGGGAGATGGTTTTCTCCGCGAACTTGAGATATAGAGAGACATAGAAAGAAACATCACAGCGGATCCACTCACTGAGGCTATTCCTCGAACGCAATAGTTTCGCAAACCAGCTTTGTGAGACTGACTAGTAGAGGAGTTGGGTGTTCGGTATCACACGAGCTGTGAGTATGCGATATCGCAATAATTATCCTTGAGTGCAAGTGGGAGATTGTTGGAGATAGTGCCCTCAGAGTCAATTATTGGATCGCAGGCACGTGAATGCAATGATTGAGGGAGGACCTATCCCGGTAGGATAGTCTTACTCAAGATGATAATATGCTATCTGGTTTGTGTTTATCATCGTGTACTGCTTGAGGTGACCTTACAGGTCGCTGTTGCACGCTGATAGAGCCCTTAGGATTCTTGCTTAACGACCAGCAGTATGATGGGGATCATATATATGGGAGCCGGGGTCTATAAGCACATCCTTAAATGGCCCCTAGTCATGGGAGTTTCGAGACTGGGCATTGATACTCCATTAGTAGACTAGTGTATACAGTCGAGACCCCGACGAGGGGCGGTGGCCGGTCTCACAAGCCACTGGTTTCAGTTGGCTCACCTAAGATGTATACAGGTGCTCATTAGGTTAAGAGTACACCGGACAGGACTCGCGGGGAACATGCTAGTTGGTATTATACCTGACATCAGATAGCAGTTTCCTGGTGACATGTGTACAGGTTAGTTCATCGACCTGAGATCGTCATTTGTCTCGTGTGAGTTCCCACTGTGCTTTGATTACTACCCTACCACGGCTCAAAGGAGTCGTGCAAACAGGTTTTAGTTGGGTACAGTCCCGAGCCACATAGAGGCAGTGAGCGGATCTGCAGGGGTTCGTCTCTCCCGGTATTAGGGGTGAGGTCGCGCTGTGTCTAGGAGAGCCATTACACAAAGCCTTCGGCCGAGGCAGGAGATTTATTGGTAGGTATTCCAGTAGTATCTCAGGGTGTTCTGGGCTTCACTCCGACACGACTTGTACCGCATTTGGGGGTCTGACTTTAACCAACCCCCTAGGCCCCCTATGCGATGCTCATAGACGAACGGACCGGACTGTACGAATATTATCACT
This sequence comes from Agapanthus africanus, assembly GCA_030015575.1. Classification (NCBI taxonomy): domain Eukaryota; kingdom Viridiplantae; phylum Streptophyta; class Magnoliopsida; order Asparagales; family Amaryllidaceae; genus Agapanthus; species Agapanthus africanus. The sequence continues at coordinate 213,523,741 of JASDDO010000016.1, forward strand.
GACAGGCTCAGTAGGGTGTCAGGATGAGTTCACTCATCGACGTCCCTTTTGGTCAATAGCTGGTAGCCCGTCACGTATGGCTAATACCTCTGACGTGCTAGTGGTTAAATCCACAGCCATAGTATTGACGAGTCTTTAGAGTCCACCACACACAGTTACTCAAGTTTTGGGCGAAACGCTGTAGAGCCCGTATGGAGATATGGCAGGGTTCGATCAGATACGTGCGGTATTGCACGGATCGTGATCGGACGGATTTTACTAGCCAGCTTTGGCTTAAGCCGGATCCTCGTATTAGGCAGTGTAGATTTTGTCTCTTTGCATTTGTGTTCAGTGGGAATACAAATGCGGGCATGTATATGCAGTTGCAGGGTTTTCCTGTAATTTATTACGGGATCAGTTTTCTGAAGTTGCCAGTTTGCATTCCGTTCCGTCCGGTTTTCCTTTGTTCCTTCACGGCCGGACTTTTTGATGGAGGGGGTTATTTGCAGTTGTACAAATAAGTTATTGTGTAGGGGTTTCTTGCATTTGAGAGATTATGATATGACTATCATCATTAGATTCTTTTTCCATCACTTGCTTGCATTTAATTGTGATTAGAATGGATTAGAAGTTGATGCGAGGATTGCTTTTGGATATGGTCACCTCTCTTGATTCCTACACTCACCTCCCTTCTTGGTTTTGTTTTTCCCTCCACCATTTGAGTTTGAGGGGCCGGCCACATTTCTAGAAGAGAGAAGAGAGAGTTCATTTTTCATGAGGGAATTATTCTTATCTCATTTGCATGCTTGCTAAATTCTCAACCTCTCTCCAAAGTTCTTTCATTCTCTTCTCCATCAAAAGGCAACTTCACCCCATTGAGACAAAGGTTTTCTACACTAGTCTACAGCAAACCTTGGACGCGTCGGCTAGCCAACTTCATGCCCGAGTTGCCTCGGTCTAGAGGTGGGAGCCCGTAAAAGAACCCGGCGATGTGGTGCCCGTTTCGACGAGGAGGCGACGACTGGAGATTCCGCGAGGAGATCGGAGTGGAGACAAAGACAGAAGGACACGGATCGATCGGTATATCTCTCCCCCATTCTCTTGATATCTAGGATTAGGTTAATGGTTACGATCTGGGTTTATTGTCCGCGGTAGCGCCGGTTTAAAGTTAAGAAATTTTTGATTCCGCATTTTGGCCTCGAGTAGACGGCCGGGGCGCTGCCGTGGCACAACAGTGATGAATAGAAAAACCAACACCCCTAGACCCCTACGAGTGCGGCAAGCAACCCTACCAATTCTAGAGTTAGGATACCCATACCCGACTCCTCCAGTTGGTCTCCTACTGGACTCTAGAACCCGGTTACTTGTGCTCTTCTCCTTGGGTCTATCCTAGCGCGAAAAAGTAAATAGTATACATATGGTGACATCAACCTCAAACCGAAAGTGCCCCATTAAAAGAATATTACATACAATTAAATTTTACATGAATGAAAATGAAAAACTTTCATCTCACATAAAACCCCGCTATTCAAACACGACGATCCAATATAATATATCACAGCAACACATAACATCACATGTCATCAACGTAAGTAAATATGCGTATTCCAATTGGCATTAACATATAGCAATGAAACCGGCGATACACCACATATTACACTTACGGTCGCAGAAAAGAAACTGTAAAACTACAACATTTGGAATCCACAAACACCTTAGACATCATAAATCCGAAATATCACATACTTCGCATTTCATGCCTAACAGTATGAATTCAACATATTGTATCACATTACACAAAAAGCTAGACGATGTTAAACATTCCAATCGAATCATTAAACACCCAAAATTACCCAAAAAGCTCAACACTTGAGCGTAGTTTTAAAGTTATTCAGCACACGCCACAGTACCAATGAACCAGCCGTAGAAAGGGCCAAACCAACGCCTCACATGTGGCACCGCTGAACCACCACAAACCAGAGGGTTCAGTGGTGGTTCTGACATAATCGAGTTAAGGTTTTGTTCTTCTAGAGGGTCCATCACATAACTTGCATGATCTTTGAAAGCTTTTTTACTACGGGAAAAATCCAACACATGGAAAATTTTCCGGCAAGGGAAAAGTTGGTATTTGACATCCGATTGAACTTTTTAATATCGTCTAAAGTAACCCGAAAACAGTTAAAATACGACTACGAAACACTCCGATTTGTTATTATAGTAAATTTACATCACATGACAATTTAGCAAAAATAAACAACACCTGAAGCATCAAAACCCATGCAATAGAACACTGGAAAAATTTGGAGGGGAGTGCTCGGAATTGGCCGGTGAGGGGGGTGTCGCCGGCCCAATCATCTTCAAATGCCTCCAAATTTCTTCAGTGTTCATGTTATCACATATATATGACTCTGTACATGTTTAAAAAAAAATTAGGGCTCGTTTTAAATTCGACAGAAACATGGATATTAGGGTTTCAAGTTCGGAGTTTGTTTCGTGTTCGTAATCTAACATTATCCGTATAATTTCCTAGCTAGGCTCTGATACCACTGTAGGGTTCCCATCGACGGCAGCATGGTTTCGGGAGGCATCGTCCATGCCATTTTAAAAATTTGCCGTTAAAAGGAACTTTAAACAAGAATCGTTAGCTAGAAATATAATACGAAAACATATGTAAACAATTTTACATTTAAGTGAAATCGAAATACAAACTTTGTAGATCATTCCTTCACTTCATAAGCTCCTTGTAGTAGTCCCTTCGCTGCGATCATCAAACTCCCGGACTCTTGGGCGTCTCCATGAGAAAAGGGCAACGGTTTTGCTTGAAGTCTTCGAGGCCGAAGATGATCTACGTCGAGGTAATACGAACTCAAGCTACCACTTCACCAAAGTGAAGCAAACACCCGATACTAAAGTGCTAATCTAGTAGAGGATGAAAAAATAGGAAGTGGGCTCACTTTAGAATTTCTTTTCACACAATGTTTCCTCACTTGGATCAAACCCTAGCAAGCTTTTCTTTTGGAGGAATAAGATGTAGAAAAAGATGAGAATGAAATTGATCCAAAGTGAGTTGATCTAACCATGGGTGAGTGAGTATCATATACTAACTCATGTATGACATAACCATGGCTAATTATAGTGGTTAGATTAATAAATATCCTAAGTAAAACAAAATGGGTGGACTTTGTCAAATCACTGACAAGCTTCTACAAGCTTCATGTTTTAAACAATTATCCACTAATTTTGTATTTACATTGAATATTAAAACCCCGCCACTAAATTTAGAATGGTGTATGTCTTATACACTAATGCAAAGTGTATCAACAACCATGACACACTTAAATAAATAATGCATGTTAATATATATCATATATCACATATATATTACATGTAGACATAAGTGAGAAAAGAATGCTTAAGTGAGCTAATGTTAGTTAATGTAAATTAGTATATCATATATACAATTATACACTATATTATTAAATCAACACTTGATTTAATAATCCGGCTATATCACATATAACCGACTAACACTAAATGTACCAACTTATCGAATCAACACTTGATTCGATAACCCGGCTATATCACATATTACCGACCGATTCAAAATCGCGAGAATAGATATGGTATCACATACATGGATTATTCTCGGTCCCGCACATATCACATATGCGCTCCTATTTCGTTTTGCCTGAGCCAGTAAAAGCTCTATGTAGGACTCTAAAGACTCGTCAATACGCCGGCAGTAGGTAATGATCATATCAAGCACCCACAAGCCGTTAGCGGTACTAGATGGATGTAACGGCTACCCGGGTATTCAGTGATCAGAAGATCAGCAAGCAAGCCCGCTCCAACTCCTGCAAAAGCCTGACAGTGACACTACCGTACAGTCCGGTCTCCTCATTTGATATGTCGTATATCCAGTCTAGGGGTGGTAAACGTCAGACCCCAATAACCGATAAGTCATGCCGATATGAGGCTCATAACGGGTCGAGAAACTACTGGTAACTCTTACCAGTAATTCTCTAAACTAGCCTTGGCCGGGAGTTCCCTGTTATGGCCAATCGAGCACAGCACATCATCAACCCCCAATACCGGGAGAACGAAACCCCTCCTATCGCTCATTGCCGCCATATGACTCGGGACTGTACCCAAAAACCACCATTTTCTATGCCCTCTTGGACGTAGTAAGGTGGAAATCAATGCACGGTGGGAATCAGACAAGACTCTATGACGATCTTGGGTCTAGAGACTAACATGTACCAGTGTCACCAGAGAACGGCCATCTGACGTGAGGTATAATACCATCTGGGAGTTCTCGGCGAGTCCGTCCAGTGTACCTAGTCTCCAATGAGCACCCGTATATCATCTCTGATGTCAAACACAAATGGATATGGCATCATCCATCGCCCATCTGTATGGGTCGAGAAGCTATACGCTAGTCTACTCTGGTATATCGATGCCCCGTCTCGATACACCTACGACTAGGGACCTTAAAGGATGTACTTATGGACTACCATAGCCCCACTAATATGATCTGCATCATAGTCCTTGTAGTCAAGTACACATCCTAAGGGCTTTACCAACATGTAACAGAGAGACAATCAGTGTATACGTTAAGGTAAAGATTAACCAGATAGCATACTATCATATCGAGCAAGAAAGTCCTCCCTATATATGTCCAAGCATCCACTACAATATACATCTCATGTATAGTAATGGCCTCTAGGGCATACATATAACTAACACCGTGCAGAAAGATGACCCAGCTGTTGCTGAGATTGATAGGATGTCGCTTCCAAGGATTACGAGCTGAGATCGCTGGATCTTCCAGGCAGAGATGCGACAGGTGACAGTTAGTTTATCCTGAGTTTAGAGACAAAGGTGATTCGTCAGATTGATGCGCCGACGCAGGCCCAGTTGAGTTGAAGATTTCCAGTGTGGAGAGTCTTACTCTGATCAAGAGTAGACCGATCAAGATATGACCGTTGATGTATCGTCTATCCTTGAGGATTGAGGCATTATGTAGCATGCGGACGAAGGGTACTCACATGTCGGCTTGGCGAAGTTAAAAATTTTGAACGAATGTCAGAAACCCATTTTTCCATGTTTAAGGTATTCAGAGGAACATGCAAGTGATTCTGTGGACCCTCTAGAAGATTGAAACCCTAACTCGACATGATGACCATGGAACAACTTTTAAACCTTAGGGTTTGCGGCAGTTTAGCGGTGCCATCAGTGAGGCTTGGGTTTGCCCTTCTACGGTTGGTCCATAGGTACTGTGGCATATACCGAATATTATTAAACTGTGCTCAGGTGTTGAACTTTCAGTGAATTTTAGGACTTTGATGACTCGATCGAAAGGTTTGACATCGTCCGAATATCATGTGATAAGAGATCAGCAAGCTGACCATCTTCAGATAGAGGACCTCACCCAGATGCGTTGTGAGTTGATCGAGAACGGACGAGTACTGAGTTTTCCTCCGATGGTTGGGACGAGTTCTCTTGGACGTGTTCGACTAGAGATCTTCTACAGAGTGATAAAGATACCGAGTTCATGATTTCGAGTACGTGTGAGAGATTCCGGATTGACTGTAGCCGAGAACATTTGCAGTGCGCAGATAGTATGACGTCGCATCGAAGTGGATGATGATACAAACGTGTGGAACCAGAGGTTCGTACGAGATGCTGACGAGATGTTGATCCTCCCCATCGAGATGAGAGATCCGATATGTATACAGAGGCATTGGGATGCGGCCAGTTCCTGAGGAAATGTTCTGCGGAGAACGCATATGTCCAGAAGGCGAGAAAAGAATATGCGAGAGTACCAGCCTCCGTATAGTTCGGCGTAGGCGAGATCGGAAGAGACCCTGAGCAGGTTCTTCCAGGACACTGCTGCGATAAGATTTGCACCGAGGATCAGATGTGTGACGTGTATTCAGAGGGCCAGAAGCCGACGCCAGTGACGTGCTGCTTCACGAGTGGTCGTGATGATTGGCTGAGAGATGGCCAGAGAAGTGCCAGAACGGAATAGTTCCCGTTAGCACACCTGACCAGGACGATGAGCCGATGGATTGAGAGATTGGTAATCCGAAGAGAAAATGAGGACCCAAAGACAGAAGACGCCAGACCGTGAGCAGGAGGCAAGCGGATGTTCTTGCTCTGCCAGTTTTGGGCTCACCGACATTTTTCGACATTGTAGGAGGTGTTCCTCAATATAATTTATTGGGATTTGCGTTTGTGATCCGAGTATCACGCTTATATTGCTTGGATTTAAGTTTTGATGATGAGTTTCTTGATATTGATTTCGTGCACCGTGGCTGCACTTACTGGGCATTTACATTTTGTGTGCATAGTATTGCACTTGATATATGTTTTATACGCCGTTGTGTTGGGTTGTGATTTGTGCATATCTATTGCACTTGATTTTGATTTTTTGCCTTGGTTGCACATATTTATGATTTCGTTGATTTCATACAATTGATTTGATTTTGTGCGTATGGTACGCACTCGATTTGATTTTTGCACTCGGTATAGCTTATATGTGCTTGCAGTGCATTGATATGTGTTTTGTGCACGCAGTTGCACACGTTTATGATTTTATACACCTTGGTACACTCGGTGTTGCTATTTACGCATTTGAGTCATTGATTGGTGTTTTGTGCATTTGATGCACAAGATTGTTATTTCGTGTACTAGATGCACTGGATTTGTATTTCTTGCACTAGATGCACTGGATTTGTATTTCGTGCACTAGATGCACTGGATTTGTATTTCATGCACTAGATGCACCGTATTTGTATTTCGTGCACTAGATGCACCGGATTTGTGTTCGTGCATTTGTTGCACTAGATTTGCATTTCATGCATTTGTTGCACCATACGGGTATTCGTGCATTAGTTGCACAAGATTATACTCTGTACATTGGTTGCACCCGATTAATGTTTTTGAGCATTTGTGTTACCAGATTTAGGATTTTGTGCTCGTTGCACTTGACGTTCATTTTTCGTGCGCTTTACCGAACTGGGCTTTTTTATGGACTGACGCGCTTGGGTTGGATTTTTGTGCATATTAGGCGCTTAATATTGGCTTTTGTGTGCATCAGATGCACTTGAGTGAGATTTTACTCGTGCATGTCGGATGCTCTTGATTTGGATTTTGTTCGTGCATGTTGGATGCACTTGATTTAGATTTCATTCGTGCATGATGGATGCACTTGATTTGGATTTTCGCGCATGTTGGGCGCATGATATGAGATGCGATTTTCACGACCCGACATAGCCCGTGACTGGCACTTGAATAATATGAAGTCTACAGGACCACATCTAATTCAAGTAAGCCAAAAGCCCAGAAATCTAAAACCATTTTAGGTAAGAAGAAACATATTTTTTTTAAAACGAGTCGCTTAAAAGAATAAGCCGAATTATGCGTTTTTAAAACATCAAGTCTTTTCTAAAAATTTCGGCAGAGTTTCCTTTGTAAATACTGGCCCCGAATGGGGTACAACAAGATAATATATATACATGAATGATAAAAGGAATCCCCAAGCGGGAGCTAGCTCTTCGTCAATCGACGGTCACAACCACGCAAGCAAATATAATATACAACGCCGAAAGGCGAGGATCAAAACAGAAAAGGAAACTCAGAACAGCATGAAATCCACAGTAATACAACGCGCGACTCTAAGGTCGAAAGAATAACAACTCTAGTCTCTAAGTGTGCAATAAATACATGTTTGGTTGATGGAGTTTACTAGATACAATGAATAAATAAAGTACAATGGTGGTCACGATACAAGTGAACCCACCCACCAAGGAAATCACCCAGAATGGAAGCAGTTTGCCAGCCCAGCCGCAACAAAACCTGTACGGAAAAACCTGCAAGGAACTGTGGCACAACGGGGGTGAGTTTCCAACTCGTGAGTAGAAAACAACAACGAGAAGAAATCGTATGTATGACGCAAACCTAGATCATACGATCAGTAATATCCTCAAATGATAAAGTCTGAATCATGAAAAGGTGGCAAAGGTAAACATCTATACATAAGTGTAATCCCAGTGCTCGTGTCAGTGCCTCAGGTAACAATATATCATATGTATGAGATATGAATGTAATATAATGAAAAGAGTGAGACAACTGTTTTATTCAATGGGATTTCTATAAGTATATAAATCGAGTAGCATCAATGAAATCAACAGAGAAATCTGTGTCAAGCATCGACACAAAACTTAAATCCCAATATCTCAATATCTCGGGCTCCGGCTACCCGGACTGGCCTGTATCATCAAAACTCAAAATCTCAAGGTCACCAATCTCAATATTTTAGGCATTCGTATCATCTGCGGGATCGGCCCGCGGGCTCTGGCCGAACTGATCAGCCTATAACCATTTCATGTATCCGGCCGGTATCCTCCGGATAACCGACGAGTCCAAATAATATCACCGGTAGGTAGTGCTCCCCTGCCCGGCTCATCAAATACAACTCAAACTTCTTGCCCCGACGTACCATACCGGGCCCACCATGTACCCGAGATGGTTCATCCAACTCCTCGAATAGGGCTTCCAAATCCAACAGCAATCCTGAAAACTCATGGTGGACGACTCATACATCATGGGAAAACCGCGCTTTTCATTTTAAAAAGAGAAAGAAGTTTATATATATTCTTGCGGTTTTCCCCCAAATCCAGGAAATCTAATGAAAATCAGAAATCCAATCATCAATAGCAAGTAAACATTGAATAATAATATGCATGAAGTAGCAAGTAATAACTGAAACGTCTAAACTAGCATATAAAGCAAGTACACGAATATCATGTCAAAACTATCAGCTAACAAGCTATATCAATTAAATAATATTCTCTAATGTGTAAGTGACATGGCAATTACCGATGATGATGTGTGTGAGCCGGCAAGTATTTGTATGTGGAAAATATGCATCATCGGTAATGGTGCTGGTGTCCTGACAGCATAATCTCAATAATGGCATATGGAAATACAATATAAACATGCAAATGCGATGCGAACAGTAATAATATGCGGGAGCTGAATAATAAACACAATGATAACTAATCTGCATTTATATAATATGAGTCATACAGTTTTGCCATTTGAAAAAGCACGAATCGTGGTGTTTTGAAAAGATGGACTGCGGTGTTTTTAAGAAAAGATACGTCCTTTTGAAATATCCGTAGAATCCCTTAGCCTGTCTTTTAAAATACCCACGATTCGTTAGTTTTGAAATAGGTAGGAATCGAATCTAGTCTAACAACTACACTAACTATAAGGCTGAGCTAACAGGCTAAATGAAAGGTAAGGAAACCTCCTAACATGTGAGTCGATACATATATATATATATATATATATATATATATATATATAGTTGTCGGTGATCGCACCTCAATAGTATCGCATACGATACAATATCTATAATATAACATTCTCAAGTCAAGAGTGCGGATCTATCATCAATATAAAGCTCGTACGGTAAATCCGTCGTACGGCCTCCTAAATCTGGGTACGGGTCAAATGTCACATCTATCACATTATTCATCCGGTATCCTCTTTATCAAATATCATGATCCGGTGTACTGATATAAGTCAAGTACAATACTGATACCATCTATGTATACATGAGTGTGTATGAAAACACCACGTCAAAGGACCCGCTAAAACATCATGTCGTATCTCAAATACGAACCCTGTCACATCACCAATCTCACGGCCTCAAGTCCAATCTCATCGACTCATCTCAAATCCCAAGTACTATCCTCATAATCCATGTATATGTATATGTGTGTGTATATATATATATATACATAGTCCCATACCCATGTGTGTGTATATATATATATATATACATATCCCCATATACGCACATGCAAAAGAATGAATGTATGCAAGTGTGTGTGCGTGTGTGGGTGCAACAAATACTCTAGGGTTTCGCAAGCCACACTGCTAATCCATGAACACCTAGTATCTATCTTAAACATCAAAAATCTCATATCAACATAATATTTATATATGTGTATACGTATTCGTATACATCTCTACGAACTGCGGGGGTGCTATACGCCATCCACCCGACTTCCCCCGTAGATATATATCTACTCACCTTGCTTCTTGTGTGCCGATGCCGATGTCGCCATCTTCATCTTCAACCTCTCGACATCATGTGGGGTACCTACACATATAATCCAATCGCAAATGCGTATTAAAATCACATCGGAAAACCAAAAACGACACACACTACGCTCATAGGTAAAACCTATAGCCTCGCATGCAAACACGACCAATGACCCTAGTTGTTGACGTTCAAACGCCACCCGACAGAAACGAATTATCAAATACCAAAATCCAAGTTAAAACAAGTCATAAAACAATGCGCCAACACAAGAAAATGATCCCAGATTCTACCCTAGGTCAAATCAGCCAATTTTGCATATGCCAAGGGTCAAATTTACTGGAGATAAGGCCCTGGAACAAAAACGAATCACTTTCAACCTGCTCTGGCCGCAAATTAAGGCTAGAAAGAATTAATTTGCGGCCTAGAGGAGAGGGAAGGGGCTAGGGTTTTGGTGGTACACTCTGTGTTTGCTAAATAATTTTCAGAGGCTCCGAGTGTTAGCAGATTTCATAATACACTCACAGAATCCAAAATTCTTCCAATATCGGGATATTAAGTCCGCTAAAATGGGTTATAGTCTCTAGTTTAGGTCTCCAATCAATCACCACAGGGGTTGTGTATCCTCTACTACCCTTAATTTCACTTTTGGGTTCAACTAAAACCCTAATCCTCAACTCAAGTTTTCAAACTTCCCAAAACCACACAATATCGGTTCTAATTTAACATGGATGTAAAAACAATGGAAATACTAGGCTAATGGTTAAGAGAATACCTCATTTGGCAACTCAAGAAAATTCTTGAGTTGCCTCCAAGTGTCCAAAATGCAAGCTTCTTTGTCCAAAGTGTAGCTTGTGAGCTTTTGCACAAAATTCATGAATGTGGGATGGGGTTTTAATGGGTTTATTGTGATGATTTGTGGAGGTAGAGAGGCAAGAGGAGAGAGGAGGCAGCAGAAGCAGCAAGTGAGTGAGGAGAGGAGAGAAAATGGTTAAGAGTGAAGTGGGAATAGGAGCTTGGTCCTAGGTTTGACCCTTACCCTCTCACTCTCTCTCATGCCCATCCCTCCATTCTTTAATCATATTTCGTTTCTTTTCTTTTCTTCTCTTCTCCTTGCAATAGTAAATCCAAAAAAAATAACCATACAACCAAAACATGTAGGAAAAATGTAACAAGTGTTAAAAAAATGTCATGTGCACAAAAAACGCTTAAAGTCCGATTAGCGATTTTTAATCGCGATTTGCACTAATATAGTGTCCAATAAATCATAAACTTTTATAATTTGCATGAATCACATAAAGCACCCTCATTTCAGTAATTTCTAAAAATTTTAAAATTTTTCCTCATTTATCTGTATTTAATTATACCGCCCTATTAAAATATTCAATATTTTATTATTTAATTATAAAAATTCCCAAAAATAATATTTTATTTTTCTGAAATGTTACAATCTTCCCTCCTTAAAGAAATTCGGTCCCCAAATTTAAATTTAAACCCCTCAATACTAAAACATTTCAGTAAAAGACGAAGCCGTCGGTGTCCCGAAATCATAAATACATAAAGCACATCGTAGCGCAATGCATGCGCATGAAAATGAGTATATCAATCAAAAGTAAAACTCGGTCAAGCATCCCGCAATCATTGGAGTCATGGTGAAGACACCAATGACTAAATCCAATACGAAAACCGACATGATATACTTCAAAACTAAAACATGTAAATATCATTAAAACATCGGAAAGAAATGCATGCCAAACCTTTCATATTGTTGTGCGATGCGTGTATCGCGGCAGAGTGGCGGACGTCTATAGTAAGAAATAGCTATATCTATATATATCCTTTGTTTTAATATGTACGTCCCGCCGTTTTGAAAACAATTAAGAAGGGTTTCCTTTTGTAAAAGTTTCGTGTCATCTCAGACACATAGGTAAACACTGAGACTATAGCTCCTTCTTTGGAAATCCCTTCGATATATATCAATGCATGCAAAAATATATCCAGGTACTGTCCTTTGACTAGTCTTACTCAGTACGAAAACAAATACTAAATATCATGAAAACGTACTGTCCCAAAAAAATCAATCCCAAAATGTGCATACGAATGCTACGTGCGTCCGGTGCGCACGGAAATCAAAATCCATGAATGTGCCATACATATGCACAGAAATAACATCTAAGTGCATTGGGTGTGCACGAAACATCTGTCAAGGGCAACGGGTGTGCCCGACAGCAATATCAGGTGCATCTGATATGCACAAAGAATCCGATTTAGTGCATATGGTGTGCACCAAAATCGCATCCCAAATCATGCGCCCAACATGCGCGAAAATCCAAATCAGGTGCATCCATCACGCACGAATAAAATCTAAATCAGGTGGATCCAACATGCACGAAATCACGAAATCCAATATCAAGCGCCGAATCATGCACAAAAATCCAATCAGATGCATAAGTCGCACAAAACAAATATCGAGTATCGCTATCGAAATCGACGGTATACAACACATCTCAAATCCAAATAAGGTATACCATGGTATCAAATCTCACAACCATGTACATCAGCGCGCACAAAATCTAATCAAAACACTAAAAGTGCTTGAAAACTATGCCCTAAGCATAAGTCAAATCATATGCATGCCCTAGGCATGAAGTCAAAATCAATACCTCAAATAACATCAAATCGAAGTCCTGAGCAACTGTAGTGCACCAAATACGTATCACTGCACTGCAAGCATATGTGAACTATACTGAGTGCAAAAACCAAATCGTGTGCGTACCATAAGCACAAAATCAACTCGGCTGTATGAAACCCATGAAATCATAAACATGTGCAGCCAAGGCACAAAAACGATATCCCGTGCGATAACTGTGCACAAATCATAAATCAACACAACGGTGTATAAAGCATATCTTAAGTGCAATACTATGCACAAAATATAAATACCCAGTAGGTGCCACCATGGTACACGAAAACAAATATCATCAATCATCAAAACTCAATCATGCGAATAGATCGCCCAAAATACCGAAATCAAGTATGGCGGAATAGTCCCGCTCAAGCGCATCCTCCAAGAATCTCTGGCCAACTGTCATGGTCACTCATAGCATATCTCGTCGACGATGTAGAACTCTGCCCTGCAGGGTGTGCACAATATGACCACTCCTGGGTCCAAGTCTTCTCGTACTTTATTCCAGAAAGGTCATGTCGAAGTCTCTCCCAAATCTCGTCTCTGCCGCCGTGTCCGGTGGTTATCACCCTTCACTATAGCAATCTCTGGTTCCAGAACAGCTGCATACTCATCGTGACTCCTTCTGGGAGATATATCTATATATAACGCCTTTGTATGCGCGTCACATCCCTGATGTCGGCGGAGTGGAATGTCACGTCATCAAGATCTCGTACGAACCTCTTACTCCTCTTATCTCTAATGTCGACTGCTTTGGACTCGTCTCTTCGTGGCTGCATGGACTGCGCTCCAACGGCTATACTCGTATCTGGAGTCTCCCAAGCAATGCATCCCATCACATGATATCCGAAAGACGTCGAACCATCCGATCGACTCGTCAAAACCAAATAATCCCCCAAGAGATCAACATCTTGGGTACAGTTTAATAGTATCGAGTACATGCCACTGCACCTATGGACCAACTGTAGAAGGGCAAACCCAAGCCTCATTAATGGCACCGTGGAACTGCCTCAAACCCGATGGTTCAAAGGCTTTCACATGGTCATTATGTCGAGTTAGGGTTTCATTCTTCTAGAGGGTCCGTGGAGTTACTTGAATGTTTTCTTCAAACACTTTAAACTTGGAAAATGGGTTTCTGACATTCGATCGTCTCTATAGACTCCCAACGTATACGTGTGAAGTCTCCTCAAACTGGAATCAATTAAGCTGATGACCTCGCATCGGGGTAACCGAACGAACCACCTGTCCTAGTCATTCATCCTCGGATGACTAGCAACCATCTATCATATCTCTGAGTGCAAATCGTACGACAGTAGATCCAACATCTGGGGCGATATCTCGTCATTAGCAGCAACAACTGGCTCATTCGCCTGGACGCTAAATAGTGCCTCGATCATCATGAATAAGCGATACATCAATGGTCATGACATTCGAGCTGGCCTCTATCAGTGGCTCAATCCTCTGGTGCTGATCTGGATGTCCAAGTAATCTCGTAAAAGCGACACATCAAACGCTCATGGCGCGAAAATACAATAAAACGACGCCACTCTAAGCAATCGTATCCCTGGAATCACGCCCTGGTCAGTCCTCGTTCGTGATGAGCTCATGCTGACCGCAACTCTAGCCGTAGCTCTCTCTGCCCGTGTAATCGTGGCAGCAAAATCACATACCGATATCGATGAGGATAGATCATGAATGAATATAATGCTGTGCAAAGAAATGTACATCCTAAGGCTTCTTAAGCGGAGTATCGTATCGTAAATATGCCGCGGAACATATGTATGGTACGTCACTCTACTCAAGCTACCTACTCCATCAACCAAGGGTTATCCTACGCGACGAAAGTTCGGGTATAATACCCCCTCGACTAAGTCTAAGTTCCGTAAGGTCAAGCCTAAATTCCGTATATATACAAACGCCCTAGGCTCCGCATAGTCAAACCTAGACTCGAACCAAGGTTAACCTAGCGCTCTGATACCAACTTTCTCACGACCCGAAATAGCCCGTGACTGGCACTTGAATCATAAGACTTCTACATGACCACATCTAATTCAAGTAAGCCAAAAGCCCAGAAATCTAAAACCATTTTAGGTAAGAAGAAACTTAATTTTTTTTAAACGAGTCGCTAAAAAGAATAAGCCGAATTATGCGTTTTTAAAACATTAAGTCTTTTCTAAAAATTTCGGCAGAGTTTCCTTTGTAAATACTGGCCCCGAATGGGGTAAAACAAGATAATATATATACATGAATGATAAAAGGCATCCCCAAGCGGGAGCTAGCTCTTCGTCAATCTAGGGTCACAACCATGCAAGCAAATATAATATACAACGCCGAAGGTTGAGGATCAAAACAGAAAAGGAAACTCAAAACAACATGAAATCCATAGTAATACAACGCGTGACTCTAAGGTCGAAAGAATAACAAATCTAGTCTCTATATCTGCAATAAATACATGTTTGGTTGATGGATTTTACTAGATACAATGAATAAATAAAGTACAATGGTGGTCACGATACAAGTGAACCCACCTACCAAGCAAATCACCCGTAATGTAAGCAGTGTGCCAGCACAGCCGCAACGAAACCTGTACGGCAAAACCTGCAAGGAACTGTGGCTTTACGGGGGTGAGTTACCAACTCGTGAGTACAAAACATCAACGAGAAGAAATCATATGTATGACGCAAACCTAGGTCATACAATCAGTAATATCCTCAATTGATAAAGTCTGAAGTATGAAAAGATGGCAAAGGTAAACATCTATACATAAGTGTAATCCCAGTGCTCGTTTCAGTGCCTCAGGTATCAATATATCATATGTATGAGATATGAATGTAATATAATGAAAAGAGTGAGACAACTGTTTTATTCAATGGGATTTCTATAATTATATAAATCGAGTATCATCAATGAAATCAACAGAGAAATCCGTGTCAAGCATCGACACAAAACATAAATCCCAATATCTCAAGCTCCGGCTAGCCGGACTGTCCTGTATCATCAAAACTCAAAATCTCAGTGTCTCAAATCTCAATATCTCAGGCATCCGTATCATCTGTGGGATCGGCCTGCGGTCTCCGGCAGAACGGATCAGCCTATAACCATCTCATGACTCCGGCCGGTATCCTCCGGATAGCCGACGAGTCCAAATAATATCACCGGTAGATAGTTCTCCCATGCCAGGCTCATCGAATACAACTCGAACTTCTTGTCCCGGAGTACCATACCAAGCCCACCATGTACCCAAGATGGTTCATTCAACTCCTCGAATCGGGTTTCCAAATCCAACAGCAATCCTGAAAACTCATGGTGGACGACTCATACATCATGGGAAAACCGCGCTTTTCATTTTAAAAAGAGAAAGAAGTTTATATATATTCTTGCGGTTTTCTCCCAAATCCCGGAAATCTCATGAAAATCCTAAATCTAATCATCAATAGCAAGTAAACTGTGAATAATAATATGCATGAAGTAGCAAGTAATAACTGAAATGTCTAAACTAGCATATAAAGCAAGTACACTAATATCATGTCGAAACTATCAGCTAACAAGCTATATCAATGAAATAATATTCTCTAAAGTGTAAGTGGCATGGAAATTACTGATGATGATGTGTGTGAGCCGGCAAGTAAGTGTATGTGGAACATACGCATCATTGATAATGGTGCTGGAGTTCTGACAGCATAATCTCAATAATGGCATATGGAAATACAATATAAACATGCAAATGCGATGCGAACAGTAATAATATGCGGGAGCTGAATAATAAACACAATGATAACTAATCTGCATTTATATAATATGAGTCATACAGGTTTTCCATTTGAAATAGCACGAATCGTGGTGTTTTGAAAATAAGGACTACGGTGTTTTTAAGAAAAGATACGTCCTTTTGAAATATCCGTAGAATCCCTTGGCCTGTCTTTTAAAATACTCACGATTCGTTAGTTTTGAAATAAGTAGGAATCGAATCTTGTCTAACAACTACACTAACTATAAGGCTGAGCTAACAGGCAAAACGAAAGGTACGAAAACCGCCTAACATGTGAGTCGATAAATATATATATATATATATATATATATATATATATATATATTAGTCGGTGATCCCACCTCAATAGTATCACGTACGATACAATATCCATAATATGACATCCTCAAGTCAAGAGTGCTGATCTATCATCAATATAAGGCTTGTACGGTAAATCCGTCATACGGCCTCCCAAATCTGGGTACCGGTCAAATGTCACATCTATCACATTATTCATCTGGTATCCTCTTTATCAAATATAATGATCTAGGGTACTGATCTACATCTAGTACAATACTGATACCTTCTATGTATACAAACACCACGTCAAATGACCCGCTAAAACATCATGTCGTATATCAAATACGAACCCTGTCACATCACCGATCTCACGGCCTCAAGCCCAATCTCATCGACTCATCTCAAATCCCAAGTACTATCCTCATAATCCATGTATATGCATACGTATATATATATATACATAGTCCCATACCCATGTGTGTGTGTGTGTGTATATATATATACATATCCCCATATACGCACATGCAAAATAATGAATGTATGCATGTGTGTGTGCGTGTGTGGGTGCAACAACTACTCTTGGGTTTCCCAAGCAACACTACTAATCCTTGAACACCTAGTATCTATCTTAAACATCAAAAATATCATATCAACATAATATTTATATGTGTGTATACGTATTCGTATACATCACTACGAACTGCGGGGGTGCTATACGCCATCCACCCGACTTCCCCCGTAGATATATATCTACTCACCTTGCTTCTTGTGTGCCGATGCCGATGTCACTATCTTCATCTTCAACGTCTCGACATCACGTAGGGTACCTACACATATAATCCAATCCCAAATGCGTATTAAAATCACATCGGAAAACCCAAAACGGCACACGCTACGCTGTTAGCTAAAAACCTATAGCCTCGCATGCAAACACGACCGATGACCGTAGTCGTTGACGTTCAAACGCCACCCAACAGAAACGAATTATCAAATACCAAAATGCAAGTTAAAACAAGTCGTAAAACAATGCGCCACCACAAGAAAATGATCCCAGATTCTACCCTAGGTCAAAGCAGCCAATTTTGCATATGCCAAGGGTCAAATTTACTGGAGATAAGGCCCTGGAACAAAAACGAACCACTTTCAACCTGCTCTGGCCGCAAATTGCGGCCCGAAAGAATTTATTTGAGGCCTAGAGGAGAGGGTAGGGGCTTGGGTTTTGGTGGAACACTCCAGGTTGCCTGCACATCACTCTGTGTTTGCTAAATAATTTTCAGAGGCTACGGGTGTTAGCAGATTTCATAATACACTCACAGAATCCAAAATTCTTCCGATATCGGGTTTCTAAGTCCGCTAAAATGGGTTCCAGTCTCTGGTTTAGGTCTCCAATCAATCACCACAGGGGTTGTGTATCCTTTACTAGCCTTAATTTCACTTTTGGGTTCAACTAAAACCCTAATCCTTAACTCAAGTTTTCAAACTTCCCAAAACCACACAATATCGGTTCTTATTTAACATGGATGTAAAAACATTTGAAATACTAGGCTAATGGTTATGAGAATACCTTATTTGGCAACTCAAGAAAATTCTTGAGTTGCCCCCAAGTTTCCAAAATGCAAGCTTCTTGGTCCAAAGTATAGCTTGTAAGCTTGTGCACAAAATTCATGAAAGTGGGATGGGGTTTTAATGATTTTATTGGGATTATTTGAGGAGGTAGATAGGCAAAGGGAGAGAGGAGGCAACAGCAGCAACAAGTGAGTGAGGAGAGGAGAGAAAATGGTGAAGAGTGAAGTGGGAATGGGAGCTTGGTCCTAGGTTTGACCCCTTACCCTCTCACTCTCTCTCATGCTCATCCCTCCATTCTTTAATCATATTTCATTTCTTCTCTTCTCTTCTCCCTGCAATAGTAAACCCAAAACAATAACCATACAAACAAAACACGTAGGAAAAATATAACAAGTGTTAAAAAAATGACATGTGCACAAAACACGCTTAAAGTCCGATTAGCGATTTTTAATCGCGATTAGCTCTAAAATAGTGTCATATAAATCATAAACTTTCATAATTTGCATGAATCACATAAAGCACCCTCATTTCAGTAATTTCTAAAAATTTACAAATTTTTCCCCATTTATTGGTATTTAATTTTACCGCCCTATTAAAATATTCAATATTTTATTATTTAATTGTAAAAATTCCCAAAAATAATATTTTATTTTTTTGAAATTTTACAGCGATTTTTTGCACACTGGATGCACTCGATTTGGGATTTTTCTTCGTGCATGGTTAGTTGCACTGGGTTGAGATTTTCGTGCACTCTAGATGCACTAAATGATGTTGTCGTGCACACCCGTTGCACTGGACAGATACTTTCGTGCACACCCGTTGCACTTAGTTTAGGCTTTTGTGCAAATTGTGGCACTTGTATTTGGAGTTGATTTCCGTGCGCACCAGACGCACGTGATTGTGGGATACGCCTTTTGAAGCTGATTTTGCTTTTGAGAATCTTGTTTTCATGATGAGCACTATGTTATGTAGTAGCCGAACAGGACTGATCTGAGGACAGTACCTGAGTATTTTGCATGCATTAAAAGTTTACCAAGAGTTTTTTGAAAAAGTGCTATAGTCTCTCTATTTCCTACGTGTCCGTGAGCAACACGAACATTTATAAAGGAAGACCTTTTGGGATATTTTGAAACGACGGAACGTATATTTGGCAAAACATATATGGACATATATTATTATTTTTACAAAAAAGCGTCCGTCACTTATGCCGTGAGTTACGGATCACGCGGCGATTCAGAAAGATTTTGCATGTATTTTATTCAGATTTTGGAGTTTTTTGAGGATGCGTACTATACAAGTATTATAGTATTTGACTAGTATACATTGGATTTCTGTAGTGGACTTCGGGATCTGTATCTCCCTTGTAACTCCGAGGATATGCGTGCAAATCCGATAATTTACGTGACGCTTGACGGAGTTCAGTTTTTTAATTTTGTACTCATTTTCATGTGCACTTGACGCGCTGTGTTGTTTCTGCATCTTCCATGATTTCGAAGCCCCGTTGATTTGAGCTGATTATTGAAATGTTTTAAATTTTGGGTGGTTTAAATTTAAATTCGGTGACCGGATTTATTTAAGGGGGGAAGATTTTAACATTTCAGAAAAATAAAAAATATTATTTTTGGAATTTAATATTAAAATAATATATTTCCCGAAAACTGCCCGATTTGCGAAATTGGGGTTTTCGAAAATGGGTATAAATATATATCAATAATTGTGAAATAATTGGAGATTAAAATGATTTATTCATTTAAAAATATATTTAAAGGATTTGGCATTTTTAAAATTTATTATATCTAGTTTGGATAAAAACCCGATTAGTGCACTGCTAATCGCAATTAAGCCAAATCCGTGTTTCTACAGTTTTCATGGTTAGTGGACCATGTCATGTTGCATTTGGTTGCATATGGTTCATTTGTGTTGTTGGATTCATAATGTGTTTGGTTTTGTGAGGAAAAAGAAAAGAAATAGAGAAAATGGGAAAAGGGTAAATTAGTGAGAGAGTGGGTGAGAATAAAGGGGGGGGGAGGAGAGAGGGCAGCCACATTCTTTTCGCCCACATCATTTTCGTCGATAACGGGTTTTTGTTGAATTATTGATGGTTTATAGTAATCTGGGATGACCCGAGGCCTTTATAAAAGAAGTTCCCTTAACCATGAGACTTGCAGGCAACCATGAATCAACCCCTGAAACCTGAGCCCCAACCCATTCATCTTGGCCACAAATTTAATGATTTGGGCCGCAATTTACGGCCTGTGTACAACCAAATTGATCCATGTTTGGTCCATGGCTCTACCTTTAGTAAATTGATCCGTGTTTGGTCCATGGCTCTACCTTTAGTAAATTAGACCGTCCATGTGTGCAAAATTGGCTAATTTCACCTAGGGTAAAATCTGGGACCATTTTCTAAAGTTGCTGCAATGTTTTGCGACTTCGTTTTAATTTGAGATTTGCTATTTGATATTGTGTTCCATCATATGATGTTTTTACGTTAGCAACGGGGGTTGTTTAGTGGTTTTGCAGGAGTAGGCTATAGGTTCTAACCTATAAGCGATATGCATGCAGCTTTGGTTTTCATATTCGATTCTTGATACTATTGACGCATTGGAAATTGTAGGTACCCCCACGAGGAATTCGAGACGACGAGGATGAGCGCGACGTCATCGACTTCGGTAGGAAAAGATCAGGTGAGTGGATCTATATCCACGGGGGAAGTCGGGTGGATGGCGTATAGCACCCTCGCAATCTTTGATGGAAACCGATTTATATATAGAATATGGTTAAGGAAACCTTTAATAGAAAAACAATAGATATAGTTAAAAGATAGTTAGAGAAACTATATTAGAAACTAAAGGATAGTTAGAAGTGATATGATACGACTAATATGTAATGACGGGATTTGAGAATGATGTTTGATGATATCGCTGTTTAGGGTACTATAGGACTAGATAACCGACGTAGATGTGTCATCCGAACCATACCTATTTCCAAACTGAAGAATCAAATGCATCTTTTAAACAGATATCTTGAGGGACGTTACGGATTTTCAAATGATATCTTTTCCTTAAAAACACCGTAACCCCGACTTTCAAAACTACGATTCGCATCTTTTAAAAACAGATTGTATGGTTCGGGTGCGTATGTTAGATTTGATACGTATGCTTGTAGTAAAGTTAGAATCTAGTTATAAATTGACTTGATGTTGGATATAAATGCGATGAAAATAATATATGACGTGATATGATGATTTGATGATATGTTGGTATACATATGCGTGTGGATTGAGATGATTTATACCCTGCCGGTCCCCTGATATGACATTGTTGCGGATGTGACATGGGACATTGGTATATAGATATATTTATATATGTTGTGAATCGTGAGTTATAGCCATATGAGAAGTTAGGTCCGTACCCTCCTCGTCTTATAGGTTGATAGGATCCCTGGTAGCTTAATGCCGCCGTACGATGATTTTCCGTACGTGATGAGTTTGACTTGAGGTTTGATCCATACCCTTAACTAGAGGATGTCGTACGATGGAGTATACCGTACGTGATGTTGTGAGGCTGGATGCCGATTGATAGATTCACCGACTCGATCATGTTAGATAGGTATACCTTATAGCTTTTAGCTGATGATTTACCTTATGATGCATTCATGTTATTCGCATTGCATTACTTATACCTATGCTAATACACAAGCACCATTATCGATGATGCGTATGTTACACGTACACAAATTTTCCGGCTCACACACTTCATCATCGATAATTGCTATGTCACTAAACAGTAGAACTGCTGCATCAGAATATGACTCTTGCATGATATACTTGCGTACATACATATTGTACACCCATAATCGCGTAAATACACACATGCACCCTTATACGGTATTACATTCGATTTTGGAGATTTGGGAACCGCAAGATATATTTTAAAACTGGATTCATTTAAAAGAGCGGTTTTCCCTCGATATGTGCATATTACTATTCCATGTTGCATGATATACGGATATGCTTACATTTCTGTTATATGTCTCATACATCATGCTTTACGCTTTTACGCATTGAGATATGTTGTTTTCATAAGATTTCCGGATTTGAGAACTGTGGCGATTTCAAAAGAAAGCATGTACTGTTTTAAAAACCCGGTTTTTCTTGATATGATATTTCAGTGCATCCACCATGCGTTTTCTCGGTTCTGAGACGTGTGACATGTGAAACCCAATCTGAGGAGCTGGATGAGGCCGATTGCGGGTACATGGTAGACCCGGTATGGTACCCCGGGACGAGAAATGATTTGCTGTGCAGTAGACGGTTAGCCTGGTAGAGGGACCACTACCTACCGGTGATTGGTTGGGCTCGTCGGATATCCGGAGGATACCGACCGGAGTCGTGAGATGATATGGGCCGATCCGGACTGACGGAGCCCCAGATATGAGGATTTAGGTGTCGATGCTGGACACGGGTTTCATGATGTTTTCAAGAGTCGATGCTGGACACCCGGGTTCTATGATTTTGATGTGTTGCGAGGGACACACGTTGATTTATATCCTCATACTTCCATGCATATGATTTTATGATATTTACATGCATGATGTGGTTGTGTCATTGGTTGACACGTGGACGGGATGCACATGCATACAGACATTGATTATATTGTTGGATGATACCCGCATGCTGTTTGACATTGATATTAGTGTTGGCACATATACATACCCGGTCACCCTAGATATCATAGTATTACCTTTATGATACAGATGACCTAGTAGTCGTTGTTTATTCGATTTCTACTTGTTGATGTTTTTCTACTCACGAGTTGGAAACTCACCCCCGTTGTGCCACAGTTTTTGCAGCTTGACCGCATGGATCGGTAGAGGCATCGCCGGCACACATTTGATTTCGGGTGATTGCTTTGGTAGGTGGGACATTTGTATCGTACCCACTCTTGTATTTATATTTCATATTGTATCTAGTCAACTCCATCAAATCAAACTAGTATTTATATAAGTAATGAGACTTAGTGAGACTTGTGGTTGCGATACTTAGAGCGAGGGGTTTTCCGCTACTTGTGGTTTGATGTCTTGCTTATTTCTTTATCATTTGTGGTGATCTTCGCCGTTGGGCGTCGTTTACTTATATTTATGTTTTGCGTGGTTGTGGATCTGCCGATTGGCGAAGAGCTAGCTCCCGCTTGGGAATGCCTTTTATTTCTTTATGTGTTGTGGTTTTGGATCAAAAAATACAAAGGAGGTGCTGCCCAAATTTTTCAAAAGACGAAACATGTTTTAAAACTAGAAAAGTTCACTTGCATTATTCATGTTCCTTTCTTATGCATTTAAGAAAACTTGATTTAATTATACCTTTATTTCAAAATTGCACCTCTTTTATTTTCTTCAAAATATTTAGATTTCTGGGTTTCATCTTACTTGAATTACGTTACGCCTTTAGACGTTGCATGATTTAAGTGCTGGTCACGAGCTAATATTTCGGGTCGTGACAAAGTTGGTATCAGAGTGCTAGGTTTAACCTTAGTTCGAGTCTATGTTTGACTATGCGGAGTCTAGGGCGGGTATGTATTTCGGAACCTAGGCTTGACCTTACGGAACATAGACTTGAACGGCGGGGTATTAGACCCGAATTTTCGTTTCATAGGTTGATCCTGATTGATGGAGTAGGTAGCTTGAGTAGAGTGACGTACCATACGTATGTTCCACGGCATATTTACGATATGATACTCCAGTTAAGAAACTTTAGGATGTACATATTTTGAGATCTGTGGTTCTCTTCGTACCCATGATTTTACATCCATTTGAGATCCTTGATTCTGTTCGTTTCCATGATCATACTTCCATTGATGTTGTTTCTTCATATGATCATGTAACCATTCTGGATCTGTTGGTGCCTTTCATCCCTTTGATCTGTTTTCATCGATACTCGATTGAGGTTCCTGTCACCATGGTTTGAGCGCAGATTTAGCTGCTGCTAGTGTTGCGGTCAGGGCGAGCTCGTCATGGACGAGGACTGACCATTGTGTTTTCTGGTGACATGGGAACGTATCGAGTTAGTTTTTGTGTTGTGACCTCTCTGATGAGGCGAGTGTTTGGTTTTACACCAGATGATCGGGCCATTGTTAGAGGCTGCCAGTTGCGAGAGGACTATTGATGTACAGCATACCTCTGAGATTGTGATGTCGTCTACTATGCAGAAAGATGACCCATCTGTTGCTGAGATTGATAGGATGTCGCTTCCAGGGATTACGAGCTGAGATCGCTGGAGCTTCAAGGCCGAGATGCGACAGGTGATAGCTAGTCTATCCCGAGTTGAGAGACGAAGGTGATTCGTCAGATTGATACACCGATGCAGGCCCAGTTTGTTGGATATAGTGCCCTCAGAGTCAATTATTGGATCACAGGCACGTGATTGCAATGATTGAGTGAGGACCTATGCCGGCAGGACAGTCTTACTCGAGATGATAGTATGCTATCTGGTTTATCTTTATCATGGTGTACAGCTTTAGGTGACATTACAGGTCACTATTACACATTGATAGAGCCCTTAGGATTCTTGCTTGACGGCCAGCAGTATGATGGAGATCATATACGTGGGAGCTGGGGTCTATAATCACATACTTAAAGTGGTCCCTAGTCGTGGGAGTTTCGAGACTGGGCATCGATACTCCATTAGTAGACTAGTGTTTTCAGTCGAGACCCCGACGAGGGGCAGTGGCCGGTCTCACAAGCCATTGCTGTTAGTTGGTTCACCTAAGATGTATACAAGTGCTCATTGGGTTATGAGTACACCCGACAGGACTCGCCGGGAACATGGTAGTTGGTATTATACCTGACGTCAGATAGCAGTTCCCTGGTGACATGTGTACAGGTTTTGTTCATCGACCTGAGATCGTCATTTGTCTCGTATTAGTTCCCACTGTGCTTTGATTATTACCCTACCACGGCTCAAAGGAGTTGTGCAAACAGGTTTTAGTTGAGTACAGTCCCGAGCCACATGGAGGCAGTGAGAGGATCGACAGGGGTTTCGTCTTTCCCGATATTGGGGGTGAGATCGCGCTGTGTCTAGGAGAGCCATTACACGAAGTCCTTGGCCATGGAAGGAGATTTACTGGTAGGTATTCCAGTAGTATCTCAGGGTGTTCTGGGATACACTCCGACACGACTTGTACCGCTTTTGGTGGTCTGACTTTTACCAACCCCCTAGGCCCGCAATGTGATGCTCATAGATGAACGGACCGGACTGTACGGATATTGTCACTGACAGGCTCAGTAGGGTGTTAGGATGAGTTCGCTCATCGACCTCCCTTTTGGTCAATACCTGGTACCCCGTTAAGTACGGCTAGTACTTCTGAGGTTCTTGTGGTTAAATCCACAGCCAATGTATTGACGAGTCTTTAGAGTCTCCCACAGACAGTTTCTCAAGTTTTAGGCGAAACGTTGTAGAAGCCGTATCGTATTATGTCAGGGTTCGATCATATACGTGCAGTAGTGCACGGATCATGATCGGGCGGATAATACTAGCGGGCTTTGGTTTAAGCCGGATCCTAGTATTATACTGTGTAGATTTTGTCTCATTGCATTTGTATTCGGTCGGAATACAAATGCGGATATGTTTATACAGTCGCGAGGTTATGCTGTAATTTATTACGGGATCGTTTTTTGAAGTTGCCTGTTTACATTCCGTTTCGGCCATTTTTCTTTCTTCCATTCTTGGCTGAAATTCCATTGTTGAAAGGGGTTCTTTTTGCAAATGTGCAATTAGTAAAGGAGGGTGTTTTTAGTGGTTACATGATCGTTTTTTGAAGTTGCCGGTTTGCATTGCGTTTCAGCCATTTTTCTTTCTTCCATTCTTGGCTGAAATTCCTTTGTTGAAAGGGGGTTCTTTTTGCAAATGTGCAATTGGTAAAGGAGGGTGTTTTTAGCGGTGGCCGGTGCTCCAGCAGTTCCTGGAATAATTCTAGAGAGCTTGCTTTATTTTGTTGCTTTATTTGTGCTCATTGCTTGCATTAATGTGATGGGATTTGAGAAAGACTTTGGTGTGACTTATTTTCCTTGTTATCATCCATTTTCTTTTGCTTTTTGCTTACCCCTTTCCTCCTCAAATGAGCATGGCCGGCCACAAGAAGAGGAGCCCCATTCTTTTTGGTGTGAGGAATTTTTGATTCATTTCATTGCAAAGAAAGCTCCTAAGCTCCATTTTTCCATTGCTCATTTCATCTCCACCCAAAAGGCAATTTCAATCAACCCTTGAGACAAAGTGATCTACGTATACTCTACTTCAACCTTGGACATGTCGGCTAGCGAACTTCATGCCCGAGTTGCCTCGGTTCAGTGGTGGGAGGCCGTAAATAGACTCAATGATGTGGTACCCTTTCCGACGAGGAGAACGGAAATCGAACGAGATCGGAGATGCCGTGGGATGCTAGAGACGATGGACAAAGACCGAAGGACAAGGATCGATCGGTATAGCTTTCTAACCCTTCTCTAGTTTGCTAGTTATAGGTTAATGGTTCAATCCGGATTTAAAGTATATGATAGCGCCGGTTTCAAGTTTTGAAAAATTGACCGTTTCCGTATTTTGGGCTCGGACAGACGGCCGGGGCGCTACCGTAGACTTACAGGGTATCAGAGCCACGCTATTAACCTTTAATAGCTTGCTCTAACGTGTTTAGAATTTAGATCGAACGAAAATTTCAAAAACCACGTTTCCAATTCTGCAGTTTCTGTCGAATTTTTTTTGTGCACTAAAAATTATTTTCACCACGTCAGAAAATCAGGAAGGATTTTTAAAGAACACTGTTGAAATTTGGTACACTGATCTCTTCATTGTGCCGCGGAACCGCGGCAGTAACCTTGTTTTGGCCGCGATTCCTCCGCACTACTGTAGAATTAGTGCACTATTTTTCTTGCAGTGGTTTCTGACTTGGAAATGAGGTTTCTGGTAATTTTTGTTTTGGCCCAGATTATTTTGAGTACTGGGTATTGTACTTGGGGCCTACTTCGGGAAATTTTGTCGATCGAAAATTTTAAATATGTTAGTTTACAGTATTTACATTATATCTGCGACCGTGAATGTCATTTGATCGGTAAATCTTGTCTAATTGCTATAGCCCTTTTAGACGGATTTGCGAACGTGACATTCACGTTGATGTTCTGTGTTGTGCTTTGATGTTGCGAATTTGTCATGGTGGATTGGTTGGTGCAATGTTAGTACCGTTTTGGTATTATTTGTACATTTGATTTTGCGGGACGAGCGTCCGACATGTGGACTGCCGTCATTGCCTGTTTGTATATTATTCTTTTGGGGAACGACCGGGCTGAGGTCGATGTACCCGTTGTATATTTTTACTTTCTGTACTAGGATTACCCCACAGTGCGGTGCACGGATAGCCGGGTTCCAGAGGGCAACGGGCCGGCATCTCATGGCTTTGACACGGAGGGGGCTTCACTCTAGAATTGGCGGGCTATTCGCCGCACTCGTAGGGGGTACAGGTTGACCCAAGGAGGGGTGCTCAAGTTATCGGATTCCGTGAAGTGCTGGGTGGTCCATTCACTTTGTTGAAGGGGGCTGCCTCGCTTCAGGTTTTGGCGGGTAACTTGCCGTGCCCATAAGGGTCTAGGATTTCATTGCACAGGCTATCCACACGACCAGGGGAACGTCAGGTTTCAGTAGCAGCTCTATGAAACCCGGGGATCCCAGATTATCTGTATTGTTCTGTGATGCTTATTACTTTTCTGTGATGTTGCATTTTATCACGCCTGGAGCGATTATTATATATTGATATATACACTAGTAGATGTTGTATATGTTTTACACCCGCGCTAGTCCCATCCACGCTCTTTCGTTAGTTATGTAACCTAACGGGTGATGACGCGACCCAGTGGCGAATGCGGATGGCATATCTGTACATCATATTTTCGTTCTTTTGTGGTTTGATTAATTGATGGGACTGCATTGATTCGGATTAATGCAAGCTAAACAAACCTATTCGGATGTTGTTGGTGTTAGTTATATGTAAGCCCTAGAGGCCATTACTGTATATACGATGTATATTGTAATGGATGCTTGGACATATATAGGAAGGACTTTCTTGCTCGACATGTTAGTATGCTATCTGGTTGTACTTTATCTTAACATGTACTCTGATTGTCTCTATGTTACATGTTGATAAAGCTCTTAGGATGTGTACTCAACTACTGGGACAATGATGAGATCATACTAGTGGGGCCACGATAGTCGACGAGTACATCCTATAACTGTTCCTAGTCGAGGGTGTATCGAGACAGGGCATCGATACACAGAGTAGACTAGCGTATACGCATCTTGACCCATATGATGGGCGATGGATGATCCCATATCCATCGGTGTTTGACATCAAGGATGGTGTACGGGTGCTCAGTGGAGACTGGGTACACTGGACGGACTCGCCGAGAACTCCCAGATGGTATTATACCTCATGTCAGATGGCAGTTCTCCGGTGACACTGGTACAGAGTAGTCTGTTGACCCAAGATCGTCATAGAGTCTTGTGTGATTCCCACTGTGCTTTGATTTCCATCATACCACGTCCTAGAGGGCGTGCAAAAAGGTGGCTTTTGGGTACAGTCCCGAATCACATGGAGGCAATGAGCGATAGGAGGAGATTCGTCTCTCCCGGTATAGGAAGATGATGTTGTGCTGTGTTCGATTGGCTATAACCGGAAATCCCTGGCCAGGGTTGCTGAGATTTACTGGTAAGTGTTATCAGTAGTTTCTCAAACTGTTATAGACCTCATATCGACACGACTTATCGAGCTACTGGGGTCTGACGTTTACCACCCCTAGGCGAGATATGCAACATATCAGACGACGAGACCGGACTGTACGGGAGTGTTACTGTTTGGATTCGCAGGAGAATGTACAGGCTTGCTTGTTGATCTTCTGAGCGCTCAATACCTGGGTAGCTGTTACGTTTAGCTGACCGCTTGCAGCTTGTGGGTGTTTGATATGATCATCACCTACTGCCGGCGTATTGACGATTCTTTAGAGTCCTACACAGAGGTTTCTTGGCTCAGGAAAAACGGAGTAGGAGCACATATGTGATATGTGCGGAACCGAGGATAATGCGATATGAGATACCGTATTCTATTCTCGCGATATTTGATATCAGCCGGGTCATCAGATCAAGTGTTGATTCGATGAATCGGTACAGATAAATATTAGTCGGTTATATGCGATATAGCCGGATTGTCGGATCAAGTGGCGATTCGATAATTTAATGTATAATAATATATATGATATATTAAATTACATTATCTAATATTTGCTCACTAAAAGATTCTTTTTCTCACTCGGGTAATACATTGATATATATGCGATATATGTTAATTGTATTATTTTTTTTTGTTACGATAAATATTATATATGTGATATATAATATTGTAACATGATATGATAACTAATGCAACATGTTTAGTGGAGTTTAAACATGATTAGGATTTGGATTAGGGTTAAGACTTCTAGTTGATTCTAGAAGGTTTCTTTTTGTCATGATAAAGATATTTTGTTATGACTCATGCTTTAACCCAACCCAAACCCTAACCCTAGTTAATTCTCTACATGAGTTTAGTTGACCATGGTTGCATTATTTATCATATCAATTCTTTCTATTCATCACAAAAGCGAAGTCTATTATTCATCATCTTCTTCCTTCTTCTTTCTTCATGGAAAAAGATTACTAGCTTTTTTCCAAGTGATGAATAAATGTGAGAAAAAGATAAATAAAGAGAGCAAAAATCCTACTTCATCATCCTCATCTTCCTTTGCCCTTTAGATGAGAGTGTTCACTCAATTTTAGTGAGTGTAAGCTTGTGTTAACGAAACTTCAAGGTAGATCATCTTTGTATCGAAGATCGGGAGCAAAGGCTGCATCTTTCTCTTCGTGGAACCTCTCGAGAGTCCGGAGCACGATGATCGCAGCGAAGGGACCTCAACACGGAGCATATGAAGTGAAGGACCGGATCTACAAAGGTTGTAATCCCTCTCACTTAGTGTTAAAGTGTTTAGCATGTTAGTTTTCGCCTAATCTCTAGTTTAAAGATCCGGCTTCGGGTTGTTCGGCACGGCTAATTTTTTAATCGGGCATGGTCGATGCCTCGTAGAACCTTGTGCGCATGCCCAGCAACCCTACAGTGGTATCAAAGCCAAGCTAGAGCTTTAGGCGAAGTCTAGACGAAGTTTAAAGTCCGATCGAACCCGGAAAACCCGATATAACCCCTTCTCTGGAAATTTTACTAAACTGTGATTTTTTGTGAATTAAAAATACTCAAAAAAATCAGCAGGTAATTATAGGAATTACTGTGAAACCCGACCCCCTAAATCCCCCAAAGCACCGCAGAACCACGGCCAAACCTAGGTATTGGCGGCGGTTCCGCGGCAAGAAGGAAGGATTGAGGGATAGGCTTTGCACAGTAACCTCCGTAGCTAATTCCTGATTCTTCTGGGAATTTTTTATTTTCACTCCAGTGTTGTGTTTTCTGGGTTGTATTGGGGACTTAATGATTCGATCGGATATTTTAACTTTGTTTAGTTTTGTCCGGATAACTTTTAGAAACTGTTAAAAAGTTCGAACGAATATCAATAACTCACTTTTTCCCCTGTCGGAAAATTTTTCAAAAGTTGGATTTTTTCTCGAGTTTAAGAACGTTCTATGTCGTGCAAGTAACGCGGTGGACCCTCTAGAAGACAACAAACCTTAACTCGATTATGTGACCGTCTTGAACTGCCTCTGAACCTTAGGGTTTGTGGCAGTACGGCGTGCCACATGTGAGGCGTTGGCTTGACCTTTCTACGGCTGGACCATTGGTACTGTGGCATGTAATGGATGTTTTTAAACTGATTTCAAGTGTTGAGATTTATTGGGGAAATCTTGGGTGTTTGATTATTCGATCAGAAAGTTTAACATTGTCTATTTATCTTGATTGTGATACAATATTTGGAATCCACATGTAGTTATGAGATAACTAATTTGAATGTTATAAATCTAGCCGTTTAGTCTTAATTGATTGGTTGCCACAGAATTTTGATGTGATCAAAAGTCTGTCGCAATCACGTAGTGTACGCGGATACTCGCTGGGTAAACTTAATAGACAGCTACGCCCCATAGCCCCGACCAAGTGACTGTAGGAGAACCCCGTCGCCAAAAGCATCCGTTCGGGTGCTTGCGGCAGCGGTGTTCCGCCTTAGTGCACTTTGTCGACGGCATCCGGGGGTGAGGCCGTCTACTAAAGTTTGCAATGAGCATTCGATCAGGATGTCGGGAATCTTGTTGAATTGCCCGACTTGATATTGAAAAGAGTTTTCGATAACGAGACTAAAATGCGGGGTTTATAATTGTTAGGCATGCGATGTCTAAGGAATTCATTTGGTTAGGCATGCGATGTCTAAGGAGGTTGCGGATTCCAACTGTTGTAGTTTTACACTTTCTTTTCTGTGACCGTAAGCGTAGTATGTGGGGTATCGCCGGCTTCGTTGCTATACATCAACGATAATCGGGATACGCATACTTGCTTACGTTGATGATATGAGATATTATGTGTTGCTGTGATATGTTATATTGGATCGTCACGTTTTGAATAGCCGGGGGTTTTATATGAGATGAGAGTTTTTTCTTTTTCATTCATGTAAAATTCATTTGTATGTAATATTCTTTTATTGGGGCACTTCCAGGTTGCGGAAGATGTCACCGTTGTATATTATTTACTTTTCCGCATTAGGTAGACCCAAGGCGGGGAGCACAAGTAACCGGGTTCTAGGGTCCAGTGGGAGACCATCTCGAGGAGTCGAGACCGGGTCTCCTAACCCTAGAATTGGCAGTGTTACTTGCCGCTCTCGTAGGGGTCTAGGGATGTGGGTTTGGCTATTCATCGCGACCGTGGAATCCGTGTTTTATACAGGCTCGTATTGAAAACACGGACGTCCTAGTATATCCAATATTTCATATATGTTTCTTCTGCTGCAATGTTCTGTGATGAGATCATATTACTGCCTGAGATGAATGTTTATATTATATATATGAGATATATGTTATATTGCATATTTCGTTTCAAATGTGATGCTTGCGAAGCATATTAAAATGGGACTTCATTAATAAGATTAATGAAATAAAAGAAACCTAAGATGTTGTAGAAACTTGTTTAAAAACTGGTAGCTCTAGTTCTTGCTTTGCATAGCGGTGTTCCTTGTAGAACATCCAGCACCTTATTCGATAAGGAAAGGACCGAGATCCGTTCACCGGGAGTGACTCCTTTCGCAATAACTGGTAGATGCTACAAACTCGGTTTGTCTTTTGATTCCTTCTATAGTTCTTGCTTTGCATAGTGATATTTGTGAAATATCCTGCACCTTATTCGATGAGGAAAGGGCCGACGATCCCTTCACCGGGAGTGACCCCTTTAGCAAAACTAGAAAAGCCTAAAAAACACTCCATTTAAAATCACTCGATTCTACAACGATATCAAGTTCATTACGCAAAGGGTTTTCTTAAAAACCCGTCATAGCCCTCCGTCATTTCAGATAAGTACTTCATTGTATTCGTGCTGCGTTTGTTGACCTTGTTAAGGCATAGTGTACGGTAGCTAAGTAATGTTTATCTGCTAAAACAAGAGATGTGATTGGATTAGGGTATTCGTACGGCCTTGTTGACTCAGTTAAGGGTCGTATGGGTGGGTTTAATTCAATCGGGAAATGTACGGGTTGAACTTGACTTGCGATTTATGGTTTGTTGACTTAGTTAAGGTCATAGATCGTTAGGGGAAAAATATTATTGGGAATTTCAAGTGTTGAAATTTGCAATGAGATTGCATACCTTCTATGAGATAGTTGGATCCCGATACCCGCTGCGAGTAAGAGTTACTCCTGGGAGAGTTTTACACTTTACAATTAGCCGATCAAGTAGGTGTCTAGAAAGGTGTTAACGGGGTTACGCATCTGGGAAAATGAGGTTTACTTTAATTAGGTTCGTGCGAAAGCACGGGGGACCTCCCTCAAAGTACCGACACTGGCCTGGCTGAAAGATTGGCGAACTTGTAGCGTGTGATTAATCCCGGCTAGTCTTTCCTTTTAGGGTTTGAAGGAAGATTTGATTAAAACAATGGGAGACATCCTGATTAGATATATTAGATAACCAATCTAATCTTGCAAGAGCATACGCTGAGTGTTTTCTTCTCTCTCTCTCCTGGTAGTGACCATATCACGCCTTAATCAAGATAATAAAACAGATATATTGACCGAACCCGCTTGTTATACTGAGCTGGGGAACGTTGGTCCCGCTCCAACTTATAATTGTTATAAGACAGAGCAGGAAATTGGGGAATACCAGATTTCCCATGCCCCCCAAACGAAGAAAGTGAATGTTGATGCATCATCTTCGGGTGTGTTCAATACAGAGAACTGTTTCTCAGAATCCTTTACGTCCTGGGTATTTGATACCGGATCAGGATCCCACATGTGTAATCTGGTAGAGAACTGAGAAAGGGTGATAAATTTCATGAGACAGAAAACGGTGCAAATGTTGCAGCCATGTCTGTTGGTCACTGTCACCCTGTATTACCAGAATACATTGATTCTGAACAAATGTTATTAGATACCGAACCCGATATACAAAATCATATCAGTTTCTTTATTAGTAAAGAAGTGATATAATTTTGTATTGTTGGATAATGTTTTGAACATTTCCTATATCAAGAGTTGATCGGTTCAGGCACGTTATCTAAAAGCATTGATGTTCTAAATTAAACTACAGTTCTTAGTATACGGAACACACACAAGAGTATGAGTTCAGAAATGAACGAATCCTTCTTGAGGAATTATATACTAGGTCATATCAATGCGACCCGACTAGCTGAAGTTACATAAAGATGCATATTTAAATTAGTTTGAATTTACATCTTGTGAAACTTGCCGGTCATGTCACAAAGATAAGATGACCACAGCTCTGTTTATTGGAAACAGAGAAAGAGTTAGTGAACTCTTGGGATTGATACATGCTGATGTATGGATGTCCCCTGTCTACACATGCCAA
Source organism: Agapanthus africanus (assembly GCA_030015575.1). Lineage (NCBI taxonomy): Eukaryota > Viridiplantae > Streptophyta > Magnoliopsida > Asparagales > Amaryllidaceae > Agapanthus > Agapanthus africanus. The sequence goes on from JASDDO010000016.1 coordinate 213,558,209, forward strand.
GACCGGTTCTTTGTACTTCATTACATTCTCTGATGATCTCTCAAGATTCAGACATATGTTCTAGTTGAAACACAAATCCGAACCTTTTGAGATATTCACAGAATATAAGTTAGAAGTAGAGAACCAAATGCGGGTATAAGTATTATGTCCTTTGATGAGATCAAGGAGGAGAATACTTAAGCACGGAATTCCTGGACTATTCTAAAAGAGAATGAGATTCTCTCTCAGCATTACTCCTCCGTATACACCATAGCACGATGGTATATCGGGGCGGAGCAAACTCACCCTATTAGATATAGTGTGCTCTATGATGAGTACTACTGAGTTTCCTATTTCCTTTTAGGAGTTATGCACTTGAGAAGCTGCATACCTATTGAATAGGGTTCAAATCAAATCAGTTACCTACCACTTCATATGTGATATGGAATGGGAAGAGCCCATTTCTTAAGTTTGTTAAGATTTAGGGTTGTCCGGACTATGTCTAAAAGAAAAATCCGGACAAGCTCGATGCAAGGTCTGTTATGTAGAACTGGAAATGTTCCAGCTATACAAACTACAGCTGATAATTTGGTAGAACCAAAGGATTCAATAGTTTCCAACGAACCTCAGCCTCTCTGCCGATCTAGTAGGGTTCCTCACCCACCTGAGAGATACTTTGGTTTCTCTATGACAGTGGGAGTGAGGATTGCATCAGGAGATGATGACCCAACTAGTTTCGAGCTGGCCATCAGGAGTGAGACTCTGTAAGAATGGCTGGATGCTTATCGATCTGAGATGGAATCCTTATACACCAACAAAGTATGGACTTTGGTTGCTTTATCTGAAGGGTTAAATCCCCATCAGGAGCGAGTATATCTTGAGAAGATTACTTGGTGTACATGGAAAAGTTGAGACTTTCAAAGCTATGCTTAAGTCCATCCAGATCCTACTTGCCACGGCTACATACCATGACTACGATATCTGGTGGTTGGGTGTCATGACTACTTTTCTAAATGATATTTTAGAAGAGAGCGTCTATAAGTACACAGCCAGAGGGCTTCGAAGACAGTGGGAGCAGCGGAAACGTGTGCAAGATATTTTATATGATAAAACAGGCATCGCGGAGTTGGAACATCTGTTTTGATGTGGTAGTCAAAGAGTTTGACTTCATCAAAATGGTAGATGAACCTTGTATATACAAAAAGGTAGTAGAGAGTATGGTGGTGATCCTCGTAGAGTACGTGGATGATATACTCTTGATAGGGAAGGAGTTTCCTATGCTACGCTCGGTCAATCTCCGCTTATCACAACGATTCTCCATATAGGATCAAAGCGATACCTCCTAAATACTGGGTTTTTTGATCTATGAGATAGATCTAATTGGATTTTAGGATACTCACTAGTTGTACTGAGATGGTATCAATCGATCCTGCGGTGAATCACTGGAAAGGTTCCAGGGTGATAAGGACGACTGAATATCAGTCGCAGGCATTGTCTTTACCCTCAGTGGAGGGACGGTATGTTGGAAGAGTTCCAAGCTAGATATCGTGACATACTAGACGATTAAAGGCAAGATACATCGTTACCAAGGATGCTACCAAAGAGGCAGTCTGGATATTTATAAGTTTATGAGATGAACTTCGTTCCTACCATTGTGTGACAATGGAGTTGTGGCTTTAGCCGAGGAACTACCGTCCCATCAGAAATCCAGATATAATTCTTACGAAGTATCACCTGATCATGGAGATGGTTGATCTCCAGGGAGATCGAGGTTAGGAGAGCAGACACAGAGGACGACAGCGCGGATCCACTCGCAAAGGCCTTTTTCCCAGTAGAGACTTTTATGGGATGGTTGAGTATGAGATACTTCAACCGCAGCTAATTGTTGGGTATGTGATACCACAACAGATGGCCCTAGTGTAAGTAGGAGATTGTTAGTTATATGTATGCCCTAGAGGCCATTACTTTACATACGATGTATATTGTAATGGATGCTTGGACATATATAGGAAGGACTTTCTTGCTCGACATGATAGTATGCTATCTGGTTGTACTTTATCTTAACATATACTCTGATTGCCTCTATGTTACATGTTGATAAAGCCCTTAGGATATGTACTCAACTACTGGGACTATGATGAGATCATACTAGTGGGGCCACGGTAGTCGACGAGTACATCCTATAACTGTCCCTAATCGAGGGTGTATCGAGACAGGGCATCGATACACCAGACTAGACTAGCGTATACGCATCTTGACCCATATGATGGGCGATGGATGATCCCATATCCATCGGTGTTTGACATCAAGGATGGTGTACGGGTGCTCAGTGGAGACTGGGTACACTGGACGGACTCGTCGAGAACTCCCAGATGGTATTATACCTCACGTCAGATGGCAGTTCTCCGGTGACACTGGTACAGAGTAGTCTGTTGACCCGAGATCGTCATAGAGTCTTGTGTGATTCCTACTGTGCTTTGATTTCCATCATACCACGTCCAAGAGGGCATGCAAAAAGGTGGCTTTTGGGTACAGTCCCGAATCACATGGAGGCAATGAGCGATAGGAGGGGATTCGTCTCTCTCGGTATAGGGAGTTGATGTTGTGCTGTGTTCGATTGGCTATAACCGGAAATCCCTGGCCAGGGTTGCTGAGATTTACTGGTAAGTGTTATCATTAGTTTCTCGAACTGTTATAGACTTCATATCGACACGACTTATCGAGCTACTGGGGTCTGACGTTTACCACCCCTAGGCGAGATATGCAACATATCAGACGACGAGACCGGACTGTAGGGGTGTGTTACTGTTTGGATTCACAGGAGAATGTACATGCTTGCTTGTTGATCTTCTGAGCGCCCAATACCTGGGTAGCTGTTACGTTTAGCTGACCGCTTGCAGCTTGTGGGTGTTTGATATGATCATCACCTACTGCCGGCATATTGACGATTCTTTAGAGTCCTACACAGAGGTTTTTTGGCTCAGGCAAAATGGAGTAGGAGCACATATGTGATTTGTGCGGAACCGAGGATAATGCAATATGAGATACCGTATTCTATTCTCGCGATATTTGATATCAGCCGGGTCATCGGATCAAGTGTTGATTCGATGAATCGGTACGGATAAATATTAGTCGGTTATATGCGATATAGCCGGATTGTCGGATCAAGTGGTGATTCGATAATTTAATGTATAATAATATATATGATATATTAAATTACATTATCTAATATTAGCTCACTAAAAGATTCTTTTTCTCACTCGGGTAATACATTGATATATATGCGATATATGTTAATTGTATTATTTTTTTTTGTTACGATAAATATTATATATGTGATATATAATATTGTAACATGATATGATAACTAATGCAACATGTTTAGTGGAGTTTAAACATGATTAGGATTTGGATTAGGGTTAAGACTTCTAGTTGATTCTAGAAGGTTTCTTTTTGTCATGATAAAGATATTTTGTTATGACTCATGCTTTAACCCAACCCAAACCCTAACCCTAGTTAATTCTCTACATGAGTTTAGTTGACCATGGTTGCATTATTTATCATATTAATTCTTTTTATTCATCACAAAAGCGAAGTCTATTATTCATCATCTTCTTCCTTCTTCTTTCTTCATGGAAAAAGCTTACTAGCTTTTTTCCAAGTGATGAATAAATTTGAGAAAAAGATAAATAAAGAGAGCAAAAATCCTACTTCATCATCCTCATCTTCCCTTGCCCTTTAGATGAGAGTGTTCACTCAATTTTAGTGAGTGTAAGCTTGTGTTAACGAAACTTCAAGGTAGATCATCTTTGTATCGAAGATCGGGAGCAAAGGCTGCATCTTTCTCTTCGTGGAACCTCTCGAGAGTCCGGAGCACGATGATCGCAGCGAAGGGAGCTCAACACGGAGCATATGAAGTGAAGGACCGGATCTACAAAGGTTGTAATCCCTCTCACTTAGTGTTAAAGTGTTTAGCATGTTAGTTTTCGCCTAATCTCTAGTTTAAAGATCCGGCTTCGGGTTGTTCGGCACGGCTAATTTTTTAATCGGGCATGGTCGATGCCTCGTAGAACCTTGTGCGCATGCCCAGCAACCCTACAGTTGGAATATTTTTTCAAAAAGCAGTTATTGCAAGGACGTTCACTTTTGTTTTGCACAGTGGTATTCGGTTATGAATATCTAGCACCTCAGTCGACGAGGCAAGGGCCGAGATCCCTTCATCGGGAGTGACCCCTTGGACAGAAGTTTGCGTCAGGGTAATGACTTCACTATAGCCGAATACTTTTTACTTTGCATCGTGGTATTCAGTTGGAATATCCTGCACTTCGTTCTACGGGGAAAGAGCCGAGATCCCTTCACCGGGAGTGACCTTTTTAGCAAAGGTTTTCGCCACTATATTTTTATAAAAAGCTATCCGGTTCCTTCAACGATATCAAGTTCATTACGTTAAGGGTTTTTCGCCAAAAAACCTGCCGTAGCCCTCCGTCATTTCAGATTAGTATTGCTTAGTATTCGTGCTACGTATGTCGTGCATTGCCGAGGCGTAGTGCTCGGTATCTCTGCAATGCTTTTCTATCGCATGGATATGTTGATTGGTTAGGACAGTCGTACGATTATGTTGGCATTGTCAAGGACTCATACGGGTGGGTTTAACGCAATCAAGATAATGACGGGTTGAACTTGACTAGGACTCTTTGATATGTTGGCATTGTCAAGGTCACTTGGGTCCTAGGGGTAAAAAAAAACATACATCGGGTGTTTCTAAAGAAACTGAAACTTGCCAGGCATGCGCATACCTTCTGGAGTGTGATAACGTGAGTGGATTCCATCACGTTATCATGCGATGATAGTTGGATCCCGATTCCCACTGATGAGTTGGTTTACTCCTCGGGTGATCCCGACTAATTCTTCTTTCGGGTTTGGAGGAGAATTTGAGGTTACAGAGGGAGGTTTCCTGATTAGATAAAGTGATAACCATTCTGATCTAGGTTAGAGTGCACGCAGAGTGTTTCTTTTCTCTCTCTCTCTCTCTTTGGCAGCGACCATGGCCCGACCCTTGACTATGACTCAGTGACCAAGTTAACCGAACATTCTTAAAATACTGGCTTTTGGATTGTCTGAGTTGCATACCTCATTGCCACTCCTGCTTTTACCTTTTTTCTCCAGAACACCCCGTATTATTACGAACATCCACTTCCATTAGATAAAACCATCGTATGATTATATACGAACTCGAAGTAACATGTTCCTGATTCGAGGATGGTTTCTTGTTCTGGAGAAAATGAATATGACTATTCAGTTGTCTTTTCCTTTACCTTCTCTAAGGTTGCGAGTGCTCCTTGGATTAGGACAGCACACCTATTACGCTAATTGGATAGTCTTCTTCCAAACTATAGGCAGGTGCCGAACGGTTGGGAATGTAGAAAACCAATTAGCCTAACGATGGTTTACAAAAGGTAATAAGTTAAGACAAATAAACGGATTAGAAAGAGGGCAATGTATACTACGACTACTATTCACGACCAAACCAAGTATTTCATCGCCACTCCTACTTCACCTTTGTATTTTTCCGGAACACCCCGTATCACTATGAAGATCCACAGTTTATTGGATACTCCATCGTATGGTTATATACGAACTCGAAGGAACTTGTTCCAGTTCGGGGATGGATTCTGGTTCAGGAGAAATAGGAATGAGGTTTTATTCAGTTGTCTTTTATCTTCACCTTCTCCCAGGTTACGAGTACTCCTAGGATTAGGAGAGTACACCCATTATGTTTATTGGATAGTCTTCTTCCAAACCATAGGCTGGTGCCGAACGGTAGAGAAGGAAAAAAACCATTTGGCCTAAAGCGGTGTACAGAAGATAATAACTAAAGACATATAAAGGGATTTGGAGAGATGGCAAAGAAATATACGGTTATAGTTGTGAATCTGATAATGGAAGAGGAATTACGAAGAATACCCGGATACCCCTTCGAAACATTTACATGTTTCAGTTTCACTATGTATTGTTAAAAGAAAACTGATTTACCAATTAGTCCTTGCTCCAGGGTATGTATTTACCAGGTTTGATTCTCACATCTGTATGGTTTTACAGATGATGAGTGGGAGTAAGTTATTGGGAATTGGGTGATCATCCTCATTATATCGGGATTCATTGTAATTGGTGATATTTGAGGAAATCGCCTGGGTTGTTTGCCGGACGGCAGACATTTGGTTTTGAATATCCGTTGTTATGCACCAATTTCATATTGATATATCTGTACGTTTATTTTTATAAAGTGAGATATAACTTTTTGAAATTATGTATATGACATTTACCTATATCAGTGGATGGTTAGGTAAGGAGCATTAAACAACTGTTTAATTCTTCTTAACCATAAGTACAGTTTTCAACCTACGACACACAGGGAATAAGTTATTAGACTCAGGTGACTTATACAGAGTATTGTATGTTTTCCAGTGTCCATGAGGACAGAGGGGTTGGTGCTCGTACTATATTCTGTTTACTTATGACTTCTGTAGTTCTTAGACATGTGTTTCGTAGAAATGCAAGGTCCAAGTTTTGAGAAGTTATAGGTATAAGAATAAAATAGAGAAACGGGCGTTGCAAATATCAGGATTCTTCAAGGTGATCGAAGATGTAGATACTTGTGTATGGTATTTAGTTAATAGTAATGATTAAGAGAACTTGTTTCTCTTTCAGGTTACTCATAATTGGAAGTACTCCTAAGTTGAGTAATGTTGATGGGCCTCTCTCAATTTAGTTGACATGCACTGGAGACAGGTGTATGATTTGAATCTGGTTCCAATTAAATAAGTGCCTCTCTTTTTATATTGGATATAGAATAGTTCTTATCTTAACAATGTTAAGGTACGGGGAGTTTTCCGGCTTATGCTTAAAACCAGACTATGGATAACTCAAGGCACGTTTCTGTAATGGCTGTTTGTGGGTTGACCCGAGCTATAACGAGGGTTGACTTTCTACCATTTGGAAGATCAATAGTGATATTGTTCTTGACTCTCCAAAGTTTTAATAAAAATGGATTTTTTCAGAAAACAGTAGTAGAAGTATGGTAGAACTGGAAGTGATTCCAGAACAGCAAACGATTACTGAAAATTTGACAAGAACCTAAAGATTCAATCTGGTTTGACATTCCATTAGCCACTCCGCAGATATGGTGGGTAACCTCAGGCACTCGAGAGGTACTTCGGTATGCTCAAGGACGATGTCAGGGAGGTTCTTGTTTACCCAGTTTTGACACTACTATTGTTCCAGGCTATGAGACCCGGCAGGAGGATGAGTATAGCGTCGTTCTAAACTAGCTTTAGAAGTACACGAGTATATGATTCTGCCAGAGAGTTGTCGTAGTCAGTGGGAGCAGCGGAAGCATAGTGGGCAAGTAGCTTATGTCTATTTATGGACTAAAGCGGATATAGCGGAGAAAGATAATCTATTTCTGATGTGACAGTCATAGGTTTGACTTCATCAGAATAGGGGATGGATCTGTTAAGAAGGTAGTAGGGTGTGATGTCCTGGTATTTGGATGACATACACAGAGTAGGAAGTGAAATTCTTATACTACGATCGGTTATACTTTGGTTGTCACACAGTGGTTTCTCCACATAGGATATGGATATTATATCAGATATTCTGGTTACTAGATCTATAGTTTTAGATCTAGATTTGGGTAGTTTCCCAATCAGGGTACTTAGACAGCATTCTAAAGGTGTTTTAGAATGGACGACACCTGGCACGGTAGTGTACCTGTAGATGATGGAGTCACCCTCTCTAAAGGTGTCTTAAAGAATAAAGCGGAGATGGATGTGCATGATTGGCAGATCACTTGCTTAGGCAATTGAGTCAATCATGAGATGTCAAATACCACACCAGACGTTGTTTTTGCACGAGATGCAACAAGTTGATATTAATCCAATCCTGGAGAAACATTCGGAAGCAGTTTTAGAACATAAGTGGATGTTCTAGGGATATGATAACAACAGCCTCTTTTAGGAGACGGTTATCATTCCAGGCTTCCATGGTGACCTGGACAACAGAGTGGCTCTCAGAGTTATAGTTTTCCCTCCGACGAGAGGCAGTATTTTGGACAGGTGGTCCAAGCGGATACTGAGGGAGGTGTGGCGCAGGATACTGATTAGGTTCAGTTAACGATACAGTCTAAGAAGTTTGGATTTGGAGATCATTTATGAACTAGGTCCCATCAGATATCCAAACATATTCTAAGACAGGTATTGCTCAATTCGGGAGATGGCTTTCTCCGCGAACTTAAGATAAAGAGAGACATAGAAAGAAACATTAGGGCGGATCCACTCACTGAGGCTATTCCTCGAACACAAAAGTTTCGCAAACGGGCTTTGTGAAACTGATTAGTAGAGGAGTTGGGTGTTCGGTATCACACGGGCTGTGAGTTTGCGACATCGCAATTATTAGCCTTGAGTGCAAGTGGGAGATTGTTCGATATAATGCCCTCAGAGTCAATTATTGGATCACAGGCACGTGATTGCAATGATTGATTGAGGACCTATGCCGGTAGGACAGTCTTACTCGAGATGATAGTATGCTATCTGGTTTATCTTTATCATCGTGTACAGCTTTAAGTGACATTACAGGTCACTATTACACATTGATAGAGCCCTTAGGATTCTTGCTTGACGGCCAGCAGTATCATGGCGATCATATACGTGGGAGCTGGGGTCTATAATCACATCCTTAAAGTGGTCCCTAGTCGTGGGAGTTTCCAGACTGGGCATCGGTACTCCATTAGTAGACTAGTGTATACAGTAGAGACCCCGACGAGGGGCGGGGCCGGTCTCACAATCCATTGGTGTTAGTTGGTTCACCTAAGATGTATACAGGTGCTCATTGGGTTATGAGTACACCGGACAGGACTCGCCGGGAACATGCTAGTTGGTATTATACCTGACGTCAGATAGCAGTTCGCTGGTGACATGTGTACAGGTTAGTTCATGTTAGTTATATGTATGCCCTAGAGGCCATTGCTGTACATTGGATGTACATTGTAGTGGATGCTGGGACATATATAGGGAGGACTTTCTTGCTCGACATGATAGTATGCTATCTGGTTACTCTTTACCTTAACGTGTATACTGATTGTTTCTCTTTTACATGTTGGTAAAGCCCTTAGGATGTGTACTTGACTACCTGGACTGTGATGCGGATCATACTAGTGGGGACATGGTAGTCCATAAGTACATCGTTCAAAGTACCTAGTCGTGGGTATATCGAGACGGGGCATCGATATACCAGAGTAGACTAGCGTGTACCTTCTCGACCAATACAGATGGGCGATGGATGATCCCATATCCATCGGTGTTTGACATCAGAGATGATATACGGGTGCTCAGTAGAGACTGGGTACACTGGACGGACTCGCCGAGAACTCCCAGATGGTATTATACCTCACGTCAGATGGCAGTTCTCTGGTGACACTGGTACAGAGTAGTCTGTTGACCCGAGATCCTCATAGAGTCTTGTGTGGTTCCCACTATGCTTTGATTTCCATCTTACCACGTCCAAGAGGACGTGCAAAACGGTGGTTTTTGGGTACAGTCCCGAGTCACATGGAGGCAATGAGCGATAGGAGGGGATTCGTCTCTCCCGGTATAGGGAGTTGATGTTGCGCTGTGTTCGATTGGCTATAACCGGAAATCCCTGGCCAGGGTTGCTGAGATATACTGGTAAGTGTTACCAGTAGTTTCTCGAACTGTTATAGACCTCATATCGACACGACTTATCAAGCTATTGGGGTCTGACGTTTACCACCCCTAGGCGAGATATGCGACATATCAGACGATCAGACCGGACTGTACGGTAGTGTTGCTGGTTGGATGCACTGGAGTGTGAGCGAGCTTGCTCGTCGATCTTCTGATCGCTCAATACCCGGGTGGCCGTTACGTTTAGCAGACCGCTTGCGGCTTGTGGGTGTTTGATATGATCATCACCTGCTGCCGGCGTATTGACGAGTCTTTAGAGTCCTACACAGAGTTTTCCTGGCTCAAGCGAAACGAAATAGGAGCGCATATGAGATATGTGCAGGACCGAGAATGATACCAGTATGTGATACTGTATTTGATTCTCGCGATTTGTGACATTGATCGGTTATATACGATATAGCCGGGTTATCGGATCAAGTGTTGATTCGATAAGTTGTTACTAATGATACTAGTCGGTTATATGCGATATGACCGGATCGTTAAATCAAGTGTTGATTTAATGATTTAATTCATAATTATATATTTGATATATTACTTTGCATTAACTAGTATCGGTTCACTTTAAATGGATTTTCTCGCTCGGTGTGCACATGCTTGTATCATGTTTGATGATACATGCCCTTTTAATTAAGTGTATAGAATTAAACCTTGGTTAATGGAATGGTTAGGGTTTACTATTTTCTTATTCATTTTATTCATTTATTTTTTAATCTTTTTCTTATTGGAAAAAGGAAATGAAATGATAAAATGGTGGCTTTTCTTTTGTTCATTCATGAAGCTTCATGAATGCTTTGACTTGATGACCATTGTGTTTTTAGCTTAACCCTAACCATTGCATTAAACCATGATTAGTTCTCTACACTTAACTATGGTCATGTTATGATAAGGATTGATTATTCTTTTCTTTTTTAATTAACTTATCATAACATAATTCTTCTTCTTCTTCATCTTCTTCAAAGAAGAAAGCAAGCTCCATCAATAGTGATTGATAGAAATGAGTGAGAAATCCAATTCTAAAGTCTACCCACTTCCTATTTCTTCATCCTCTACCTCTTGCCAAGTAGTAGAGTGTGTTTCCTTCACAAGTTTTCTAGACTTGATGAAGTTGGAGCTTGATCTAGCGATGCCTCGACGTAGATCATCTTCGGCACGACGTCGACGACCTAGCCCGTCCATTCTCCGATGAAGCCGACGCTTGAGCCCGGGGTTCGACTTGGACAGCGAGGAGACTTCATTGCGGAGCTATGGAGGTGGAGCACCGGATCTACAAAGGTTGTATTTCCGTATTCCTTGAGTTAAGTGTTAACTAGCTTGCTTTTCGCCTAGAAATCTAGCCAACGATCCGTAGTCTTGGGTTTCTCGGCACCGTATTTTTTGAAATTGGCATGGTCGATGGCTTGTGAGACCTTACTAGAGTGCCTAGGAACCCTACAGTTCATCGACCTGAGATCGTCATTTGTCTCGTGTAAGTTCCACTGTGCTTTGATTATTACCTTACCACGGCTCAAAGGAGTCGTGCAAACAGGTTTTAGTTGGGTACAGTCCCGAGCCACATGGAGGCAGTGAGCGGATCGGCAGGGGTTTCGTCTCTCCCGGTATTGGGGGTGAGATCGCGCTGTGTCTAGGAGAGCCATTACACGAAGTCCTTAGCCAAGGCAGGAGATTTACTGGTAGGTATTCTATTAGTATCTCAGGGTGTTCTGGGCTACACTCCGACAAGACTTGTACCACTTTTGGGGGTCTGACTTTTACCAACCCCCTAGGCCCGCCATGCGATGCTCATAGACGAACGGACCGGACTGTACGGATATTGTCACTGACTGGCTCAGTAGGGTGTCAGGATGAGTTCGCTCATCGACCTCCCTTTTGGTCAATACCTGGTAGCCCGTTACATACGGCTAGCACCTCTGACGTGCTAGTGGTTAAATCCACAGCCAATGTATTGACGAGTCTTTAGAGTCCCCCACAGACAGTTTCTCAAGTTTCGGGCGAAACGTTGTAGAGGCCGTATGGTATTATGGCAGGGTTCGATCATATACGTGAAGTAGTGCACGGATCATGATCGGGAGGATAATACTAGCAGGCTTTGGTTTAAGCCGGATCCTAGTATTAACTGTGTAAATTTTGTCTCATTGCATTTGTATTCGGTCGGAATACAAATGCAGGTATGTTTATACAGTCGCGGGGTTATCCTGTCATTTATTACGGGATCGTTTTTTGAAGTTGCCAGTTTGCATTCCGTTTCGGTCATTTTTCACAAATGCGGGTATGTTTATACAGTCGCGGGGTTATCCTGTAATTTATTATGGGATCTTTTTTTGATACTGCCAATTTACATTTCGTTTCGGCCATTTTTCTTTCTTCCATTCTTGGCTGAAATTCCTTTGTTGAAAGGGGGTTCTTTTTGCAAATGTGCAATTAGGAAAGGAGGGTGTTTTTAGTGGTGGCCGGGGCTCCAGCAGTTCCTGGAATGCTTCTAGAGAGCTTGCTTTCTTTTGTTGCTTTATTTGTGCTCATAGCTTGCATTAATGTGATGGGATTTGAGAAAGACTTTGGTGTGACTTATTTTCCTTGTTATCATCCATTTTCTTTTGCTTTTTGCTTACCCCTTTTCCTCCTCAAATGAGCCTGGCCGGCCACAAGAAGAGGAGCCCCATTCTTTTTGGTGTGAGGAATTTTTGATTCATTTCATTGCAAAGAAAGCTCCTAAGCTCCATTTTTCCATTGCTCATTTCATCTCCACCCTAAAGGCAACTTCAATCAACCCTTGAGACAAAGTGATCTACGTAAACTCTACTTCAACCTTGGACACGTCGGCTAGCGAACTTTATGCCCGAGTTGCCTCGGTTTAGAGGTGTGAGCCCGTAAAAATACTCGATGATGTGGTGCCCTTTCCAACGAGGAGAACGGAGATCGAACGAGATCGGAAATGCCGCGGGAAGCTAGAGATGATGGCCAAAGACCGAAGGACACAGATCGATCGGTATAGCTTTCTAACCCTTCCCTAGTTTGCTAGTTATAGGTTAATGGTTCGATCCGGATTTAAAGTATATGATAGCGCCGGTTTCATGTTTTGAAAAAGTTTTTGTTTTCGCATTTTGGCCTCGGACAGACGGTCGGGGCGCTACCGAAGACTTACACAGTTGAGTTGAAGATTTTCAGTGTGGAGAGTCTTACTCAGATCTAGAGTAGAACGATCCTGAGATGACCGTTGATGTATCTTCTATCGTTGAGGATTGAGGAATTGTTTAGCATGCGGACGAAGGTTATTCACATGTCGGCTTGGCGAAGATAAAAAGTTCGAACGAATGTCAGAAACCCATTTTTCCAAGTTTAAGGTATTCAGGGGAACATTCAAGTGATTCTGGGGACCCCCTAGAAGATTGAAACCCTAACTCGACATGATGACCATGGAACCGCTTCTGAACCTTATGGTTTGCGGCAGTTTAGCGGTGCCATCAGTGAGGCTTGGTTTTACCCTACTACGGTTGGTCCATAGGTACTGTGGCATATACAGAATATTATTAAACTGTGGTCAGGTGTTGAACTTTCGGAAAATTTTGGGACTTTGATGACTCGATCGAAAGGTTTGACATCGTCCGAATATCATGTGATAAGAGATCAGCAAGCTGACCAGCTTCAGATAGAGGACCTGACCCAGATGCGTTGTGAGTTGATCGAGAACGGAGGAGTACTGAGTTTTCCTCCGATGGTTGGGACGAGTTCCCTTGGACGTGTTCGACTAGAGATCTTCTACAGAGTGATAAAGATACCGAGTTCATGATTTCGAGTCCTTGTGAGAGATTCCAGATTGACTGTAGCCGAGAACATTTGCAGTGCGCAGATAGTATGACATGGCATCGAAGTGGACGATGATATAGACGTATGGAACCAGAGTTTCGTGCGAGATGCTGACGAGCTGTTCTTCCTCTCCGTCGAGATGAGAGATCCGATATGTATACAAAGGCGTTGGTTTGCGGCCATTTCCTGAGGAAATGTTGTGCGGAGAACGTAGATGTCCAGAAGACGAGAAAAGAATATGCGAAAGTACCAGCCTCCGTATAGTTCGGCGTAGGCGAGATCGGAAGAGACCCTGAGCAGGTTCCTCCAGGACACTGCTGCGATAAGATTTGCACCGAGGATCAGATGTATGACGTGTATTCAGAGGGCCAGAGGCCGTCGCCAGTGACGTGGTGCTTTACGAGTGGTCGTGATGATTGGCCGAGAGATGGCCAGAGAAGGGCCAGAATGGAATCGTTCCCGTTAGCACACCTGACCGGGACGATGAGCCGATGGATTACGAGATTGGTAATCCGAAGAGAAAATGAGGACCCAGAGACAGAAGACGCCAGACCGTGAGCAGGAGGAAAATAGATGTTTTTGCTCTGCCAGTTTTGGACAAACTGACATTGTAGGAGGTGTACCTCAATGTCATTTATTGCGATTTGCGTTTGTGATCCGAGTATCACGCTTAAATCGCTTGGATTTGAGTTTTTATGATGAGTTTCCTGATATTGATTTCGTGCACCATGGCTGCACCTACTGGGCATTTACATTTTGTGTGCATTGTATTGCACTTGATATATGTTTTATACGCCATCGCGTTGGGTTGTGATTTGTGCATATCTATTGCACTTGATATTGATTTTGTGCCTTGGCTGTACATGTTTATGATTTCGTGGATTTCATATAGTTGATTTGATATTGTGCGTGTGGTACGCACTAGATTTGAGTTTTTGCACTCGGTATAGCATATATGTGCTTGCAGTGCATTGATATGTGTTTTGTGCACGCAGTTGCACACGTTTATGATTTTATACACCTTGGTACACTCGGTGTTTCTATTTAGGCATTTGATTTATTGATTGGTGTTTCGTGCACTAGATGCAGCAGATTGGTATTTCGTGCACTAAATGCACTGGATTTGTATTTCGTGCACTGGATACACTGGATTTTTAGTTCGTGCACTGTATGCACTGGATTTGTATTTCGTGCACTGGATGCACCGTATTTGTATTTCGTGCACTGGATGCACCGGATTTGTGTTCGTGCATTTGTTGCACTAGATTTATATTTCATGCATTTGTTACACCGGACGGGTATTCGTGCATTAGTTGCACTAGATTATACTCCGTAGATAGGTTGCACCCGATTTATGTCTTTGAGCATTTGTGTTACCATATTTAGGTTTATGTGCGCATTGCACTTGACGTTCCTTTTTCATGTGATTTACCGCACTGGGAATTTATATGGACTGCCACGCTTGGGTTGGATTTTTGCGCATATTAGGCGCTTGATATTGGGTTTTATGCGCATCGGATGCACTTGAGTGAGATTTTAATCTTGCATGTCGGATGCTCTTGATTTGGATTTTGTTCGTGCATTTTGGATGCACTTGATTTCGATTTCATTCGTGCATGATGCATGCACTTGATTTGGATTTTCGCGCATGTTGAGCGCATGATATGAGATGCGATTTTATGCATACCGGATGCACTCGATTAGGGATTTTTCTTCGTGCATGGTTAGCTGCACTGGGTTGAGATTTCCATGCACTCTAGATGCACTAAATGATGTTGTCGTGCACACCCGTTGCACTGGACAGATGCTTTCGTGCACACCCGCTGCACTTAGTTTAGGCTTTTTTGCATATTTTGGCACTAGTATTTGGAGTTGATTTCCGTGCGCACCAGACGCATGTGATTGTGGGATACGCCTTTTGAGGCTGATTTTGCTTTTGAGCATCTTATTTTCATGATGGGCACTATGTTATGTTGTAGCCGAACAGGATTGATCTGAGGACAGTACCTGAGTATTTTGCATGCATTAAAAGTTTACCAAGATGTTTTTGAAACAGAGCTATAGTCTCGCTATTTCCTACCTGTCCGTGAGCGACACGAACTTTTATAAAGGAAGACTTTTGGGATATTTTGAAACGACGGAACGTACATTTAGCAAAACATATATGGACATATATTATTATTTTTACAAAAGAGCGTCCGTCAGTTATGCCGTGAGTTACGCATCACGCGGCGATTCAGAAAGATTTTGCATGTATTTTATTCAGATTTTGGAGTTTTTCGTGGATGCGTATTATACACGTATTATAGTATTTGACTAGTGTACATTGGATTTCTGTAGTGGACTTCGGGATCTTTTTCTCCCTTGTAACTCCGAGGATATGCGTGCAAATCCGATGATTTGCGTGATGCTTGACGGAGTTCAGATTTTGAGTTTTGTACTCGTTTTCATGCGCACTTGACGCGCTGTATTGTTTTTGCATCTTCCATGATTTCGAAGCCCTGTTAATTTGAGCTGATTATTGAAATGTTTTAGATATTAGGGGGGGTTTAAATTTAAATTCGGGGACCGAATTTATTTAAGGGGGAATATTGTAACAATTCAGAAAAATATAAAATATTATTTTTGGAATTTAATATTAAAATATTATATTTACCGAAAACTGTCCGATTTGCGAAATTGGGGTTTTCGAAAAAGGGTATAAATATATATCAATAATTGTGAAATAATTGGAGATTAAAATAATTTATTCATTTAAAAATATATTTAAAGGATTTGGCATTTTTAAAATTTATTATATCCAGTTTGGATAAAAACCCGATTAGTGCACTGCTAATCGCGACTAAGCCAAATCTATGTTTCTACAGTTTTCATGGTTAGTGCACCATGTCATGTTGCATTTGGTTGCATATGGTTCATTTGTGTTGTTGGCTTCATAATGTGTTTGTTTTTGTGAGGAAAAAGAAAAGAAATAGAGAAAATGACAAAAGGGTAAATTAGTGATAGAGTGGGTGAGAACAAAGGGGGGGGAGAGGGCAGCCGCATTCTTTTCTCCCCCATCATTTTCTTCATCTCCTTCTACCTCACTTACCTCCACCTTCAACCCAAAGATCCATCTCAAAAACCTTGTCAAAACCCTAAACCCCTTTCATTAAAAATGATCCCCTCCTCATCCTCTACACAATGGACCAAACAAAGTTGGATTTTGATGACTTGGGACAGCTAGGGTTTTTCTCGGGTTGCCCAAATGAGGTAAAATTCCCGTCACTTAGTTTATTTTATGTTTTTGTAGCATTCTAGTATGGTTAGGAGTTGATTTAGTGTGATATGGTGAAGTTAGAAATTCCTAGAGAAGTGTTTGAGTGTTGTGTGGATTGGGTGATGCCTAGTGGCTGTTTACATAACCGTAGAAGTCGATTCTTGACCTCGACCAGTGACCAAACCCCAAAATACGAACTTTAGATCCGTCGATAACGGGTTTTTATGGAATTAGTGATGGTTTATAGGAATCTGGGATGACCCGATGCCTTAATAAAAGTAGTTCCCTTAACAATGAGACGTGCAGGCAACCATGAATCACCCCCTGTAACCTGAGCCCCAACCCATTCATCTTGGCCGCAAATTTAATGATTTGGGTATGACTTCCAGCAGCGGAATCTGAATATGAGACAACGCCGTTCAATGGAGCTCATGAAGGATTATGATTGTGAGTTCCTTTATCACCCGGGAAAGGCCAATGTGGTAGCTGATGCTTTGAGTCGTAGGCCCGGGGGTAGCTTGTCCCAGTTGAGCGCAGTTTAGAGACAGCCTTCTGCATATTGGCAGATCTTGTGCGACAGTAGAGTACAGTTTGAGTTCACTTCCTCTAGGGGACAGCTTCCTCATGTCCGTGCCCGTCCACTTCTACATGATCGTATTCGTGAGGCACAGCCCGACGATGCCCGTTTGTCTGAGATTCTTGAGCATGTTTGGCAGGGTAGAGATTCAGAGTTTGAGATTGTTGACCAGAGTGTGCTACGTTTCGGGACTTGTTTGTGTGTACCTGATACCGGTGGTTTGAGACACGAGATCCTAGAGCAGGCACATCAGTCAGCTTATAGTGTTCACCCAGGTTCCACCAAGATGTATCGTGACTTAAGAGATATCTACTGGTGGGCAGGGATGAAGAGTGATGTTTCAGACTTCTTTTCGAGGTGCTTGACTTGTCACCAAGTCAAGGCTGAGCATCAAAGACCGGCAGGAGAGTTGCAGCCTTTACCCGTTCAGGATTGGAAATGGGAACAGATATCCATGGATTTCGTTGTCGGTCTACCCAGGTCCAGTCGAGGGTATGACTCCATTTTGGTGATTGTTGACCGGTTGATGAAAGCGGCAAACATCCTTCTAGTGAAGACCACTTTCGGTTATGCTCAGTATGCTCAGTTGTACATTGATGAGATTGTGCATTTGTACGGTGTTCCCACATGCATCGTATCCGACAGAGGCACCCAGTTTACCAGTCGTCTTGGGCAGAAGCTTCAGGAAGCTTTGGATACCCGATTGAGTTTTAGCACCGCTTTCCATCCGCAAACCGATGGTCAGTCAGAGCGGACTATACATACTCTGTATGATATGCTTCATGCGTGCGTGCTTGTATTTGGTGGCAGTTAGGATCGTCACTTGCCATTGATAGAGTTCTCATACAATAACAGTTTCAGGAGACGATTCAGATGGAGCCTTTTGAGGCTTTGTATGGTAGAAAGTGTCAATCGCCAGTCTGTTGGACGAAACTCAGCGAGAGCAGGATATTGGGTCCCCGTTTAGTTCAAGAGACTATGGAGAAAATTCAGTTGATTCAGGATAGGATGAGAGCAGCCCAGTGCAGACAGAAGTCTTATGCCGATCGTCTTCATCGCAGGCTCGAGTTCGTAATGGGGGATCATGTATTCCTACGGATTTCACCGATGAAGGGCTTGATGAGATTTAGGAAAAAATGGAAGCTTAGTCCCAGGTTTGTAGGTCCTTTTGAGATCCTTGAGCGAATTGGTACTGTTGCCTATCGTGTGGCACTTCCACCCAGTTTTCCGGATGTTCACCCCGTATTCCATGTATCGATGCTTCGCAAGTACCTTCATGACCCTTCTCACATGATACAGCACCAGACCGTTCAGCTAGAGCGCAATCTTTCGTTCACTGGGCAGTCGATTGTTATATTCGATCGGCAGGTGAAGAAACTTCGGTCAAAGGTCTTGCTATCTGTAAAGGTTCTTTGGCGTGGCCCGAATAGTGAAGATGTCACTTGGGAGGCCGAGAGCGAGATGCGGAAGAAATTCCCTCATCTCTTTGAAGGTACGTATAGTAAGATTTTTAAATTCGGGGACCGAATTTCTTTAAGAGGGGAAGATTGTAACACCTTAGAATGCGATTAGTGTTAATTAAGCGATAATGGGGTTTTTTAGTAAACAGTTAACCAAAATAGTTTTCACATATTTTATAAACATTAATTAATATTTTATTATTATTTATTTTTGCTTGCACACACATGTGCATGTTAACTTGTGGGTTAATTAGTGTTAACCATGTTTAAGTGGCCATAGCACCCTAAATTAATTTCATTGCATGTTAACCTTGCAATTAGAATTTTTTTTAGTGAGGGTTTGAATTAGGGTTGACTTGAGAGAGAGAGAGGAAGAGAGAGAGTTGACAATGGAAATGATGAGGCATGGCAAGCATGGGGAGCATTTAATGAAGAGAGAGAAAGGGAATGGCTACTCTCACCCTCTCATTCTCTCATTCTCACCTCACACTCCCCATTTCTTTTCTCATTATCTCATTCTCACTTATTTTCTCATTCTCCTCTCCCCTCAACTAAAACCCAACCTAAATCATCACTAAACCAAGCAAAATCCTCACTAAACCACACAAAAACCCTTCACAAGCCTAGCTAAGCCACTAAGATGACTTGGAGCATGGAAAGCTAGGGTTTTTTAGCAAATTTGGTAAGGTAGTGATCTCTAACTGTTAATTAGGTCTTCATAATGTTGTGTTGCTTATAGTTGCTGTTTAGAACACTAAAATTTATAGTTTTGTATAAATATCGTATTTTTAGTGAGATATTGGAGTGTCTGTGATCTGCTCTCACCACGATAGTTTACTGTAAAATCTAGCAATGTGGTAGTGTTGTGTTAGAGTCCCTGAGTGTTTACCTGAATCCCGAACCCCACCCGACCTAGTGAAACCGGCGAGATGAAGAGGAATTCTGGCGTCGCCGGATTTTTAGGGGACATGGGGGTTGTGGTTTGGAGGTTAGTTGTCTGTAGGTATTTTGGGGTGTCTGGTACTGCTTGATTTTTCTTTGTTGATTGTAGTCAAAATATGGCAAAACTTTACTAAATTCTAGTATTTCGACTACGTGCATTACGATATCCGACACGGTTCGCGTTCTTAGAGTAGCTTGCTGCGCTTAGGTTTGATTTAGAATGTCGCTACACACGTTAGCCACCAAGCGAACACTTGAGTGTTTGTTGGAGTCGGTGCGTCGATCTAAATGTAGTTTGTATGTATTATTGAAAGATTTCTAAGATACACTTGTTATGTTTTGCGTGATATTAGGAGCGAGTGCGGGGACTTCAGACGCTACAAAGAAGGGAAAGCAGGTGGTTGGATTTACCTAGCTCGAGATCATCGGTGAGTAAATTTAACATCTATGGGGAAATAGCCCATATGGCGTTAAGCGTCGAGGGCTAGATATGGTATAATAGCCACATGTTATATGCATATGAGTTGATTGTGCATGAGCATCATTGCATACCATTACTTGTTGTTAGTTGTATTTATGCCCTAGAGGCCAGTATTGTACAGATGATGTATATTATATTGGATGCTTGGACATATATAGAGATGCCTTTCTTGCTCGATATGATAGTATGCTATCTGGTTGCACTTTATCTTAACATGTATACTAGTCTTTTTAAACTGTCTTATAGTTACATGTTGGTAAAGCCCTTAGGATGTGTACTTGACTACGTGGACTATGATGCAAATCATACTAGTGGGGACATGGTAGTCCATAGGTACATCCTTAAAGGTCCCTAGTCGTGGGGGTATCGAGACGGGGCATCGATATACCAGTGTAGACTAACGTATACGCTTCTCGACCCATGAGATGGGCGATGGATGATCCCATATCCATTGGTGTTTGACATCAGAGATGGTGTACGGGTGCTCAGTGGAGACTGGGTACACTGGACGGACTCGCTGAGAACTCCCAGATGGTATTATACCTCACGTCAGATGGCAGTTCTCAGGTGACACTTGTGCAGGTTAGTCTGTAGACCCGAGATCGTCATAGAGTCTTGTGTGATTCCCACTGTGCTTTGATCTCCACCTTACCACGTCCATGAGGGCGTGCAAAACAGTGGTCTTTGGGTACAGTCCCGAGTCACATGGAGGCAATGAGCGATAGGAGGGGTTTCTTCTCTCCCGGTATTGGGGGTTGATGTTGCGCAGTGCTCGATTGGCCGTAACAGGAAATTCCCTGGCCAGGGCTAATCAGAGATTTGCTGGTGAGTGTTACCAGTAGTTTCTCGACCCGTTATGAGCCTCAAATCGGCACGACTTATCGGTTATTGGGGTCTGACGTTTACCACCCCTAGACTTGATATGCGACATATCAGACGAACAGACCAGACTGTACGGTAAGTGTTACTGGTTGGATTCACAGGAGTGTGAGCGGGCTAGCTCGTCGATCTTCTGATCGCTCAATACCCGGATGGCCGTTACGTTTAGCAGACCGCTTGCGGCTTGTGGGTGCTTGATATGATCATCATCTGCTACCGGCGTATTGACGAGTCTTTAGAGTCCTACACAGAGGTTTCCTGGCTCAAGCGAAACGAAATAGGAGCGCATATGAGATATGTGCAGGACCGAGAATAATGCGTGTATGTGATACCATATTTCATTCTCGCGATGAATGTATCGATTGGTTATATGCGATATAACCTAGATATCGAATCAAGGATTGATTCGATAAGCCGATACAAAGGATACTAGTCGGTTATATGCGATATGACCGGATCATTAAATCAAGTGTTGATTTAATGATTTAATGTATAATTATATATTTGATATATTGCTTTGCATTAACTAGTATTGGTTCACTTTAAATGGATTTTCTCACTTGATGTGCAACTTGTATATGTGATATACTTTTGTGCACATATTTGTATCATGTTTGATGATACTTGATCATTTGGTTAAGTGCATAGAATTAAACCATGGTTAAGAAGATAATTAGGGTTTTGCTTATTCATTTATTTATTTATTTGTTCATCTATTTATTTAGAAATGGTTTAGATGAGAATGGTTGCTTTATTTGTTTCTAGTTGAAGCTTCATGAAGCTTTGACTTCTTAACCATTCTTGTCTTCATGCTTAACCCTAACTCATCCAAGTAACCATGGTCTATTCTCTACACTTAACCAAGGTTAGAAGATGATAAGTATTCAGTTTTATTATTCTTTTAACAATACTTATCATATTCTATCTACTTCTTCTTCTTCATCTTCAAGAAAGAAAGCTTGATGCCATCAATGGCATCTTGAGTTCTAAAGTGAGAAATCCAATTCTAAAGTGAACCCACCTCCTATTTCTTCATCCTCTACCTCTTGCCAAGTGGTTTTGGGTGTTTTCTTCACAAGTTTCATAAATTTGTGAAGTTGGAGCTTGAACTTGTGATGCCTCGACGTAGATCATCTTCGGCACGAAGCCGACGACCTAGTCCGCCCAATTCTCCGATGAAGCCGACGTTTGAGTTCGGGATTCGAGATGGACAGCGAGAGGACGACTACATGGAGCTAAGGAAGTGGATAAGCGGATCTACAAAGGTTGTAGTTTCTTATCTTTAGTTAAGTTGTTAACTAGATTCGTTTTTCGCCTAGAATTCTAGTCGACGATCCGTATTAGGGTTTCTCGGCAACCATAAAATTTGAAATTGGCATGGTTGATGCCTTGTGAGACCTCTATAGTGTGCCTAGGAACCCTACAGTGGTATCAGAGCCTAGCTAGAGCCTTAGGCGAAGTCTAGACGACGTTTGAAACCCGAACGAACCCGAAACCCTAAAACCCAAGTGCTCTCTGGACTTTTTCTAAAAACTGAGATTTTTCTAGATTAAAAATGCTTAAAAAATTTAGCAGGGAATTCTAAGAATTAGGGTGCAAATATTTTCCAATGAACAGTATAGTGTGCGGCGGAACCGCGGCAGAAGCATGGCTTCTGCGGCGGTTCCGCGGCCTAATGATGACGTCAGCCCTCCTACTTTGCACAGTAATTCATCATTTCAGCAGCTGAGTTTTATGGGTATTTTTAATATTTATTCAAGAGTTGAATTTTCTGGGGTGTTTTAGAGCTTCGATGTTTCGAACGGATTATAAAATTTCGTCTTTGTGTATTTCCGGATGACTTTAGAATATGTTTAAAAGTTCGACCGGATATAAATAACCAACTTTTCCCCTGCCGGAAAAATATCCAAGTGTTGGATTTTTGTGTGGTTTAAGGATGTTCTGAGTAGTGCAAGTAACGCGATGGTCCCTCTAGAAGACAACAAACCTTAACTCGATTATGTGACCGTCTTGAACTGCCCTTTGAACCTTCGGGTTTGGGGCAGTACGGCGTGCCACATGTGAGTCGTTGGCTTGACCCTTCTACGGCTGGACCGTTGGTACTGAGGCATGAAGTGAATGTCTTTGAACCTATTTCATTTGTTGAACGGTTTTGGGAAAACTTGGGTGTTCGAATGTTCGATCGGAAAGTTTAATATTTTCTATTTATCCGGAATGGGATACAATAATTGGAATTCACAAACAGTTATAAGATAACTGAATGAATGTTATAAATCTAGCAGTTTAGTCCCACATGATATTGAAAAGAGTTTTCGATAATGAGACTAAAATACGGGATTTATATCTGTTAGGCATGTGATGCCTAAGTATTTCATTTGATTAGGCATGCGATGTCTAAAGAAGTTGCGGATTCCAATTGTTGTAGTTTTACACTTTCTTTTCTGTGACCGTAAGTGTAATATGTGATATCGCCGGTTTCGTTGCTATATGTCAACGACAATTGGGATGCGCATATTTACTTACGTTGATGACATGTGATGTTATGTGTTGCTGGATATGTTATATTGGATCGTCGTGTTTGAATAGCCGGGGGTTTTTATGTCAGATGTGTGTTTTTCATTTTCATTCATGTAAAAACTTGTATGTAATATTCTTTTATTTGGGGAACTTCCAGGTTGCGGAAGTTGTCACCTTTTGTATATTATTTACTTTTCCGCATTAGGATAGACCCAAGGAGTGGAGCACAAGTAACCGGGTTCTGGGGTCCAGTGGGAGACCAACTCGAGGAGTCGAGTCCGGGTCTCCTAACCCAAGAATTGGCAGGGTTGCTTGCCGCTCTCGTAGGGGTCTAGGGGTGTGGGATTGGCTATTCATCACGACCGTGGAATCCGTGTTTTATACTGGCTCGTATTGAAAACACGGACGTCCTAGTATATCCAATGTTTCATATGTTTCTTCTGCCGCGATATCTGTGATGTGATCATGTGATGTTCTGTGATAGATACAGTATATAGTATATATGATATATTATATAGACGTTACTTATGTTTTGCATCCGCACTAGCCCTGCCCTGCTCTGTCGTTAGTTACCTAACCTAACGGTGCACGAGGGGACATCCAGGAGAATGCGGATGGCATAAGTGTACGTCGTATTTATCTGTGATGTTTAGGTGACTTAAATGATGGGACTTCATTAATGTGATTAATGAAAGAAAAGAAACCTAAGATGTTGTAGAATCAAATTTTAAACAAAACAGGTAGCTACAGTTCTTGCTTTGCATAGCGGTATATATGATATACCCTGCACCTTATTCGATGAAGAAAGGACCGAGATCCCTTCACCGGGAGTGACTTCTTTAGCAGTAACTGGAAGATGCTACACACTCGGTTTGGTTTTGATTGCTTTTAAGAGTTTTTGCTTTGCACAGCGATATATATGATATATCCCGCACCTCATTCGACGAGGAAAGGACCGAGATCCCTTCACCGGGAGTGACTCCTTTAGCAAAACTAGAAAAGCCTCAAAATCACTCCATTTCAAAACTTCATTTTGATTCTACAACAATATCAAGTTCATTACGCTCATGGTTTTCAGAAAAACCTGCGTAGCCCTCCGTCATTTCAGATAAGTGCTACTTTGTATTCATGCTGCGGTAGTTTGGCCTCCGTCAAGGCGTAGTGTATGGTAGCTAACTAGTGCTTATCTGCCAGCATATGATGCGATTCGATTAGGGTATTCGTACGGCGTAGTTTGGCCTCCGTCAAGGGTCGTACGGGTGGGTTTAATTCGATCAAGAAATGACGGGTTGAACTTGACTAGCGCCCTGTTGGTAGTTTGGCCTCCGTCAAGGTCACAGGACGCTAGGGGCAAAAGTATTATCGAGAATTTCAAGTGTTGAAATTTGCAATGAGATTGCATACCTTCTATGAGATAGTTGGATCCCGATACCCACTGTGAGTAAGAGTTACTCCTGGGAGAGTTTTACACATTGCAATTAGCTGATCAAGTGGGTGTCTAGAAAGGTGTCAACGGGGTTACGCCTCTGGGAAAACGAGGTTTACATTAATTAGGTTCGTGCGAAAGCACGAGGGACCTCCCTCAAAGTACCGACACTGGCCTGGCTGAAAGATTGGCGAACTTGTAGTGTGTAATTAATCCCGGCTAGTCTTTCCTTTTAGGGTTTGAAGAAAGATTTGATAAAAACCAGTGGGAGCCATCCTGATTAGATAAGATAATAACCAATCTGATCTTCCACGAGCATACGCTAAAGTGTTTTCTTCTCTCTCTCTCTCCAGGTAGCGACCATGTCATGCCCTAATAAAGATAATAATATGGATGTATTGACCGAACCCGCATGTTATACTGTGCAGGGGAACGTTGAACCCGTTCTATCTTATATGTGTTATAAGAATGAACAGGAAACAAGAGAATATCTGGATTCTCACATCGCCCAAACGGAGAACATGCATGTTGATGCATCATCTTCGGGTGTGTTTGTCATTGAGAACTGTTTCTCAGTTCACCCTACGTCCTGGGTATTAGATACCGGATCAGGATCCCACATATGTAAGATGTTACATGGGCTGCGAAAAGGTAGAGAACTGGGAAAAGGTGATCATTCCGTTCAAGTAGGGAACGGTGCAAATGTTGCAGCTAAAGAAGTTGGCGAATATCACCTAGTATTACCAAGTGGTGATACAATAATTCTGAATGAGTGCTATTATATACCGAACATGATGTGCAACATTATATCAGTTTCTTTATTGAGTAAAGAAGAATATAATTTTGTAGTAAAGGATAATGTTATGAACATATTCCTAGATCAAAAGTTGATTGCATCAGGCTCGCTACATAATGGCATATTCATTCTCAATCAAAATACAGTCTTCAATATACAAAACACACACAAGAGGAAAAGCTCAGAAATGAACGAATCCTTCTTGTGGCACTGTAGACTTGGCCATATCAATGAGACACAACTAGCTAAGTTGCATAAGGATGGTTATTTGAATCCGTTCGAATTATCATCTTATGATACTTGCCATTCATGTCTCAAAGGAAAAATGACCAAAGCTCCGTTTAGTGGACACGGAGAAAGAGTTACTGAACTCTTAGGACTGGTACATAGTGATGTATGCGGTCTCATGTCTACCCATGCCAGGAATGGTTATTCATACTTCATTACATTCATTGACGATCTCTCTAGATTCGGATATGTGTTCCTGATGAAACACAAGTCAGAAGCTTTTGAGAAATTTAGAGAATATAAACAAGAAGTAGAGAACCAAACGGGCAAAAGTATTAAGATCCTTCGATCTGATCGAGGAGGAGAATACTTAAGTAACGAATTCAGAGATTATCTAAAAGAGAATGGGATTCTCTCTCAGCTTACTCCTCCTTATACACCACAGCACAACGGTGTATCGGAGCGGAGAAATCGCACCCTATTAGATATGGTGCGCTCTATGATGAGTGCAGCTGAGTTACCTATTTCCTTCTGGGGATATGCACTGGAGACTGCTGCATACCTATTGAATAGAGTTCCAACCAAATCAGTGCCTACCACTCCATATGAGATATGGAATGGCAAGAGACCATGTCTTAATTTTATTCAGATATGGGGTTGTCCGGCATATGTTAAAACACAAAATCCGGACAAGCTCGAGGCAAGGTCTGTTCTATGTAAGTTTGTTGGATATCCCAAACATTCGCGAGGGTATATCTTCTACCACTCCGAGGAACAAAAAGTGTTTGTTTCTCGACATGCCACTTTCTTAGAAAAGAGTTTTCTTATGAAACAGACAAGTAGCATTGAGGTAGAACTGGAAGAGGTTCCAGCAACACAAACTGTAACAGAAGACTTGGTAGAACCAGAGGATTCAGTAGAACTCGACGAACCCCAGCCTCTCCGCCGATCTAGTAGGGTATCTCGTCCACCTAAGAGATACTACGGTTTTCTCATTGACGGTGGAAGCGAGGATTGCATCATGGAGGATGATGACCCAACTAGCTTCGAGCAGGCCATCACGAGTAGGGACTCAGTGAAATGGCTGGATGCTATGCGGTCTGAGATGGAATCCATGTACACCAATAAAGTATGGTCTTTGGAAGTTGCTCCTGAAGGGGTAAAACCCATTGGGAGCAAGTGGATCTTCAAGAAGAAACTTGGTGTAGATGGGAAAGTGGAGACTTTCAAAGCTAGACTTGTTGCAAAGGTTTTTCGTCAAAGACCAGGTGTGGACTATGACGAAACCTTTTCTCCAGTGGCTATGCTTAAATCCATCCGGATCATGCTTGCCATCGCTGCATATCATGACTACGAAATCTGGCAAATCGATGTTAAGACCGCCTTTCTAAACGGTGATTTAGAAGAGTGCGTGTACATGACTCAGCCAGAGGGCTTCGTAGACAGTGGGAGCAGCGGGAAGGTGTGCAAGCTGCTTAAATCCATTTATGGATTAAAGCAAGCATCGCGGAGTTGGAACATCTGCTTTGACGTCGTTATCAAAGAGTTTGATTTCTTCAAAAACCCAGATGAACCTTGTATCTACAAGAAGGTAGCAGAGAGTAAGGTTGTCTTCCTCGTATTGTACATGGACGACATACTCTTGATAGGAAATGATATTCCTATGCTGCAAGCGGTCAAGCTCTTCTTATAACAAAGATTCTCAATGAAAGATCTTGGTGATGCCTCCTGCATATTGGGAATTAGGATCTATAGAGATAGATCCAAACGGATATTGGGATTGTCCCAATCCAGGTACATTGACACCATACTAAAGAGGTTTAGTATGGAAGAATCCAAGCGTGGGAACTTGCCCACGATCTCTGGAGTCACTCTCTCCAAAGAGATGTCTCCCAAGACTGATTTGGAGAGAGCTCGCATGCAAGGGATACCCTATGCTTCGGCTGTAGGCTCTATCATGTATGCGATGCTATGTACCAGACACGATGTATCATACTCACTAAGTATAGTGAGCAGGTATCAAGCTGATCCTGGAGAGAGTCACTGGACAGCTGTGAAGAGCATTCTCAAGTACTTGCGAACGACTAAAGAGATGATCTTGGTGTATGGTAACGGAGAACTCCAAGTGGAGTCCTTTACCGATTCGAGCTTCCAGAGTGATAAGGACGACTCTAAGTCGCAGTCGGGATTTGTCTTTACCCTTTACGGAGGGGCGGTTAGCTGGAAGAGTTCCAAGCAGGAAACCGTGGCAGACTCGACGATGGAGGCTGAATACATCGCTGCCAACGATGCTGCCAAAGAGGCTGTCTGGATCGAGAAGTTCATTACTGAACTTGGTGTGGTTCCATCCATTGAGCATCCAATACCTTTGTATTATGATAACAATGGAGTGGTGGCTTTGGCCAAGGAACCCAGGTCCCATCAGCGATCTAGGCACATTCTGAGGCGGTATCACCTGATCCGGGAGATAGTTGATCGCCGGGAGATCGAGGTCAGGAGGGTTGACACGAAGAACAACACGGCGGATCCACTCACGAAGGCCATTCCCCAGATACAGTTTGAGAGACTCTTCGGGATGCTCGGTATGCGATACTACAGCAGCTGGCCCTAGTGCAAGTGGGAGATTGTTAGTTATATGTATGCCCTAGAGGCCAGTATTGTACAGATGATGTTTATTATATTGGATGCTTGGACATATATAGAGATGACTTTCTTGCTCGATATGATAGTATGCTATCTGGTTGCACTTTATCTTAACATGTATACTAGTCTCTTTAAACTGTCTTATAGTTACATGTTGGTAAAGGCCTTAGGATGTGTACTTGACTACCTGGACTATGATGCAGATCATACTAGTGGGGACATGGTAGTCCATAGGTACATCCTTAAAGGTCCCTAGTGGTGGGTGTATCGAGACGGGGCATCGATATACCAGTGTAGACTAGCGTATACGCTTCTCGACCCATGAGATGGGCGATGGATGATCCCATATCCATTGGTGTTTGACATCAGAGATGGTGTACGGGTGCTCAGTGGAGACTGGGTACACTGGACGGACTCGCTGAGAACTCCCAGATGGTATTATACCTCACGTCAGATGGCAGTTCTCAGGTGACACTTGTGCAGGTTAGTCTGTAGACCCGAGATCGTCATAGAGTCTTGTGTGATTCCCACTGTGCTTTGATCTCCACCTTACCACGTCCATGAGGGCGTGCAAAACGGTGGTCTTTGGGTACAGTCCCGAGTCACATGGAGGCAATGAGCGATAGGAGGGGTTTCGTCTCTTTCGGTATCGGGGGTTGATGTTGCGCAGTGCTCGATTGGCCGTAACAGGGAAGTCCCTGGCCAGGGCTGATCAGAGATTTGCTGGTAAGTGTTACCAGTAGTTTCTCGACCCGTTATGAGCCTCACATCGTCCCGACTTATCGGTTATTGGGGTCTGACGTTTACCACCCCTAGACTTGATATGCGACATATCAGACGAACAGACCGGACTGTACGGTAAGTGTTACTGGTTGGATTCACAGGAGTGTGAGCGGGCTAGCTCGTCGATCTTCTGATCCCTCAATACCCGGATGGCCGTTACGTTTAGCAGACCGCTTGCGGCTTATGGGTGCTTGATATGATCATCATCTGCTACCGGCGTATTGACGAGTCTTTAGAGTCCTACACAGAGGTTTCCTGGCTCAAGCGAAACGAAATAGGAGCGCATATGAGATATGTGCAGGACCGAGAATAATGCGTGTATGTGATACCGTATTTCATTCTCGCATGAATGTATCGATTGGTTATATGCGATATAACATAGATATCGAATCAAGGATTGATTCGATAAGCCGATACATAGGATACTAGTCGGTTATATGCGATATGACCGGATCGTTAAATCAAGTGTTGATTTAATGATTTAATGGATAATTATATATTTGATATATTGCTTTGCATTAACTAGTATTGGTTCACTTTAAATGGATTTTCTCACTTGATGTGCAACTTGTATATGTGATATACTTTTGTGCACATATTTGTATCATGTTTGATGATACTTGATCATTTGGTTAAGTGCATAGAATTAAACCATGGTTAAGAAGATAATTAGGGTTTTGCTTATTCATTTATTTATTTGTTTGTTCATTTATTTATTTAGAAATGGTTTAGATGAGAATGGTGGCTTTATTTGTTTCTAGTTGAAGCTTCATGAAGCTTTGACTTCTTAACCATTCCTGTCTTCATGCTTAACCCTAACTCGTCCAAGTAACCATGGTCTATTCTCTACACTTAACCAAGGTTAGAAGATGATAAGTATTCATTTTTATTATTCTTTTAACAATACTTATCATATTCTATCTACTTCTTCTTCTTCATATTCAAGAAAGAAAGCTTGATGCCATCAATGGCATCTTGAGTTCTAAAGTGAGAAATCCAATTCTAAAGTGAACCCACCTCCTATTTCTTCATCCTCTACCTCTTGCCAAGTGGTTTTGGGTGTTTTCTTCACAAGTTTCACAAATTTGTGAAGTTGGAGCTTGAACTTGTGATGCCTCGACGTAGATCATCTTCGGCACGAAGCCGACGACCTAGTCCGCCCAATTCTCCGATGAAGCCGACGTTTGAGTTCGGGATTCGAGATGGACAGCGAGAGGACGACTACATGGAGCTAAGGAAGTGGATAAGCGGATCTACAAAGGTTGTAGCTTCTTATCTTTAGTTGAGTTGTTAACTAGATTCGTTTTTCGCCTAGAATTCTAGTCGACGATCTATATTAGGGTTTCTCGGCACCCATAAAATTTGAAATTGGCATGGTTGATGCCTTGTGAGACCTCTATAGTGTGACTAGGAACCCTACACTTGTTGTGCCTTGACATAGTACCTATTGGACACTGCACCATTACTGACGGTTCATGTTGCACGAGAACTAAATTGTATGCTACACACACCCCGTTGGTAATTGCCATGACACGCCCAACATGTACACATATGTGGTACCGCATTCGTTATTGACATTGAGACGTTGATTCTTGTTTTATTGCGCATATGGAATGCATCATGCATACATATCTACAAGCATACACACATACCTTGCTATAGCTACATATATACCACTATATGATGTTGCGTTTGACTTTAGGAAACATGGGAACAACATGAAATTCTTAAAAACTTGATTCATTTAAAAGAGCGGTTTTCCCTGGATATACTCAAATTACTGTTCTATGTTGCATACATCGTATTTCATGGATTTACACATTGAGATACGGATTTCATGTGATTTATGGATTTGAGAACCGTGGTTATATTTCAAGAAAGTATGCATTGTTTTGAAAACCCGGTTTCTCTTCATATGATATTTCGATGCGTACACCATGAGTTTTCTCGGTTCTTTGATTTGTGTTAGAAACCAGATTCGAGAAGATGGATGATCCATTTGCGGGTTCATGGTGGACCCGGTATGGTACCTCGGGGAAAGAAAGGTATGTTGTTGTTGGGATTCCTTAGCACCTAGCCTAGGGCTTGCAAGCATCACACAAGCTACAACAAAAATTAAAGAGGGTGCTAAGCAATCAACCTTAAAGATCATACTAGAAAACTAGGGTAACAAAACTAGTAATCCACATTACAATGAGAAGTGAATGAAAATACAACCTTTGTAGATCCGGTCCTTCACTTCTAAAGCGCCGTGTTGACGTCCCTTCCCTGCGATCATCGTAGTCCGGAACTCTAGAAAGGATTTCCCCGAAGAAATGATCAAGCTAGCTCGTTGACTTCGAGGCCGAAGATGATCTACGTCGAGGGGACTCAAACTCAAGCTCCCTCTTCACTTAGGTCAAGAACTTTGTGAAAAGAACACCCTAAACTAAATGGAAAGTAGTAGAGGATGATGAAATAGGAAATGGGTTCACTTTAGATTTTGATTTCTTACTTTATTTCTTCACTTTTGAAAAATCTAGCAAGCATTTCTTTTTTGATGAAGAAGAAGAAGAAGAACAAATGAAAAATGAAGTTAATTATCATAATGCAACCATGGGTGCGTTAGTTTTATCCACTAACCTTTGTAGAGACTAAACCATGGTTCAAGTTAATGGTTTGGTTAATAAACATCTTAAGTGAGACAAAGTTAGTGGACTTTGTTAAAGATGCTTAATGCTTCATGAAGCTTCAAGCATGACAAAGTGCTCACTAATTTTGAATTACAAAATAAATATAAACCTTTACCATTAACTTAAATATGGTGTAAGTCAGACACACACCCAAGTTTGCATGTATCATCAAGCATGATACAAACATGTACACAATTATATAGCACATATACATTATGTATACATCGAGTGAGAAAATCAATCTTAAGTGAACCAATACTAGTTAATGTAAAGTAATATATCAAATATATAATTATACATTAAATCAACACTTGATTTAATGATCCTGTCATATCGCGTATAACCGACTAATATCTAGTGTATCAATATATCGAATCAACACTTGATTCGGTAACCCGGCTATATCGCATATAACCGACCGATGATACAAATCGCGAGAATAGAATACAGTATCACATACTCGTATTATTCTATGTCCTGCACATATCTCATATGCACTCCTATTTCTTTTCGCTTGAGCCATGATAGCTCTGTGTAGGACTCTAAAGACTCGTCAATACGCTGGCAGTAGGTGGTGATCATATCAGTCACCCACAAGTCGCAAGCGGTCTTCTAAACGTAAAGGCCACCCGGGTTTTGAGCGATCAGAGGATCAACGAGCAAGCCTGCTCACACTCCTGCGAATCCGATCTGTAACACTTACCGCACAGTCCGGTCTGTTCATCTGATATGTCGCATATCTCACCTAGGGGTAGAAAACGACAGACCCTAGTAGCTTGATAAGTCATGTCGATGTACGGTCCATAAGGAGCGTGAAACTACTGATAACACTTACCAGTAAATCACATCAACCCTGGCCAGGGATTTCCAGTTATGCCCAGTCGAGCATAGCACAACATCAACCCCCAATACCGGGAGACACGAATCCCCTCCTATCGCTCATTGCCTCCATGTGAATCGGGACTGCACCCAAAAACCACCTGTTTGCACGACTCAGTAGAGCCGTGGTATGGTGGAAATCAAAGCACAGTGGGAGACACACAAGACTCTATGACGATCTCGGGTCAACAGACTAAGTTGTTCCAGTGTCACCAGAGAACTGCAATCTGACGTGAGGTATAATACCATCTGGGAGTTCTCGGCGAGTCCGTTCAGTGTACCCAGTCTCCACTGAGCACCGGCACACCATCTCTGATGTCAAACACCAATGGATATGGGAACATCCATCGCCCATCACATGGGTCGAGAAGATATACGCTAGTCTATTGTGGAATATCGATGCCCCGTCTCGATATTCCCACGACTAGGAACATTGAAGGATGTACTCATGGACTACCTAGGCCCCACTAGTATGATCTGCATCATAATCCTGGAAGTCGAGTACACATCCTAAGGGCTTTATCAACATGTAACTGAGAGACAATAAGTGTACATGTTAAGATAAAGAGAAACCAGATAGCGTACTATCATGTCGAGCAAGAAAGTCCTTCCTATATATGTCCCAGCATCCACTATAATATACATCTCATGTACAATAATGGCCTCTAGGGCATACATACAACTAGCAATCTCTCACTTGCACTATGGCCATCATATAACAGTGGTTGTAGTATCTCATACTCAACCATCCCATAAAAGTTTCTCTCTGGGAAAAGGCCTTCGTGAGTGGATCCGCCGTGTTAACCTCTGAGTCTACTCTCCTAACCTTGATCTCCCTGGAGATCAACTATCTCCAAGATCAGGTGATACTGCCTTGGAATATGTCTGGGTCACTGATGGGACCGTGGTTCCTGGGCCAAAGCCACACCTCCATTGTAACACAATGGTAGGAACCTTGTTAATCTCATGAACAAATATACACCCAAACTGCCTCTTTGGTAGTATCTTTGATAGCGATGTCACCAGCCTTTTTCGTCTAGTTTGCCACGGCATCTAGCTTGGAACTCTTCCAACAAACCATCCCTCCACCGAGGGTAAAGACTATGCCTGCGACTGACATTCAGTCGTCCTTACCACCCTAGAATCTATCCAGTGATTCTCCCCAGGATCTATTGATAACATATTACTACACCTAGCGAGAATCCAAATATCCACTTAGATCTATCTCAAAGATCCAAAAACTAGGATTTAGGAGGTATCACCTAGATCCTTTATCGAGAATCAATGCGATAAGAGGAGATTGACCGAGTGTAGCATAGGAAACTTCTTTCCTATCTAGAGTATGGCATCTACGTACAATACGAGGATGACCACCTGACTCTCTACTACCCTTTTGTATATACAAGGTTCATCCACCATTTTGATGAATTTAAACTTTTTGACTCCCACATAAAAACAGACGTTTCAACTCCGCGATGCCTGCTTTAACCCTTAAAGCAACTTGCGCACATTTACGCTGCTCCCACTGTGTATGAAGCCTTCTGGCTGTGTACTTATAGACGTTCTCTTCTAAATCAGTATTTAGAAAAACAGTCATGACACCCAACCGCCAGATATCGTAGTCATGGTATGTAGCAATGGCAAGTAGGATCCGGATGGACTTAAGCATAGTTATTGGAGAAAAGGTTTCATCATAATCCAAGCCTGGTTAGTGACGAGAACCTTTTGCAATAATTCTAGCTTTGAAAGTCTCAACTTTTCTATCTACACTAAGTAATCTTCTCAAGATATACTTGCTCCTGATAGGGATTTAACCCTTTAGATATAGCAACCAAAGTCCATACTTTGTTGGTGTATATAGATTCCATCTCAGATCGCTTAGCATTCAGCCATTCTTACAGAGTCCCCACTCTTGATGGCCTGCTCGAAACTAGTTGGGTCATAATTTCATGATGCAATCATCGCTCCCACTGTCATCGAGAAACCGAAGTATCTCTCAGGCGGATGAGGAACCCTGCTAGATCGGCGGAGAGGCTGAGGTTCGTCAGGGACTATTGAATCCTTTGGTTCTACTAAATCATCGGCTATAGTTTGTATAGCTAGAACTCCTTCCAGTTCTACAGAACTGACCTTGCCTCGAGCTTGTCCGGATTTTACTTTTGACAGAGGTTGGACAACCCCAAATATTAACTTGCTTAAGACGTGGGCTCATCCCATACCATATCTCATATGGAGTGGTAGGACTGATTTGATTGGAACCCAATTCAATAGGTATGCAGCTTCCCCAAGCGCATAACCTCCAAAAGGAAATAGGTAACTCAGTAGTACTCATCATAGAGCGCACCATATCATATAGGGTGCGATTGCTCCGCCCGGATATACCATCGTGCTGTGGTGTATTCAGAGGAGTAATGTTGAAAGAGAATCTCATTCTCCTGTTGAATAGTCTAGGGATTCCATGCACAAGTATTCTCCTTCCCGATCACATCATAGGACATAATACTTATACCCGGTTTTGGTTCTCTACTTCTGACTTATATTCTATGAATTTCTAAAAAGCTTCAGGCATGTGTTTCAACAGGAACACATGTTCGAATCTTAGGAGATCATCAATGAATGTAATGAAGTACAAAGAAGCGGTCCTGGCATGTGTAGACAGGGGCCCTGCATACATCACTATGTATCAGTCCCAAGGGTTCACTGACCCTTTCCCTGTTTCAAGTAAATAGAGCTATGGTCATCTTATCTTTGTGACATGACAGACAAGTTTCACAAGATGTAAAATCAAACTGATTTAAATATGCATCTAAATGTAACTTAGCGAGCCGGGTCGCATTGATATGACCTAGTCTACAATGCCTAAAGAAGGAATCGTTCATTTCTGGACTCTTCCTCTTGTGTGTGTTCTGTATGTTAAGAACTGTGATTTGATTTAGAACATATATGCTTTTAGATAACATGCCTGAAACCGATCAACTCTTGATATAGGAAATGTTCAAAACATTATCCAACAATACAAAATTATATCCTTCTTTAGTAAATAAAGAGACTGATATGATGTTGTATATCAGGTTCTGTATCTAATAACATTCGTTCAGAATCAATGTATTTAGTAATACAGGGTGATAACTGCCAACACCTTGGCTGCAACAATTGCACCATTTTCAACTCTTGAAACTTATCACCCGTTCTCAGTTCTCTACCTATCTGTAGCCCCTGTAACAGATTACATATCTAGGATCCTGATCCGGTATTAAATACCTAGGACGTAGACAATACTGAGAAACAGTTCTATGTAATAAACACACCCGAAGAAGATGCATCATCATTCATTTTCTTCATTTGGGCGGCATGGGAATCCTGGCATTCCCCTATTTCCTGCTCGGTCTTATAACAATTATAAGTTGGAGCGGGACCAACGTCCCCAGCTTAGTATAACAAGCGGGTTCGGTCAATACATCCATATTATTATCTTGATTAAGGCGTGACATGGTCGCTACCTGGAGAGATTGAGAAGAAAACACTCTTCGTGCGGTCTTGCAAGATTAGATTGGATATATGTTTTTTCTAATCAGGATGGCTCCCACTGTTTTTATCAAATCTTCCTTCAAACCCTAAAAGGAAAGACTGGCCGGGATTAATTACACCCTACAAGTTCGCCAATCTTTTATCCAGGCCACTGCCGGTACTTTGAGGGATGTTCCCCGTGCTTTCGCACTGACCTAATTAAAATAAACCTCGTTTTCCCAGGGGCGTAACCCCGTTGACACCTTTCTAGACACCTACTTGATGGGCTAATTGTAAAGTGCAAAACTCTCCCAGGAGTAACAATTACTCGCAGTGGGTATCAGGATCCAACTATCTCATAAAAGGTTTGCAATCTCATTGCAAATTTCAACATTTGAAACTCCCGATAAAGATTTTTACCCCTAGCACTTATGACCTTAACTATGGTCAACAAATCATAAGCACTAGTCATGTTCTACCCGTCATTTCGTGATTAATTAGACCCACCCACATGACCCTTGGCTAAGGTCAACAAAGTCACATGACCGTCCTAACTAATCGCATCATATGTTGTGTAGGAAGACATCACTTAGCTGCCATACACTATGCCTTGACTATGGTCAACAAACACAGCATGAATACTAAGTACTCTACTTCCTAAAATGACGGAGGGTTGCGGATAGTTTTTAAGAAAACCTTTAACGCTTTGAACTTTATCTCGTTGCAGAATCAAATGGTTTTAAAATGGAGTGCTTTTGAGGCTTTTGCTAGTTTCGCTAATGAGGTCACTCCCGGTGAAGGGATCTCAGCTCTTTCCTCGTCGAATGAGGTGCAGGATATTTACAATACCACTATGCAAAGCAAGAACTACAAAAGCAATCAAAAGACAAACCGAGGGTTGTAGCATCTACCAGTTATTGCTAAAGAGGTCACTCCCGGTGAAGGGATCTCGGCTCTTTCTTTATTGAATAAGGTGCTGGATATTCTACAAGGAATACCGCTATCCAAAGCAACAACTAGAGCTATCTGTTTTTGAAATTTGATTCCACAACATCTTTTAGGTTTTTTTTTCTTTCATTGATCTCATTAATGAATGTGCCATCGTTTAAGTTACCTAAATATCACAGATAAATACAACGTACGCTTATGCCATCCGCATTCGCCTCGATGTCCCGTCAGGCACCGTTAGGTTAGGTAACTAACGGCAGAGCGGGGCAGGGCTAGCGCGGGTGTAAAACATAAGCAACGTCTATTTAATATATCATATATAATATATACAGAATCTATCTGAATATTTCACATGATCACATCACAGATAACGCAGCAGAAAACAACATATGAAATATTGGATATACTAGGATGTCCGTGTTTTATATTGAGCCTGTATAAAACACGGATTCCACGGTCGTGATGAATAGCCAAACCCACATCCCTAGACCCCTACGAGAGCGGCAAGCAACCCTACCAATTCTAGAGTTAGGAGACCCGTACTCGACTCCTCGAGATGGTCTCCCACTGGACTCTAGAACCCGGTTACATGTGCTCCCCTCCTTGGGTCTATCCTAATACGGAAAAGAAAATAATATACAGGAACGGTGACATCTTCCTCAACCCGGAAGTTCCCCAAATAAAAGAATATTACATACAAGTCTTTATATGAATGAAAATAAAAAACTCTCATCTCACATAAAAAACGGCTATTCAAACACGATGATCCAATACAACATATCCAGCAACACATAACCTCACATGTCATCAACGTAAGTAAATATGCGTATCCCAATTGCCGTTGACGTATAGCAACGAAACCGGCGATACCCCACATATTACAGTTACGGTCGCAGAAAAGAAAATGAAAACTACAACAGTTGGAATCCGCAACAACCTTAGACATCATAAATCCGTAATATCTCATATTGCTGATTTCAAGCCTAACAATATGAATTCCTTATACATCGCATGCCTAACAATTATAAATCCAGAATTTTAGTCTCGATATTGAAAACACTTTCCAATAATCAGTCGGGCAATTCAACAAGATTCCCGACATCCCGATCGAATGCTCGTCGGAAACTTTAGTAGACGGCCGCACCCCCCGATACTGACGACGAAGTGCACTTAGGCGGAACACCATGGCCGCAAGCACCCGGACGGATGCTTTTTGGCAACGGAGTTCTCCTATTGTCACTTGGTCACGGTTATGGGGTGTGGCTATCCAGTAATGTTACCCGGCGAGTATCCGAGTACACAAAGTGATTGCGACGGACTTTTGATCGCATCAATAATCCCGTGGCAACCGATCAAATGAGACTAAATTGCTAGATTTATAAAATTCAAATGTTGTTGATTCCAAGTATTGTATCATAATATATACTAGACTATATTAAACGTTTTGAATGAATCAAGAAACACCCCATCACCCAATAAGCTCAACACTTGAGCGAAGTTAAAGTATCCAAAACGTGCCACAGTACCCATGATCCAGCCGTAGAAGGGTCAAACCAACGCCTCACCTATGACACCGCGGAACCACGGCATACCATAAGGTTCAAACCGCGCTTCCGAGGGCATAGAATCGATTTAAGGTTTATGTTCTTCTAGAGGGTCCATAGAGTTACTTGCATGAACATTGAATATAATTAACTTAGAAAAGTTCCAACACTTGGAAATTTCAGAGGGGGTCATGGGATGAAGTTTGAATTTCGTTCGAAGTGTTAAACATGGTCTAGGTTACCAAAACAATGCTAAAAAATACGAATAAGAAATACTCCGCAAAGAGTCCATAACACAATTATCATCACATGAAAATCTGGACTAAACAAACAATACCAGAAACCCTAAAATATGAGTAAAAGATCACAGGTGCAATACGAAGGGGAGGGAAGCTTAAGGGGTCGGCGACGCCGGAATTCTAGGCCAACTCGCCGGCCTGGAACCGAGCACCCCCTAGTGTTTCACCTGTGTTCTTATATCTTCCTAAATGCCACTCTGCAGTTGTTTAAATAATTTTCAGACCACTTTTTAAAAAATTTCCAGAGAGCATTTTCACGGGTTTCCAAAACCGTATTTTCGCGGAGTTTTTCGTTTTTGGACTGTCTTAACATCGTCTAAGTTTCTAGTTTGGCTCTGATACCATGTTGGGATTCCTTAGCACCTAGACTAGGGTTTGCAAGCATCACACAAGCCACAACAAAAATTAAAGGAGGTGCTAAGCAATCAACCTTAAAGATCATACTAGAAAACTAGGGTAACAAAACTAGTAATCCACATTACAATCAGAAGTGAATGAAAATTCAACCTTTGTAGATCCGATCCTTCACTTCTAAAGCTCCATGTTGACGTCCCTTCGCTGCGATCATCATAGTCCCGAACTCTCGAAAGGATTTCGCCGGAGAAATGATCAAGCTAGCTCGTTGACTTCGAGGCCGAAGATGATCTACGTCGAGGGGACTCAAACTCAAGCTCCCTCTTCACTTAGGTCAAGAACTTTGTGAAGAGAACACCCTAAACTAAATGCCAAGTAGTAGAGGATGATGAAATAGGAAATGGGTTCACTTTAGATTTTGATTTCTCACATTATTTCTTAACTTTTAAAAAATCTAGCAAGCTTTTCTTTTTAGATGAAGAACAAGAAGAAGAATAAATGAAAAATGAAGTGAATTATCATAATGAAACCATGGGTGACTTAGTTTTATCCACTAATCTTTGTTGAGAATAAACCATGATTTGGTTAATAAATATCTTAAGTGAGACAAAGTTAGTGGACTTTGTCAAAGATGCTTAAAGCTTCATGAAGCTTCAAGCATGACAAAGTGCTCACTAATTTTGAATTACAAAATAAATATAAACCTTTACCATTAACTTAATTATGGTGTAAGTCACACACACACCCAAGTTTGCATGTATCATCAAGCATGATACAAACATGTACACAATTATATATCACAGATACATTATGTGTACATCAAGTGAGAAAATCAATCTTAAGTGAACCAATACTTGTTAATGTAAAGTAATATATCAAATATATAATTATACATTAAATCATTAAATCAACACTTGATTTAATGATCCGGTCATATCGCATATAACCGACTAATATCTAGTGTATCAATATATCGAATCAACACTTGATTCGGTAACCCGGCTTTATTGCATATAACCGACCGATGATACAAATCGCGAGAATAGAATACAGTATAACATACTCGAATTATTCTCGGTCCCGAACATATCTCATATGCACTCCTATTTCGTTCGCATGAGCCAGGAAACCTCTGTGTAGGACTCTAAAAACTCGTCAAGATGCCGGCAGTAGGTGGTGATCATATCAGTCACCCACAAGCCGCAAGCGGTCTGCTAAACGTAACGGCCACCCGGGTATTGAGCGATCAGAAGATCAACGAGCAAGCCTTCTCACACTCCTACAAATCCGTTCAGTAACACTTACCGCACAGTCCGGACTGTTCGTCTGATATGTCGCATATCTCGCCTAGGGGTGGTAAACGTCAGACCCAGTAGCTTAATAAGTCATGCCGATGTAAGGTCCATAACGAGCGTGAAACTACTGATAACACTTACCAGTAAATTATAGCAACCCTGTCCAGGGATTTCCATTTATGGCCAATCGAGCATAGCGCAACATCAACCCCCAATACAGGGAGAGACGAATCCCCTCCTATCGCTCATTGCCTCCATGTGAATCGGTACTGTACCCAAAAACCACCTGTTTGCACGACTCGGTAGAGCCGTGGTATGGTGGAAATCAAAGAACAGTGGGAGACACACAAGACTCTATGACGATCTCGGTTAAACAGACTAAGTTGTACCAGTGTCACCAAAGAACTGCCATCTGACGTGAGGTATAATACCATCTGGGAGTTCTCGTCGAGTCCGTTCAGTGTACCCAGTCTCCACTGAGCACCCGCCCACCATCTCTGATGTTAAACACCAATGGATATGGGAACATCCATCGCCCATCATATGGGTCGAGAAGATATACGCTAGTCTACTCTGGAATATCGATGCCCCGTCTCGATATTCCCACGACTAGGAACATTGAAGGATGTACTCATGGACAACCCATGCCCCACTAGTATGATCTGCATCATAAACTTGGAAGTCGAGTACACATCCTAAAGGCTTTATCAACAAGTAACAGAGAGACAATAAGTGTACATGTTAAGATAAAGAGGAACCAGATAGCGTACTATCATG
The DNA here is from genome assembly GCA_030015575.1 of Agapanthus africanus. NCBI lineage: Eukaryota > Viridiplantae > Streptophyta > Magnoliopsida > Asparagales > Amaryllidaceae > Agapanthus > Agapanthus africanus. Next base: position 213,600,013 of record JASDDO010000016.1, read on the forward strand.
TCTAGCAAGAAATTCCTCCCTATATATGTCCCAGCATCCACTATAATATACATCTCATGTTCAATAATGGCCTCTAGGGCATACATACAACTAACAATGCAGTAGACGATGAGCCTGGCAGAGGGACTACTACCTACCGGTGATAGTTTGGACCCGGCGGTTATGCGGGGAATACCGACCGGAGTCGTAAGATGGATATGGGCCGATCAGGACTGATGGAGCCCGAGTTATATGGATTTACGTGTCGATGTTGGACACAGGTTTTCATGATGTTTTGAGTGTCGATGTTGGGCACTCGGGTTCCATGAGATTTACGGATATGAATGCCGATCAGAGTAACGGTGCCTGAGGTATTGGGATTTGGGGTGTCGTTGATGGACACCGGGTTTTTCCATGATGACGATGTTATGTTTTATCCCACACTCTGGATTTATTAGATATGCATTGTTTCATATAGTTGTAGTACCCTGATGGTGTACCTTGATCAGGATTGTTGCATATTCATATTTCCATACTTATGCTATCAAATTGAATGTGATAGATTATCGTTGTTCGTGCATACTTGCGATTATCTGTATGATATTACTTACTATTCACGAGTTGGAAACTCACCACTCATTTTTCCACAGTTTTTTGAAGGCTTGACCTACAGAGTAGTCGCGACAGGGCTCCTTATTGTATCTATTTCAGCGGATACAGCTACGGTTGGCTGTGAGGCCTTTTTGCTGTAGGTGGGTAGCGGTTCTCCGATTATATCCATTATATATCTCATTGTATCTAGTACTCTCCATCTACTGTAGGGTTCCTAGGAACTTTCAAGAGGTCTCACAAGGCATCAACCATGCCAATTTCAAACTTTAACGGTGCCGAGAAACCCTAACAAGATCGTTGGCTAGAATTTTAGGCGACAAAAGAAACTAGTTAACAAATTAACTAAGTGAAGGGAAATACAACCTTTGTAGATCCGGTCCTCCACCTCCATGGCTCCGTGATGAAGTCCTCTCCGCTGTCCAAATGGAATCCCCGGCTCTAGCGTCGGCTTCATCGGAGAAATGGGCGGGCAAGGTCGTCGGCTTCGTGCCGAAGATGATCTACGTCGAGGCATCACAAGATCAAGCTCCCACTTCACCAAGTCATGAAACTTGTGGAGAAAACACACTCTACTACTTGGAAAGAGGTAGAGGATGAAGAAATAGGAAGTGGGTTCACTTTAGAATTGGATTTCTCACTCATTTGCTCAAGTTGCCATTGAAGTACAAAGCTTTTCTTTCTTGCTCATGAAGAAGAAGAAGAAAGAAATGAATATGATAAGTATTTTAAATCTAAAAGAAAAATGAATACTTATCATATTCAAACCATGGTTAAGTGTAGAGAATGAATCATGGTTAAGTGGAATGGTTAGGGTTAAGCATGAGACAAAATGGTGACTTAGTCAAAGCTTCATGAAGCTTCAATATCAAACAAAGTTAGCCACTATTTTCTCTTTATGCTTTTTATTTTCCAAACAGGATAAATAAATAAATAAATGAATAAGAAAATGAAAACCCTAACCATTACACAACCATGGTTTAATCTTTACACAAACCCAAGTAAGCATGCATCATCAAACATGATACAAACTTGTGCACAAAAATATATCACATATACAATGTGCACAAACAAGTGAGAATAACCATTTAAAGTGAACAAATACTAGTTAATGCAAAGTAATATATCAAATATATAATTATACATTAAATCATTAAATCAACACTTGATTCAATGATCCGGTCATTTCGCATATAACCGGCTAGTATCCAATGTATCGGCTTATCGAATCAATCCTTGATTCAATAACTAGGTTTTATCGCATACAGCCATATCGATAAATTCATCGCGAGAATAGAATACGGTATCACATACACGCATTATTCTCGGTCCCGCACATATCTCATATGCGCTCCTATTTCGTTTCGCTTGAGCCAGGAAACCTCTTTATAGGACTCTAAAGACTCGTCAATACGCCGGCAGCAGATGATGATCATATCAAACACCCACAAGCCGCAAGCGGTCTGCTAAACGTAACGGCCACCCGGGTATTGAGCGATGAGACGATCGACGAGCAAGCCTGCTCACACTCCTGTGAATCCAACCAGTAACACTTACCGTACAGTCCGGTATGTTCGTCTAATATGTCGCATATCTCGCCTAGGGGTGGTAAACGTCAGACCCCAATAGCTCGATAAGTCGTGTCGATATGAGGTCTATAACAGTTCGAGAAACTACTGGTAACACTTACCAGTAAATCTCAGCAACCCTGGCCAGGGATTTCCGGTTATAGCCAATCGAACACAGTGCAACATCAACTCCCTATACCGGGAGAGACGAATCCCCTCCTATCGCTCATTGCCTCCATGTGATTCGGGACTGTACCCAAAAGCCACCGTTTTGAACGCCCACTTGGACGTGGTAAGGTTGAAATCAAAGCACAGTAGGAACCACACAAGACTCTATGACGATCTCGGGTCAACAGACTACTCTTTACCAGTGTCACCAGAGAACTGCCTTCTGACGTAAGGTATAATACCATCTGGGAGTTCTCGGAGAGTCCGTCCAGTGTACCCAGTCTCTACTGAGCACCCGTATATCTCCTCTGATGACAAACATCAATAGATATGGGATCATCCATCGCCCATCTGTATGGGTCGAGAAGGTACGCTAGTCTACTCTTGTATATCGATGCCCCTTCTCGATACACCCACGACTAGGGACTTTGAAGGATGTACTTATGGACTACCATATCCCCACTAGTATGATCCGCATCATAGTCCAGGTAGTCAAGTACACATCCTAAGGGCATTACCAACATGTAACAGAGAGACAATTGGTATACACGTTAAGGTAAAGAGTAACCAGATAGCATACTATCATGTCGAGCAAGAAAGTCCTCCCTATATATGTCCCAGCATCCACTACTATATACATCCAATGTACAGTAATGGTCTCTAAGGCATACATATAACTAACATCTACCACTTTCATGTGTTGACTTAGAGACGAGTTTGTGAGGATCGATATTGTATATTTTGTGACTCTGGGTGTCGTGCTCGTGTGAGTCGGCCTTTCTTATGTAGTTTTATCTCTTTATACTGTTTTCACTTTTTATTGTCTATTTCTTCGTTACGGCGTCGTATATATGCTTGTGGTGGTTGTTTCCGCCTTTGTGCATGATTGGCTTCCGTTTGAGGATGCTTTATTTATATCCTGTGTTTGTACCCATTTCGGGGCTAGTTTTTACAAAGGAGGTGCTGCCGAAATTTTTAAGAAAATAAACTTAAGCTTTAAGATTTTTACTTGAGATTTCCAAATGTTTTTAACAATGTTTTATCACTTATTTCTTTTTATGGTTTAGATTTCTGGGTTTTCGGCTTACTTAAATTGCGTTACGCCTGTTGACGTAATGTTGTTTAAGTGCCGGTCACGTGCCTAACTTTGGGTCATGACAGCTTGTTGATCTTCAATTTGTTCAATACCTGGGTAACCGTTACGTCCAGCTAGTACCGCTGACGGCTTATGGGTATCTGATGTGATCATTACCTACTGATGGAATATTGACGAGTCTTTAGAGTCCTACATAGAGGTTTCTTAGCTCAAGAGAAATGAAGTTGGGCTTGTATGGAGATCTGTGCGGGAGCTTAATTAAATACGAGTATATGATACCGTATTCTTTTAAGGACAGGGGTGCCCTGCGCGTTCGCGCAGCGGAAGCGCGAAAGGACTGAGAACAAAAATTTCGTCGGGGCGCGATCGACCATACGGCAAGATCGACCATACGGCAAGCGCGATCGTCGGAGCAAGCACTAGTTTCTAGCTAAACTAAATTGCAAAAAGAAAAAGTTCATAGATGCTACAACCTCTGTATCATGTCCGGCTGTTCACGGAAAACCCCGTCTAAACTCCATGAGCTCCCAATTGCGTCTGCAAGCCGACTGCCTCGCCGTAGATGATCTGCGTTGAAAGCGGGCTGCCCGAGCTCCAACTCCGTCACCGTTCGGAGAAACTTCCTCCATAGACTTGCTTGGCGTGGAGGAAGGTGATGCGAGCGATATGTACTCTCTACATTTTGCAAAGACTCACCACAGCAACACTTGCCATTTTCAAGTGAGCTCAAGCTCTTGTTTTTGTGGAAGAAGAAGATGGCTTTCATTTGTGATGGCACGCTAAAAAATAAAATGAATTATGTCTCATATATTTTTCAACTATGTCATGACACATACCCTCACTCGCTACTCTCTCTCATGTGTGTGTCAACACATATGAGAGAGGGTGGGCCCCACAACCAAATTAAATATATTAAATAAATAATAATTTATATATAGATTAATATATATATATATATATATATAAATATATATACACATTTACATATATATAATTATTTGTATATTTATTTATACTTAATTTATAATGGTGGGAATTAGTATATATATCAAATATATATATATATATATTAAATAAGTATTAGTACATGTATCCTATACACGTACACATCATGTATCACATACACGAAATGCCATCAATATCTTCCCAATATCATATATTGTAGAGTGTGTGTGTATCATATACATTATACTAGAAATCATATCATCTATACTGTTATCAAGTCAACACTTGACTTGGTATTTCGGCTTTGAAACCGGCTAGTATAACATTCGTCCGATTGAACACGTATATCGAATATACATGTTTTATTGAACTCATGTACGTATCCCAATACGTACGTCACATCGCATTTTTCCCGGGTAGGCACTTTCGTTGCGAGACTCTAAAGACCCGTCAATACGCTGGCAGAAGTTATGCTGGATCATATCCGATTGAATCTGAAGCACTTTTAGATTCAACCCCCTTTCGGGTTAACCTACAAGCTCGTCGGCGGTAATAGCTGTACATAACGGCTACCCAGGTATGAGCAAGATAAAGGTAGTTCGACGAGCGAACTCATCCGGACCCAACAAAGTCTATAAGTGACAGTCATCGTACAGTCCGGTCTCTTCGTCAAGGAGTATCATTTACTGGGTCTGGGGAGTGGAATCTGTCAGACCCCCAATAACCCGATAAGTCATGCTGACAGAGGACTCATAACCAAAGAGATACATCTGGTAACGCTTACCAGTTTATCTCTACTGCCGTGGCCACGGACTTCTGGCTATAGTCGTGTCCTGCACAGTGCGATATCGACTCCCAATACCACGAGTGACGAATTTTTTCGACCGCTTACTGCCTCCATGTGCTTCGGGATTGTACCCAACTAAAACCTGTTTGCACGAGTCAGTGGAGCCGTGGTAAGGTAGTAATCAAAGTACAGTGGGAACACACATGAGACACTATGGCGATTTCAGGTGTAGGGACTATCTTGTACACATGTCACCAGAGAACTGCTATCTGACAATTGTATAATACCGACTAGGAGTTCTCGACTTGTCCGTCCAGTATAACTCATCCAATGAGCACCTGTATACAATCATCAGTGTCAAACACCAATGGCTATGGGAACAGCTATCGCCCTGTACAAGGTTATTAAACATATACACTAATCTAAATTGGAGTACCAATGCCCTGTCTCGATACTCCTACGACTAGGGACATTTAAAGAGTGCTTATAAACTACCAGGCTCCACTAGTATGATCCTTATCACAATCCTGGTAGTCAAGCAAAGATCCTTGGGCTTTTTCTCAAGTATTATTGATACGCGATAACTGTTAGTTATATGTATGCCCTAGAGGCCATTACTATACTTGTGATGTATATTGTAGTGGATGTTTGGACATATATAGGGATGACTTTCTTGCTCGACGAGATAGTATGCTATCTGGTTGCACTTTATCTTAACATGTACACTTATTGTCTCTCTTTTACATGTTGATAAAGCCCTTAGGATGAGTACTTGACTACCAGGACTATGATGTAGATCATACTAGTGGGGACATGGGTAGTTGGCAAGTACATCCTTCAAATGTTCCTAGTCGTGGGAGTATCGAGATATGGCATCGATACTCCAGAGTAGACTAGCGTATACGCTTCTCGACCCATATGATGGGCGATGGATGGACCCACATCCATCAGTGTTTGACATCAGAGAAGGTATACGGGTGCTCAGTGGAGACTGGGTTCACTGAACAGACACGCCGAGAACTCCTAGATGGTATTATACTTATCGTCGGATAGCAGTTCTCTGGTGACACTGGTACAACTTGGTCTGTAGACCCGAGATCATTATAGAGTCTTGTGTGATTCCCACTATGCTTTGATTTCCACCATACCATGGTCAAGAGATCGTGAAAAATGGTGGTTTTTGGGTACAGTCCCGACTCACATGGAAGCAATGAGCGATAGGAGGGGTTCCGTCTCTCCCGGTATTAGGAGTTGATGTTGCGCTATATCCGATTGGCCATAACAGGAAATCCCTGGCCAGGGTTGCTGAGATTTACTGGTAAGTGTTATCAGTAGTTTCGCGAACCGTTATGGACCTTGCATCGGCATGACTTATCAAGCTATTAGGGTCTGACGTTACACCACCCCAAGCTGTGATATGCGACATATCTGACAAAGAGACCGGACTGTATGGTAGTGTTACTGATTGGATTCGCAGGAGTATGAGCAGGCTTTCTTGTTGATCTTCTGATCGTTCAATACCCAGGTGGTCGTTACGTTTAGCAGACCGAATGCGGCTTGTGGGTGTTTGGTATGATCATCACCTACTGCCGGCGTATTGACGAGTCTTTAGAGTCCTACACAGAGGTTTCCTGGTTCATGCGAAACGGAGTAGGAGCACATATGTGATATGTGCGGGACCGAGATTAATGCGCGTATGTGATACCGCATTCTATTCTCGCGACTTGTGACAATGGTCGGTTATATGTGATATAGCCGGGTTATCGGATCAAGTGTTGATTCGATAAGTTGTTGCATTTAATATTAGTCGGTTATACAAAATATAGCCGGATTATTAAATCAAGTATTGATTTAATAATTTAATATATAATTATATATTTGATATATTACATTGCATTAACTATTATTAGCACACTTAAGTATTCATTTTTCTCACTTATGATATACTTAACATATATGTGATACATGTTAATTGCAATGTTTTCTTTTTGCACAAAATATATATATGTGATATATATTTATGTGTCATGCTAGGTTACATATGCAACATGGATGTATGAGACTCACACCATGCTAGGTTTAATGTTAAGGTTTATATTTATTTATTAAGTAATTCAAAATGGTGGAAATTGTCATGCCTTAGAGCTTGGATGAAGCTTGTAGAACATTGAATAAGTCCACATGTTTTGTCTTGCTTAAGATATTTACTAACCTAACCATTAACCTTACACCATGGTTAACTCTTTACATGAGTTAGTGTATAACACTAACTCACCGATTGTTGCATTTCTAACCTCATGTGTTCATTCTCTCTTCTTCACTCATCATCTTCTTCATGAGCTCAAAAAGCTTTCTAGGGTTTTGAATTGTGAAGAAATTGTGTGAGAAAAATAAATCTAAAGTGAACCCACTTCCTACTTCATCATCCTCTACTATTAGCCATTTAGTTTAGGGTGTTTGCTTCACTAATTTCACCATTAGTGAAGAGGTAGCATGAGCTTGGGTCTCCTGGACGTAGATCATCTTCGGCTTCGAAGGAATTGAGCAAGCTTGTTCATTTCCTCATGTGAAACCTCTCAAGAGTCCGAGACTTCACAACTTGCAGCGAAGGGACTACGACATGGAGCTTTAGAAGTGAAGGACCGGCCTACGAAGGTTGTATTCCCTCATTCACTTAGATGTAAAGTGTTTACATGTTATATCGTAGGATTTTCTGGTGACGATTCTAGGGTTATGGTTAGCTAATACATCAATTTTTTTAAATTGGCATGGACGATGACTCCCGAAACCATGCTGCCGTGCTAGGAAACCCTACAGTGGTATCAGAGCCATGCTAGAAAATTAGATGATGCTTGCTAGGATTACGGAATCGAAACGACTCCGAAACTTGAAACGTTGCAACCCACTTTCTGTCGATTTTAAAACAACCTCTAAATTTTTTTTAAACAACTGAAGAATGTTGTATGAGATATGACATGAACACAGGAGAAATTTGAACCCACTTGCTCGGAATTTAGCCGAGCACATGAAGGGAAAAACAAAGCAGGCCGGCCCCATGAAGGATTCTGGGTTTCAAACTTTTTCAGTGTTTCAGGGTCTGGGTTTTGGTGTTTCAGGTGTTTTTTGTTTTTGCTAAATTTGCATGTGATGTTAACTTTCTGAAAAGGCAATTCGGAGTGTTTCGTAATCGTAATTCTAACATGTTTTCGGGTTATTTAGACGACGTTAAAAAGTTCGTACGGATATCAATAACCCATTTTTTCCCTCGCTGAAATTTTCCAAGAGTTGGATTTTTCCGATTTTAAAATTTTCAGAAAATCTTGCAAGCGATTCTGTAGTCCCTCTAGAAGAACGAAACCCTAACTTGATTCTGTGACCGTCAGAACTGCCATCAAACCCTAGGGTTTGTGGTAGTTGAGCGGTGCCACAGGTGAGGCATTGGTTGACCCTTCTACGGCTGGTTCATAGAAGTTGTGGCATGTTCTGGGTATTTTTTGATCTCCGCTCAAGTGTTGAGCTTGTTGGGAAATTTTGGGACCTTTCTTAATCGATCGAAAAGTTTGACATCGTCTAGCTATCTGTGATTGTGATAGAATATTTGGAATCCACAAATATTTATGAGATAACTAGTTTGAATTTTATAAATCTAGCAGTTTAGTCTCATTTGATCGGTTGCCACGGAATTTTGATATGGATCAAAAGTCCGTCGCAATTATGAAGTGTACGCGGATACTCGCCGGGTAACCTTAAAAGATAGCCATGCCTTATAGCCCCGAACAAGTGACTGTAGGAGAACCACATCGCCAAAAGCATCCGTTCAGGTGCTCACGGCCGCAGTGTTCCTCCTTAGTGCACTTCGTCGACGACATCAGGGGTGCGGCCGTCTACTAAAGTTTCCGCCGAGCATTCGATCAGGTTATCAGGAATCTTGTTGAATTACCCGACAGGTTATTGAAAATTGTTTTCAATATCGAGACTAAAATGCGGGGTTTATAATTGTTAGGCATGTGATGTCTAAGGAATTCAAATGGTTGGGCATGAAATCCAAAGTATGCGATGCATTGGGTTTGTGATGTCTAAGGTGGTTGCGGATTCCAATTGTTGTAGTTTTTCACTTTCTTTTCTGCGACCGTAAATGTAATATGTGGTGTATCGCCGGTTTCATTGCTATATGTCAACGAAAATTGGGATACGCATATTTACTTACGTTGATGACAAGTGATGTTATGTGTTGCTGTGATATGTTATATTGGATCGTCGTGTTTTGAATAGCCGGTTTTTTTTATGTGAGATGAGAGTTTTTCATTTGCATTCATGTAAAATCATGTTTGTAATATTCTTTTATTGGTGCACTTCTGGGTTGAGGATGATGTCACCATTGATGTATATTATTTACTTTTCTGTATTAGGATAGACCCAAGGCGGGGAGGATAAGTAACCGGGTTCTAGGGTCCAGTGGGAGACCATCTCAAGGAGTTGAGACCGGGTCTCCTAACTCTAGAACTGGTGGGGTTGCTTGCCACTCTCTTAGAGGTCTAGGGATGTGGGTTTGGCTATTCATCACGACCGTGGAATCCACGTTTTTTATTGGCTTAATTAAAACACGGAATTCCTAGTATATCCAATATTTCATATGTGTTCTTCTGCTGCTGATATTCTGTGATGTGATCACTTGATATGTTCTGAGATGAATGCCTATATTATATATATAAGATATAATTAATATTGCTGCTTTTGTTTCATATCTGATGCTTAGGAAGCATAATTGATGGGACTTCATTAATGAGATTAATGATATAAAAGAAACATAATGATGTTGTAGAAACTTGTTTTAAAAACTGGCAGCACAAGTTCTTGTTTTACATAGCGGTATTCTTTGTAGAATATTCAGCACCTTATTCGATAAAGAAAGAGCCGAGATCCCTTCACCGGGAGTGACCTCTTTAGCGAAACTAGCAGATGCTACAACCCACTCGGTTTGTCTTTTGATTGCTTTTATAGTTTTTGTTATGCATAGTGGTATTTGTGAAATATCCTGCACCTTATTCGATAAGGAAAGAGCCCATATCCTTTCACCGGGAGTGACCTCTTTAGCAAAACTATTAAAAGCCTCAAAAACACTCCTTTTAAAATTCACTCGATTCTACAACGATATCAAGTTCCTTGCGCAAAGGCTTTTCTTAAAAACCTATTGTAGCCCTCCGTCATTTCAGATAAGTAATATTTAGTATTCGTGCTGCGTTTGTTGGCCTCTGTCAAGGCGTAGTGTGCGGTTGCTGATTAGTGCTTATCTACAAAGCATATGATGTGATTGGATTAGGGTAGTCATGCGACCTTGTTGACCTCTGTCAAAGGTCGTGCGGGTGGGTTTATTTCAATCATGAATTGGCGGGTTGAACATGACTAGCAGCCTATGGTTTTTTAACCTCTGTCAAGGTCATATGACGCTTGGGGCAGAATATTGTCGGGAATTTCAAGTGTTGAAATTTGCAATGAGATTGCATACCTCTATAAGATAGTTTGATCCCGATACCTACTGCGAGTAAGAGTTACTCCTGGGAGAGTTTTACACATTACAATTAGCCGATCTAGTAGGTGTTTAGAGAGCTGTTAACGGGGTTACGCCCCTGGGAAAATGAGGTTTTTTTTAATTAGGTTTGTGCGAAAACAAGGGGATCCTCCATCAATGTACCGACACTGGCCTGGCCGAAAGATTGGCGAACTTGTAGGGTGCAATTAATCCCGGCTAGTCTTACCTTGTAAGTTGATGCTATGCACCTTACGGAATCACGGGGAGGCGGAAGGTATAAAAAACGATAATTTTAGCATTATTACACCGACTTTAAGCCTCGATCGTAATCTAAACTGTATCTAGCAAAAGCAAAAAGAGGTATAAACAAAGTACAGAAAATATACCTCAAGAAACTTGGTCTCTCTTCTCCTTATCTCGCTGTCCTCCTCACCTGCACGAACTCCTCGAGGTGGTACGGATGTCGTCTCCTAGTCGGCTTGCTCGAATCTTAGATGATCCACCCGAATGTTTGTGCACCAAGCTTTTCTTCTAAACCAAAGATACTAGATCAAGTAGTTTGCTAAACTAAATGACCTAGGGTTTGTAGATGATGTAGATGGATTGAGGAGTCTATTTTAGCTCAAGGTTACTCAACTCATAAGTGTTCTTGAGCTTGAGGGAATTGGAAATGGTGAGAAGAAATGATATGAGCTAAGAGATGAAGAAGGTTAGGGTTTTCTCTCTCTTGTTCTAATCTGAACTCTACTCTATTATGAATTAGAAAAACTAATTCAACAATAGAAAATAGGTTCAAAGGTCAAACAAATTACTCATGGGTCAATTGACCCACATGTGTCCTTAAACCCAAGTCCTTATTCATGCATAATACACATCATTTCTTAATTACCTAAAATGTATTAATTATTTAAAACTAAATGATTAATAAAATTAGGTTATGCCATCTACAAATACATTTTGTACAAATTACTAAAATGCCCCTCGTCCGTATATACATACCTGTATTCGTATTCCGAAAAATGCGAATACCGAAGATGACAATCCATCAGTACAATACTAGGATCCGGCTTACACCAAAGCCCACTAGTATTGTCCATCCGACTCATCGTGCGCGCATGAGTGTACGCACATGATCGAACCCTTTCGTAAAACCATACGATATCTACACGTTTTGCCCGATGCAGGGAAACTCTCTGTGTGGGACTCTATAAACTCGACTCTACGCTGGCAGTGCGTTTAACCACAGACCGCAAGCGGTACTAGCTGTACGTAACGGTCCCCAGGTATTGTCGATAAGAAAGCCGATGAGCATAACTCATCCGAACACCTACTGAGTCTGTATGTGACAATCTCTGTACAGTCCGGTCAGTCCGTCTAAGAGTATCGCATATCGGACCTAGGGGCGGTAAATGTCAGACCCCTAATAGAGATATAAGTCGTGTCGGAGTACGGTCCAATACACCCTGAGAAACTACTGGTGTACCTACCAGTAAATCTCGCTTGCCCTTGCTAGGGACTATGTGTAATGGCGTTCCGAACACAGCGCGATATCAACCCCCAATACCGGGAGAGACGAATCCTATATAACCGCCACTGCCTCCAAGTGCTTCGGGACTGCACCCAACTACTACCTGTTTGCACGACTCAGTATAGCCGTGTTGGGGTAGTAATCTAAGAACAGTGGGAACACACTTGAGGCGAAGGAGCAGTATAAAGTCAACGGACTAAGCTGTACTCATGTCATGTGGGTACTGCTATCTGACGATAGGTATATAACCAACCAGCAGTTCCTAATGAGTCTGTCCAGTGTAACTCCTGCATACTATCCCAGTACGACGTACCGATGGCTGTGGGATAGATCATCTCCCAGGCTGGGAAGAGAAGCGTATACACTAGTCTACTCTGGAGTATCGATGCCCTGTATCGATAATCGCTCGACTATGGACCTGTATAAGAATGTGGTTGTAGATTACCCAGCCCCCACTAGTGTGACTGCCATCACAACGTTGGTAATCAAGCATAGATCCTAGGGCTCTACTAATATGCATAGGCGATATGTTAAAAGAAACATATGTACATATTGAAGTAGAAACAAACCAAGTAGCATACTACTATTTTGAGCAAGAGTGTTATTACAACTATGAATATCCCAAGCTTCCATTAAGTAATATACAAACTAGTATGATACAGTAATGGTCTCTAGGGCATATACACTAACAATCTCCCACTTGCACTAGGGCCATGTACTGGCATATCGCAGACCTATCATCTCGAATAGCCTCTCGAACTGTGTCTGAGAAATAGCCTTTGTGAATGGATCTGCAGTGTTGTCCTCTATAGCAACTCTCCGAACCTCGAGCTCCCGGCGATCCACGATCTCCCTGATCAGGTGATACCACCTCAAGATGTGTCTGGACTTTTGATGGGTCCTTGGTTCCTTCTCTAAAGCTATAGCCCCGTTGTTGTCACAATACAAAGGTATTGGACCAACAATGGAGGGAACCACCTGAAGATCTGTCAAGAACTTCGTCATCTAGACTGCTTCTTTAGCGACGTCAGAAGCAGCAATATACTCCGCTTCCATAGTTGAGTCAGCAACGGTATCCTGTTTGGAACTCTTCCAACATAACGCCCCTCCATCGAGGGTGAAGACGTAACCCGACATGGACTTGGAGTCATCCTTATCGCTCTGGAAGCTGGAGTCAGCAAAAGCCTCTATCTGGAGGTCTTTTCCGCCATACACCAAGAACATATCCTTAGTCCTTCTCAGGTACTTGAGAATGTTTTTTACCGCTATCCAGTAGTTCTCTCCTGGGTCTGACTGATACCGGTTTACCACGCTTAGTGCGTAAGCTACATCTGGTCTGGTACACAACATCGCATACATTATAGAGTCTACTGCAGAAGCGTAGGGTATAATAGACATGCGATCCCTTTCCAAATCAGTCTTTGGAGACATCTCTTTGGAAAGGGTGACTCCGTGACAAACCGGTAGGTTACCGCGTTTGGAATCTTCCATACTGAATCTTTTAAGTATGGTGTCGATATACCTGGACTGTGAAAGTCCCAACATCCTTTTTGATCTATCACGATAGATCCGGATCCCCAGTATGTAAGCGGCATCACCCAGGTCTTTCATAGAGAACCTTTGTCATAAGAATCTTTTGACAGATTGTAGGGTAGGAATGTTATTTCCTATCAATAGAATGTCGTCTACGTATAATACGAGGAACACAACAGTTCTCTCTACAATCTAACTATATAAGCATGGTTCATCTGGATTTTTGATAAAGTCGAAGTCTTTGGCTGTTTCATCAAAACAGATGTTCCAACTCCACGATGCCTGCTTTAGTCCATAAATGGACTTAAGCAGCTTGCATACTTTTTCGCTGCTCCCACTCTGATTAAAACCTTCTGGCTGATCCATATAGACGCACTCATCCAAATGACCATTAAGAAAAGCCGTATTTACGTCCATCTGCCAGATTTCATAATCGTAGAAGGCAGCAATGGAAAGAATAATCCGAATGGATTTGAGCATAGCCACTAGAGAAAAGGTTTCATCATAGTCCAAACCAGGTCTTTGACGAAAACCTTTTCCAACAAGTCTAGCCTTATAGGTTTCAACCAGTCCATCTACACCAATCTTCTTTTTGAAGATCCATTTGCAGCCAACGGGTTTTACCCCTTCTGGAGCAAAGTCCAAAGTCCATACTTTGTTAGTGTACATGGACTCCATCTCGGTCCGCATTGCATCAAGCCATTTTACCGAGTTTCTACTCTGAATGGCTTGCTGGAAGCTAGTTTGCTAATCATTGTCAATGATGTGATCCTCTCTATCCCCGTCTATGAGAAATCCGTAGTATCTCTCGGGCGGATGAGAAAACCTACTACTCCTGCGGAGTGGTGCGGGAATGCCCTGTTCTTTTGAATTTTCTGGTTCCACTATACTTTCAGTAATAGCTTGTGGTTCTGGAATTTCTTCTAGTTCTATTACGCTCTCACTTATCTGATTTTCTAAAAATTCAGTTTCCAAGAAGCAGGCATGATGAGAAACAAAAACCTTTTGTTCCTCTGCGTAATAGAAAAAATACCACTTAGAGTTCTTTGGATATCCCAAAAACTTACACTGTACTGAGCGTGCCTCGAGTTTGTCAATATGCTGCTTTTTAACAAAAGCTGGATATCCCCATGTCTTAAAGTGTTTAAGATAGGGTTTCTTCCCACTCCACATCTGATATGGTGTGGAAGGCACTGTCTTAGTAGGAACCCGGTTCAAAAGATATGCAGCTGATTCTAGTGCATAACCCCAAAAAGATCGCGGTAACTCAGCATTACTCATCATGGAACGAACCATATCCAATAGGGTTCTGTTCCTCCTCTCCAATACACCATTCTGTTGTTGAGTTTATGGAGGAGTAAGGTGAGAGAGAATTCCATTCTCTTTTAAGTAATCCAGGAACTCGGCACTCAAGTATTCACCAACTCGATCAGATCTCAGTATCTTAATACTTTTACCGGTTTGGTTTTCCACTTCATTCTTATTTTCCTGGAATTTCTCAAAAGCTTCGGATTTATGCTTCATCCGGAAGATATGTCCGTACCTTGAGAAATCATCCGTAAAAGTAATGAAGTAAGAATAACCGCTTCGTACATGTGTAGACATTGGACCACACACATCGCTGTGTATGAGTCCCAAGAGCTCGCTTGCTCTTACTCCTTGTCCAGTGAATGGAGTCTTTGTCATCTTTCCTTTGAGACAAGATTGACAAGTTGCATAAGATTGATATTCGAACGGATCCAAATACCCTTCTTTATGCAATTTAGTCAACCGTGTTTCATTGATGTGACCTAGTCTACAATTCCATAAGAAAGCATGATTAATTTCTGAAGATATTCTTTTGTGTGTATTCTAGATATTGAAAATCTGCGGTTGGTTTAATACGTATATATCGTTGTTTAATGTACCCGACCCAATCAAGTTATGATTAAGGTGGATGTTTACGACATCGCTTACAAATGCAAAATCATAACCTTCTTTAGACATTAAAGATACTGATATGATATTACAAGTCAAACTAGGTATATAATAACAGTTGCGTAAAACCAAAACATGTCCATTAGTCAATCTTAAGTGATATTCCCCCACAGACACAGCATCCATGCTTGCTCCGTTTGCAACTCTGAGGGTCATATCACCCGCCTTCAAAACTCTACGGCTTCTCAGTGCCTGCAAAGAATTACAGATATAAGATCTTGAACCGGTATCCAATACCCAGGAAGTAGAGTTGATTGACAGACAGTTTTCAATAACATACACACCTGAAGCCGAAGCCACAACCTGCTTCGCTCCCTGGTTCTGGGCTTTACAAGCCCTGCAATCCTTCTTCCAATGGCCCTTCTTGTGACAGTAAAAGCATTCTTCCTTCCCTATAGTCTGCCCCCCAACTTTTGCTTTTCCCTTTGCTTCCACCTTACCAACGCCGCCTCTCTCTTTGGTGGGGGCCTTCTTCTTCTTTCCTTTGGCTTTCGCCTTGGACCTGGAAGAAGAAGTACCACCAACAAATAGAGCGGGTGTTTCCCTTGCTTTCTGCACGGTGCCCTCAGCACTCCTCAACATGTTGAGAAGTTCCAGAAGTTCAACTTCTTTACTTTGAATATTAAAATTCATAATAAACTGGGCGTAGGTGGAAGGAAGGGATAGGAGAATCAAGTCTGTATACAGCTCATTCTCTAACGTGGTCCCGGGGTCTGCAAGCTCCTCAATGTAGCCAATCATCTTAAGGACGTGTTCCCCGACAGATGATCCGATGGCCAACCTCGCTTGAAACAGTTTCTTCGAGGTCTTGTATCTTGTGATACGAGATTTCTCTCCATATAATTCTTTTGTATGGAGGAATATGGATTCTAGGTCAATATTCTCGTGCCTCCTCTAATGTTCATTGTCCATTGAAGCAAGCATGAGGCTCTTGGCCTTCTCGCAGGTCTTACGGATTTCCCTTTTCCACGACAATGGAGTCTGGGCCTGGGACGGCGGGGGCTTTTGTAGTAAGGACATAGCCCAACTTGTCATAAGTTATAGCAATCTTGACAATCTTGAACCAATCTTTATAGCTTGGCCCCGTCAACATGTTTTTATCTAAAAGCAACTTAAGGCTCATCATGTTTGGTCCCTGCAATTAGGAGAGAGAGAAGAAACACTTTAGCATGATGCTCTTACAAGTTTAGAATGCTTTTTAGTTTATCTAAACAGGATGGCTCCCACTGTTTCTCAAATCCCTCCTCAAACCAGAAAAGAGGAATTAGTCAGGATTAATCTCACAGTTCAATTCTTGTTTAACCGTTCAGCCAGGCTAGTGTTGGTACTTCGAGGGAGGTTTTCCAACGCTTTCGCAAAGTTCCTTAATTACAAAACCTCTTTTCCCTGGAGGTGTAGCCCCGCTAACACCGTTCTAGACACCTACTTGGTTTATAGCATTGATCGTTTAGTGAAAAATCTCCCGAGGAGTAGCATATACTCACAGTAGGATCGGGATCCAAATATCATTGTGTGATAAAGCTGAAGGAATCCTACCAAAATTATCACACTCCAAATGGTATGCAACACTAGCAAGGTTTAGTTTCTTTAGAAACTCCCGATGTGGATTTTTGCCCCATGCTCTTATGACCTTGACTTGGGCCAACAAATCATAAGTCATATGTCAAGTTCTACCCGTCATTCTCCAGGTTAATTTGAACCCACCCGTATGTACTCTTGACTTTGACCAACAAAGCAATATGACTGTCCCAAACCGACGCATCCATCTATGCTTCATATGAATATCCAACAGCTACCAATCACTATGCCTTGACTTTGGCCAACAAACACAACTTGAATACTATTGACTATTCATATGAAATGACGGAGGGCTATAAATGGTTTTGGTAAAACCGTGAACGTATTGAACTTGATATGATCGAAGGAACTTGATAGCTTTAAAAAGGAATGGTTTAAGCTCCGCATTTAAAAGTTTTCTGTTTTGAAAAAAAACCGAGTAGTTTTCAAATTTGTTCCAACGATCTAACTTTGGTTTATTTGCTTTGCATTAATCTAATGCAGTCCCATCATTTACTCCTATCATTACAGAGAGAATTGGAAAAAATATCACGTCCTCTTATGCCATCCGCATTCGCCACACGGCCCCGTCATCACCCGTTAGGTTACTTAACTAACGACAGAGTGGGGGCTGGGCTAGCATGGATGTACAACATAAGTGACGCCTACCATATACCATATATAAATATTTTACAGTCATCTCATGCAATAATAATCATTCCAGTCACAGATAAACATTTCGGCTATGCTAAGAATGCCGCGTTTCGTTTAAGCCTGTAACGAAAGACGGATCCCATGGTAGCGATGAATAGCTAAACCCCACCCTAGACCCCTACGGGTACGGCATACTACCCACCAAATTCCAGAAGTGAAGCAGCATCCCTCAACAAAGTGAGTTGGTGTAACATTTCAGAAAAATATTATATTATTTTTGGGAATTTTTATAATTTAAATTATTTTGTTGAATATTTTAATATTTCGGTATAATTAAATACCGATAAATGGGGAAAATTCTGAAGAAAAACTATGGAAATTCTAAAATATGTTTAATGTAGGGTTTTTGGTAAAAAATTTAACAAAATTGGTTTCTGATGATTTATCTGGTTTTATGAATATTTTATCGGAATTTTATCTAGGCTGCAAACATATGTGCATGGTAGCTAGGGTTGAGCCTAGGGTTGAACCATGCTTAGATGACCACGGTGGTTTAAACCTTATGATTAAGTTAAGTGTGTTGTTTAAGGATGATTAGGGATAAGTTGACTTGTGGCTAGAGAGAGAGAGAGAGGTGGCTATAGGTTATGTCACCCTATTTCATTTCAACTTTTTACTTGTCTTTCAAACTCCCTCTCACACATCAGCCCCAACATTACAATTTCAGCCAGCATCAGCAGCTGAAACAATACATCAGCCAACCCTAACACCTTAGCCCAACACCTACACCCTCATATCAACACTTCAGCCCCCATAAGAACACTTCAGCCCCAATTGTTATCACATCAGCTGATACACCACATCAGCCCCTATTTTCCTCACATCAGCAGCTACATCAGCCACTTTCAGCTGCCACAAAAGCATCAGCACTGCTGTGAAAAGCAGTCACAGCAGCAACAACTCCATTCAAAAAGCTTCAACACACCGCAACATCAGATACTTCAACTTCACCACAAACCAACACCCTCAGCACAGCAGCTGCTGCAACACACACAAGGAAATAAATAAGAGAAATTGCAAGCAGCAGCTGCAGCCACTGCAACAGCAACACGAGGAAGAACAGCCCAAAGAGCAGCTCAGCATGCAGCACAACCCTTCCTCCTCTCTTCTCCTTCATCCTAGGACCCCCTTGAGGTATAAACATGCAACCCAACTCCTTTATCATGGTTGTCTAACTGAAATTAGTGTTATTAAGCAGATTAGTGTTAGTTAGGAGAATTTGAGTGAGTTTTGGCCAAGTGTTGGTTGTAATGGTTAGTATAGCCTAATTAAGTGTGTTTGAGACCATTTAACCCCTGAATACCCCAGATTTCCAGTAGTTTACCTGAAAGTTTCGACTTGGCGTATTTTAGCAATTTTGTCGACTTATTGACCTTTCTGAGATCTGCTTTCACCCCGGGGACCCTAAAATAAAATTGACTTGACAGTAAGCTGTGCAGGCGCCCTGGAACTATCCCACAAAACCCTAGCCCCCACCTCAATATTTTGCCCGCAGATAACCCCCTCGTTTTGCGTGCACGGCTCTTTTACCTATAAACTTGACCCTGGGAATGTCTAGTTTTGATTGGTTCCAACCAGGGTAGAATCTGGGTTGATTTTCATTACTTGGCGCATGATTTACGACTTGTTTTCGTATGTATTTTTGTATTAGATGATTCGTTTCTGTCGGGTGGCGTTTGAACGCCAACGGCAGAGGGTTATGGACTGTGTTTGCACGCGAGGCCACAGGTTTTTACCTAAGGGCGTAGCATGCACCATTTTGGCTTCCGACATGGTTTTTATGCGTTTTAGCGTGTGATATCCTTGTAGGTACCCCACGTGGCGTCGAAGCGTTGGAGATGCAAATGGCGACATCGGCACCGGCACACATAAGATGGTGAGTAGATTTATATCAACGGGGAGAAGTCGGGTGGATGGCGTATAGCACCCCCGCAGTCCGATGTCTAGTATACCATATGTACTATACTTATATATATGATAGCTTATGTGTGACTTGGTTGTTTAGGATGTGGTAGGTGTACTATGCATTGTTTAGGGTTAAAAGTAACTAGTGTGGTTCCTAGTCGCGAACCCTAGAATAGATTTACACCCACACGCACACACGTGCTTATTTGTTATGTTCATACTATGATGACGAGGATATTGGAGGACATTGGATGTGAGTCGATGAGTTGGGGCATAGTGCCCTGGTATCGGTGATGTGATGTGATTCGTATTTGGGATACGATATTTGATTTTTAGCTGGCCTTTGGGCGTGTCTTTCGCACACGCATTCATACTTATGTAGATGGTATCGATTCGTACTAGACTTAGATCAGTACCCCAGATTATATGATTTGATAATAAGGATACCAGATAATTGATGTCATGATTGTGATATTGACCCGCACCCAGCTATTGGGATGCCGTACGACGATTTACCGTACGAGCTTTATATTAATGATTGATCCGCACTCATGACTTGAGGGTGTCAGATGATTTACGGTATCGTATGTGATACTATTGAGGTGGGATCAGCGACTACTATCTTTATATTTATATATATCGACTCAGCCTCAGGTGGTTTCCTTACCCCTCCCGATTGACTTAATAGTTAGATCAGTAGTTAGTGTAGTAGATGTTAGACTAGACCCGAGTCATACCTATTTCCAAACTAACGAATCGGGAGTATTTTAAAGACAGGAAAAAAGGGATTCTACGGATAATTTCAAAAGGGGCATCTTTTCTTTAAAACACCGTAGCCCTTATTTTACAAAAACCCCGATTCGTCTTATTTCAAAAAGGCAAACTACGTGGCACTTACATATTGATGTAGACTCTTCACTATTGCATTGATTATTTGATTCCGCATAATTATATTATTGCATCGCACTATTTGTGTTTGTTGAGATATTACCATCATGCTGTTAGGACACCAGCACCATTATCGATGATGCGTATGTTCCGCGTACACTGTTTGCCGGCTCACACACTTCATCATCGATAATTGCCATCCCACTACACTGTAGTACTGTTGCATTCATGATATGATTCTTGCATGGAATATTGAACATGTTAGGTCCACGTTGCCCACCCCGGTGCTTACGGGGAGGCGGAAAACATAATAAAAAACGGATTTTTATCGACTTAGGCAACATGGACCGAGCTTGTGAGGATCATTGCTAAACAAAAACTAGCTAAAACAAACTAACAACTAGCTAAGTTGTAGATAGGTTATACCTTGAGCTCGAAGTCCTTCTCTCCTTGCTCGTCGGAATGGTAGAAAGACCTCACCTTGCTTGTCTTCTTCCGTCAAAGAAGGATCCACCCGAAAGCCTCGACCTTTAGCTTCAACTCCAAGCTAGGAGTAACTAGAGTGCAAGAAATGCTAAGACTTGAACCCTAGAAGAGAGTAGAGAAGATCAAGTGAAGGTTTTTCTCAAGCTTTTTGTTTCTCAACACATGAGAGGGAGAGAGCTTGAGGGAGAGGATGAGCAAGAGAGAGAAATGATATGAGATAATGAATAATTAGTGAGCCATTCTCACTAATATGTGTGTAATATTTTAATTCCATAATTAGCTAGAAAATTGTCATGGTTTAATCAAGAGGTGACCATTATCATTTCAATATTAATGCAAATTGCAAGGATCAAAGAGCATCTTCCAAATGAAATGATTATGGTCAAGTTGTCAACATGGTCAACAAGTCAATAAAGTCAAATGGTCAACAACAACAACCATGCACAATAATTAAGCTAATTATCAATTAACAATAATACACACAAAAGCAATAGGGTTAATAAAATGACAATAGTCATTAACCCTAAACAAGGTCCTCTCCCTCAATCTCAAGCAACTGTGCATACGCACCCGCATTCGTGATCCGAGGAACACGAATACACTGAGAAAAACCAATCTCGAATCATATACTAGGATTCGGCTTAAACCAAAGCCCGCTAGTATAAACTGTCCGGACAGCAAACGTGCACAAGTGCGCGGATGCGAACGAACCCTGTCGCAAAACCATGCGACCTCTACTCATTTTGCCTAAAGGCGAATAGCTATCTGTGTAGGACTCTAAAGACTCGACACTACGCTGGCAGTGGGTTTAACCACAGACCGCAAGCGGCACTAGCTGTACGTAACGGTCCTCAGGTAGATGTCGATAAGAAGATCGACTAGGTGAACCCCATCTGCACTCCTACTGAGCCTGTATGTGACAGTCTCCGTACAGTCCGGTCTGTTCGTCTGATACATCGCATGGCGGGCCTAGGGGGCGGTGAACGTCAGTCCCCTAATAGCGGTACAAGTCGTGTCGGAGTGTAGCCCAATACACCCTGAGATAACACTGGAACCTACCAGTAGATCTCGCTTGCCCTGGCCAGGGACTACTTGTGTAATAGCTCTCCTAGACACAGCGCGATGTCAACCCCCAATACCGGGAGAGACGAATCCTGTCTAACCGTCACTGCCTCCAAGTGCTTCGGGACTGCTCCCAACTACTACCTGTTTGCACGACTCAGTAGAGCCGTGGTAGGGTAGTAATCAAAGAACAGTGGGAACACACTCGAGGCGAAGTGATAGTGTCAAGTCAGCGGACTAAGCTGTACTCATGTCACCTGGGAACTGATAACTGAAGATAGGTATATTACCAACCAACAGTTCCCGAGGAGTCCTGTCCAGTGTACCCGTAACTTAACGAGCACCCGCATACTATCCCAAGTACAACGTACTAACGGCTGTGGGACAGACCGTCTCCCACACTGGGATGAGAAGGGCATACGCTAGTCTACTCCGGAGTATCGATGCCCTGTCTCGATAGTCCAACGACCAGGGACCTGTATAAGGATGTGCTTATAGATTACCCAGCCCCCACGAGTGTGATCGCCATCACAACGCCGGTAATCAAGCAAAGATCCTAAGGGCTCTACTAATGCGTATAGGTGATATAATAAATAAACACACATGTACACATTACATCAGAGACATACCAAGTAGCATACTACTATATTGAGCAAGATTGTCTGTACAACTGTGAATATCCCAAGCTTCCATCAAGTAAAATACATAATAGTATGATACAGTAATGGCCTCTTGGGCATATACACTAACAATCTCCCACTTGCACTAAGGCCATGTACTGGCGTATCGAAGACCTATCATCTCGATCAGCCGCTCGAACTGAGTCTGGGGTAAAGCCTTCGTGAATGGGTCCGCAGTGTTGTCCTTTGTGTCCACTCTCCGCACCTCGATCTCCTGTCGATCAATGATCTCCCTGATCAGGTGATACCGCCTTAAGATGTGCCTGGATTTCTGATGGGACCTTGGTTCCTTCGCTAAAGCTATAGCCCCATTGTTATCGCAATACAAAGGTATTGGGTCAACAATGGACGGAACCACCTGAAGTTCACTAATGAACTTCTTAATCCAGACCGCCTCTTTTACGGCATCGGTTGCAGCAATGTATTCAGCCTCCATCGTCGAGTCTGCGACGGTATCCTGCTTGGAACTCCTCCAACATACCGCCCCTCCGTTGAGGGTAAGCACAAAACCCGACACGGACTTGCTGTCATCTTTGTCACTCTGGAAGCTTGAATCGGTAAAGGACTCGACCCTGAGGTCTCCATTACCGTAAACCAGGAACATCTCCTTAGTCCTTCTTAGGTACTTTAGAATGTTCTTCACTGCTGTCCAGTGGTCCTCCCCTGGGTCTGACTGATACCGGCTTACCGTGCTCAACGCGTAAGCTACATCTGGTCTTATACATAGCATCGCATACATTATAGATCCTACCGCCAAAGCGTAGGGTATAGTGCTCATGCGAACCCTCTCCTCGTCTGTCTTAGGAGACATCTTCTTGGAGAGGGTAATTCCGTGCAATGCGGGTATGTTACCGCGCTTGGAACCCTCCATACTAAATCTCTTTAGTACGGTCTCTATGTACCTGGACTGTGAAAGTCCCAACAGTTTCTTGGATCTATCTCTATAGATCTTGATCCCCAGAATGTACGAGGCATCACCCAGGTCCTTCATGGAGAACCTTTGCGACAAAAACAGCTTGACCGATTGTAGCATAGGAATGTCATTTCCTATCAAAAGAATGTCGTCCACGTACAAGACTAGGAATACGACAGTTCGTCCTACAATCTTCTTATATACACAGGGTTCATCTTCGTTCTTGATGAAATCAAATTCCTTGATTGCCTCATCAAAACAGATGTTCCAGCTCCACGATGCCTGCTTTAATCCATAAATGGATTTAAGCAACTTGCACACCTTTCCGCTGCTCCCACTGTCTACGAAACCTTCTGGTTGATCCATGTAAACGCACTCTTCCAAACAACAATTTAGGAAAGCCGTTTTAACATCCATCTGCCAGATTTCATAGTCATGGAAGGCAGCAATGGCAAGTAGGATCCGAATGGATTTAAGCATAGCCACTGGAGAAAAAGTCTCGTCATAGTCCAAACAAGGTCTTTGACGAAAACCTTTTGCAACGAGTCTAGCTTAATAGGTTTCCACCTGCCCATCTACACCAAGTTTCCTTTTGTAGATCCATTTGCATCCAACGGGTTTTACCCCAGGTGGAGCAATATCCAAGGTCCACACTTTATTGGCGTACATGGACTCCATTTCGGATTGCATTGCTTCCTGCCACTTATCAGAGTCCCTACTGATAATGGCCTGCCTGAAACTGGTAGGGCCATCTTCTTCCAAGATGCAATCCTCTCGATCCCCGTCAATGAGAAAACCGTAGTATCTCTCGGGCGGATGAGAAATCCTACCAGATCTGCGGAGTGGCTGAGGTTCGTCTGGGGTTATTGAATCCTGAGGTTCTGTCAAATTTTCAGTTTCAGTTTGTGGTCGCTGAATTTCTTCCAATTCTACCGTGCTCCCACTAATTTCTTTTGCAAGAAACTCCGTTTCTAAGAAAACGGCATGCTGAGCAACAAACACCTTCTGTTCCTCGGTGTGGTAGAATAGATATCCATAACCATTCTTTGGATATCCCACAAACTTGCATAAAACTGATCGTGCCTCCAGTTTATCCGGTTTATGCGATTTAACATAAGCCGGACAACCCCATATCTTAGATCTTTTAAGATATGGTCTCTTTCCATTCCATATCTCGAACGGAGTCTTAGGCACTGATTTAGACGGAACATCATTCAATAGGTATGCTGCTGTCAATAGCGCATGTCCCCAAAATGAAAGAGGTAACTCGGCATTACTCATCATGGAGCGAACCATATCCAGTAGGGTACGATTCCTCCGTTCCGAAACACCGTTGTGCTGTGGTGTATAAGGAGGAGTAAGCTGAGAGAGAATACCATTCTCTTTTAAGTAATCTAGGAATTCCGTGCTTAAGTACTCCCCTCCCCTGTCAGATCGGAGGATCTTGATACTTTTGCCTGTCTGGTTCTCTACTTCGTTTCTGAATTCCTTGAATTTCTCAAAAGCTTCAGATTTGTGTTTCATCAGATACACATATCCGAACCTAGAGAGATCGTCAGTGAATGTGATGAAGTACGAGAACCCACCCCTTGCATGTATAGACATCGGACCACATACATCACTATGTACGAGTCCCAAGAGCTCGGTTGCTCTTTCTCCATGTCCGGTGAACGGAGATTTGGTCATCTTCCCTTTGAGACAAGACTGACAAGTTCCATAAGATGAAAACTCAAATGCATTCAAGAGTCCATCTTTATGCAACTTACTCAGTCTTTTCTCTCCGATATGACCAAGTCTACAATGCCACAAGTAGGATTCATTCGTATCTGAATTCTTCCTCTTGCGTGTGTTTTGTATATTGAGAACTGTATTCTGATTTAGAACGTAGATACCATTACACAGTGTACCCTCTGCAACCAGTACCTTATGAAGGTAAATGTTCATGATATTCTTTTCAAGAACAAAGTTATATCCATCTTTATCGAGTAAAGACACTGATATGATGTTGCAAACCATGGAGGGTACATAGTAGCAATCGTTCAAAATCATAGTCTTGCCATTTGGCAATACTAGGTGATATTCACCGACGGCTGCCGCATAAACTTGTGCTCCGTTCGCTACTCTGAGCGACATATCACCCGGTGCAACTTTCCTACTTTTTCTCAGTCCCTGTAATAAATTACAGATATGAGATCCTGATCCGGTATCAAGTACCCAGGAGGTAGGGCTGACCGTAAAACAGTTCTCAATTACAAGAACACCTGAAGTAGATGCAAAACCATGCTTCTTCTTCAACTGGGTATCCTGGAAGTCCATACTTTCCTCTTTCCCATTCTCATACTCATGACTATTGTCACAAGTTAGAGCTGAACCAACTTTCCCCAGTCCCGAATAAGAATTCGGATCGGTCAAGCGATACATTTAATTATCTTGATTAGGGCGTGAAAAGGTTGCTGCCTGGAGAGAGAGAAAAGAAACACTCAGCGTATGCTCTTGCAAGATTAGATTGGTTTATTAATTTATCTAACCAGGATGTCTCCCACTGTTTCCTCAAAGTCTTCTTAAAACCTTTTTAAAAGAAGAACTAGCCGGGTTTTAATTCACGTCACAATACTTGCTTAACCTTTCAGCCAGGCTAGTGTCGGTACTCCGAGGGAGGTTTTCCAACGCTTTCGCGAAGTTCCTTAATTAAAGAACCGCTTTTCCCTGGGGGCGTAACCCTGCTAACACCTTTCTAGACACCTACTAGGTTTATAGCATTGATCGTTAAGTGAAATAATCTTCCGAGAGTAAACCAACTCAGCAGTGGGATCGGGATCCAACTGTCATTGTGTGATAACCTAAATGGAATCCACTCTAGTCACCACACTCCAGAAGGTATGCTAAATCTGCAAGTTTCAGTTCTTTTGAAACTCCCGATGTGGTTTTTGCCCCAACGGTTCATGACCTTGACTAGGTCAACAAGCCATAAACTGTTAGACAAGTTCTACCCGTCATAATCCTGATTGCATTAGACCCACCCGTACGTGCCCTTGACTAGGTCAACAAGGCCGCACGACTGTCCTAACCAATCACATTTGCAATCCACAGAAAAATATTATTTAGCTACCGTTCACTACGCCTTGACTAGGTCAACAAACGCAGCACGAATACCGAATAATATTAATCCGAAATGACGGAGGGCTACGGCTGGGTTCTTGGCGAAAAACCCGTTAACGTAATGAACTTGATATCGTTGAAGGAACATGATTGCACCCTTTTTGAAAATATAGTGGCGAAAACTTTTGCTAAAGAGGTCACTCCCTGTGAAGGGATCTCGGCTCTTTCCTCGTCGAAAGAGGTGCAGGATATTCCAAACTGAATACCTCGATGCAAAGTAAGCATAATCGACTATAGTGAAGTTATTACCCTGACGCAAACTTTTGTCCAAGGGGTCACTCCCGATGAAGGGATCTCGGCACTTGCCTCGTCGACTGAGGTGCTGGGCATTCACAACCGAATACCGCTATGCAAAACAAAAATGAACGTCCTTGCAATAACAGCTTTTTGAAAAATTGTTCCAACAACGTCTTTTAGGTTTATTTTCTTGCATTAGTTCTTTTAATGCGTCCCATCATTTAATCCTACCATTGCAGAAAACAACCAAAATATGACGTACGCTTATGCCATTCGCATTCGCCACGGCGCCCCGTCATCACCCGTTAGGTTACTTAACTAACGACAGAGCGGGGGCTGGGCTAGCGCGGCTGTAAAACATAAGCAACGCCTAAATAGTTATTATATATAAATATATAGCAATGATAGACATTACAGATCACAGATGAATACATTGGATATACTAGGAATCCGCAATGCGTTCGAGCCTGCAACGTAAAGCGGATTACACGGTCGCGGTGAATAGCCAATACCCCACCCAAGACCCCTACGGGTGCGGCAAACTACCCGCCAAGCACCCGAAGCGAAGAAACCTCCCTCACCACCGTGAGTAGGCCACTTGGCACTTCGAGATACCCGGTAGTTTGTGCACCCCTCCATGGGTCTATCCTAGGAGCAAAAACAGTAAAAAGAATTATACAATGACGGCAACAACCCCGACCCGGTTGTGCGGCCATACAAATAATATTATTACATCAATTTACATTTACAATGAATGAAAGAAAACAAAAGCTCATCTCACATCCACCCCGGCTATTCACCCGCGACAATCCAATCCATTCATATCCACAAACCAATAACAATCACAGATCACAGAGATGTATAACCCCGACTAATCGACTTATAGCGATTAGCCGACGTTCAATACATACAAGCATCACAGATATAACCGATATAGTTAAAGTGTAGTGAAGTTCCGAAAAAATACGGATTTATAGGCCCCCAAAAGTAAATTTTAGTTCTGGAAAATCTGGGCACATATAACATATCCTAAAAATCCCAAAACCAACACAGAAACACTCTGTACCAAAATCGAAGCAGAGAGGGGACCAGACGGCCGCGCTTCCGCGGCAAGAGCTTCCTTTTGCCGCGGATCCGCTCTCCTCTGATCGCCTCTCTGGTTCGTATTTGGTGGTTTTCTATACAAAAGCCTGAGATAATTTTTGGTGTATAACAAATGTCATTTTGGCCAGAAAAAAAATTAACAGAAACTAGGGTTTTGCAAAGTTTGGTTTTTGGATTTTCCGGTTTCGAAACTTCGTTACACTTCACTACCTAGCTAGTTTAAGTTTAGTTAGGCTCTGATACCACTGTTAGGTCCACGTTGCCCACCCCGGTGCTTACGGGGAGACGGAAAACATAATAAAAAACGGATTTTTATCGACTTAGGCAACATGGACCGAGCTTGTGAGGATCATTGCTAAACAAAAACTAGCTAAAACAAACTAACAACTAGCTAAGTTGTAGAAAGGTTATACCTTGAGCTCGAAGTCCTTCTCTCCTTGCTCGTCGGAATGGTAGAAAGACCTCACCTTGCTTGTCTTCTTCCGTCAAAGAAGGATCCACCCGAAAGCCTCGACCTTTAGCTTCAACTCCAAGCTAGGAGTAACTAGAGTGCAAGAAATGCTAAGACTTGAACCCTAGAAGAGAGTAGAGAAGATCAAGTGAAGGTTTTTCTCAAGCTTTTTGTTTCTCAACACATGAGACGGAGAGAGCTTGAGAGAGAGGATGAGCAAGAGAGAGAAATGATATGAGATAATGAATAATTAGTGAGCCATTCTCACTAATATGTGTGTAATATTTTAATTCCATAATTAGCTAGAAAATTGTCATGGTTTAATCAAGAGGTGACCATTATCATTTCAATATTAATGCAAATTGCAAGGATCAAAGAGCATCTTCCAAATGAAATGATTATGGTCAAGTTGTCAACATGGTCAACAAGTCAATGAAGTCAAATGGTCAACAACAACAACCATGCACAATAATTAAGCTAATTATCAATTAACAATAATACACACAAAAGCAATAGGGTTAATAAAATGACAATAGTCATTAACCCTAAACAAGGTCCTCTCCCTCAATCTCAAGCAACTGTGCATACGCACCCGCATTCGTGATCCGAGGAACACGAATACACTGAGAAAAACCAATCTCGAATCATATACTAGGATCCGGCTTAAACCAAAGCCCGCTAGTATAAACTGTCCGGACAGCAAACGTGCACAAGTGCGCGGATGCGAACGAACCCTGTCACAAAACCATGCGACCTCTACTCATTTTGCCTAAAGGCGAATAGCTCTCAGTGTGGGACTCTAAAGACTCGACACTACGCAGGCAGTGGGTTTAACCACTGACCGCAAGCGGCACTAGCTGTACGTAACGGTCCCCAGGTAGATGTCGATAAGAAGATCGACGAGGTGAACCCCATCTGCACTCCTACTGAGCCTGTATGTGACAGTCTCCGTACAGTCCGGTCTGTTCGTCTGATACATCGCATGAAGGGCCTAGGGGGGCGTTGAACGTCAGTCCCCTAATAGCGGTACAAGTCATGTCGGAGTGTAGCCCAATACACCCTGAGATAACACTGGAACCTACCAGTAGATCTCGCTTGCCCTGGCCAGGGACAACTTGTGTAATGGCTCTCCTAGACACAGAGCGATATCAACCCCCAATACCGGGAGAGACGAATCCTGTCTAACCGTCACTGCCTACAAGTGCTTCGGGACTGCTCCCAACTACTACCTGTTTGCACGACTCAGTAGAGCCGTGGTAGGGTAGTAATCAAAGAACAGTGGGAACACACTCGAGGCGAAGTGATAGTGTCAAGTCAGCGGACTAAGCTGTACTCATGTCACCTGGGAACTGATAACTGACGATAGGTATATTACCAACCAACAGTTCCCGACGAGTCCTTTCCAGTGTACCCGTAACCTAACGAGCACCCGCATACTATCCCAAGTACAACGTACTAACGGCTGTGGGACAGACTGTCTCCCACACTGGGATGAGAAGCGCATACGCTAGTCTACTCCGGAGTATCGATGCCCTGTCTCGATAGTCCAACGACCAGGGACCTGTATAATGATGTGCTTATAGATTACCCAGCCCCCACGAGTGTGATCGCCATCACAACGCCGGTAATCAAGCAAAGATCCTAAGGGCTCTACTAATGCGTATAGGTGATATAATAAATAAACACACATGTACACATTACAGCAGAGACAAACCAAGTAGAATACTACTATATTGAGCAAGATTGTCTGTACAACTGTGAATATCCCAAGCTTCCATCAAGTAATATACATACTAGTATAATACAGTAATGGCCTCTAGGGCATATACACTAACAGAACACTTATACCTGTACACATACATAGATGATTCCGGCTTGATTAGAGATTTGGGAACCGCGAGATATTCTTTAAAACCGATTCATTTTAAAAGGAGCGGTTTCCCTCGACATGCGCACATTACTATTCCATGTTGCATGACTTACTGATATGCTTACCTTTCTTTACATGTCGCATACATCATGTTTGATTATACGCATTGAGATATGTTGTTTCTATGAAATTTCTGGATTTGGGGACCGTGGATATTTTAAAAGAAAATATGTAATTGTTTTAAAAAATCCGGTCACCCTTGATATGATATTTCAGTGCGTCCACCATGAGTTTTCTCGGTTCCAGAGAGCTTGTGTGGGTATACCCAATTCGAGGAGCGGTAGGCACCGATTGCGGGTACATGGTGGACCCGATGAGGTACCCCGGGGCAAGAAGACTCGTATATGCTAGACGGTGAGCCCGGCAGGGGAGTACTACCTACCGGTGATAGTATTTGGGACCCATCGGTTATCAGGGGATGCCAACTGTAGTCATGAGATGGATATGAGGGCAGACCAGGGCGTGCGGCGCCTGAGATACATGATGCTAGGCACAGGTGTTCATGATGTTTTCGAGTGTCGATGCTAGGCACTCAGGTTCCATGATTTGATTATATCCTCATATTTCCATGCATATGCTTTACGATATTTACATGCATGATGCTTGTTGTTATTGGGTGACACGTGGACGGGATCCACCGATTTACAGATATTGATTTCCTAGTTGGAGGACATCCACATACTACTAGATTCATGTTATAGCTGGCATTGATTCATATTACTCTATGCAGACATACCTCATATTTATGACATGTTCTTACCTGAGGAATTGGCGAGTACTTGGCACTGCATACATGTATAGATGTTACATTGCCACCTAAGCATGCTTCAGACTTATTCATTTGAGGTTTATATTTGTTGATCGTATGACCTAGGATTGCGTCATTCATGCGATTTTCTGTTCGTAGATGTTCATCTATTCACGAGTTGGCAACTCACCCCCATTGTGCCCCAGTTCTTGCAGGTGTTTGCCGTACAGGGTTCATTACGGCTTGCGGCACTGCTTCTTTCGGGTGATTTGCTAGTAGGTGGGTTTATTTGTATCGTACCCATCATTATACATTGTATATTATATTCAGTTGTATCTAGAAGTTCCATCAACCAAACATGTACTTATTTGAAATAGAGACCAGTGTTGATTATTCTTTCGACCTTAGTGTCGCACGTTATATTTCTCTGGGTTTCATGCTGTTGAGTTTCCTTTCTGTTGTGATCCTCGCATTTAGGCATTGTATATTATATTGCAGACTGGTTGTTTTACATATGGTTTTTCCTTCACTCCATTGCTTTCTTGGTTTGGATTTCTGGGCTCGGCTTACTTAGAGTACGTACGCCTTGAGACGTTCGTAGCCTAATTGTCGGTCATGTTCCGTACTTTCGGGTCATGATAAAGTTGGTATCAAAGCGTTAGGTTTTTACCTTCGGAGCATAGGATGACCCTTGGTTGATGGAATAAGTGACTAAAGTTGAGTGACGTACCGTGGGTATGTCCGCGGCATACTTACGATACACCACTCCACTTAAGAAGCCTTAGGATGTACATTTCCTTGTTCAGTATCATATTCATTCCTGATCTAGCCTCAACGGTACCCGTTATGGTTTACTGCCACGATTACGTGCAGGGAGAGCTACGGCTAGAGTTGCGGTCAGCATGAGCTCGTTGCGTACGAGGACTGACCGAGGCATATTCTGGCGACACACGATGGTAGAGATGTGTCTTTTTGATTGTGTTTCCTGGTGTCATGAGAACGTCTCGAGCTAGTATTGATGATTGTGCCCTCTTGTGGAGGGGGGCTCTTGGTTTTACACCGGATGATCGGGCCATGGTTAGAGCTGCCAGTTGAGAGAGGACTGTCGATGTACAACATACCTCAGAGATTATGATGCCGCCTACCGTGCAGGCAGATGAGCCAGCTATTGCTGAGATCGATAGGATGTCGCTTCCGGAGCTTACGAGCTGAGATCGCCGGAGCTTCCCGGCAGATATGAGACAGATGATATCTAGTCTACCCGAATTGAGAGACGAAAGTGGTTCGTCCGATTTAGGCGCCGGAGCAGACCCAATTGAGCTGAAGATTTCCAGTGTGGGGAGTCTTACTCAGATCTAGAGCAGTCCGATTTGGAGATGACCGCCAAGGTATCGCCTTTCCTAGAGGATTGAGGCGCTGATCAGCGTACAGACGAAGGAGCCAGTTGTTGCTGCGAACAACGAGATGATTGCCCCAGATGTTGGAGCTATCGCAATACGGGTTGTACTAAGAGATGATAGAAGGCCGCTAGTCACCGAGGATGAATGACTAGAACATGTGGTGTAGGGGTGTTTTTCGTCACCCTATTGAGATGGGAATACGCGCGCGCTTGTCAGGCGTACTGCAGATTCCCCCTGCCTAGGGTAGGCCGGGGTTTAATGATTGTGGGGATCCGAATCTCCGGCAGCCGCGGACTAAGCTGCCGTTAATTACCCCTCGCCTTTGGGGCGAGGGAACCTCCGATTAACGGGTTAAAATGGTCATGCGAACTCAATGTGCAGTGTACGTGTGTTGTGTTTTGAAAGGGGGATTTGGATATATCGGGAGCCACGAAGAATTTCTATGGGGGTCCCGCTACCCGGATAGCGGGCTGGGGGTCAAGGGGGTTAGCAGCCCCCTTGCGGGGTGCAGGGCAGCGCCCCGTTAGAAATTTTTTTCTAACAGGGACAGTGTCGCGGAGTATGTGTGTGTGTAAATATGTATACATATGTATATATATATATATGTATGTACATAAAAAGAGGGGGGAAAGGCATCCAAACGATGCGTGGGGCAGCACCTTGGGCGCTGTGCGCCTAGGTATTGTCCGCTAAGGCGCTAGAGTGCCACGTGTCGGCACTTGGGCGCTCTGCGCTTGAGCGCTCTGCGCTTGAGCGCAAGCGCGCCACGTGTCGGCATGGGGGAGACTTGCGCTCGAGCGCTTGCGCTGGAGCGCAAGTGCGCCACGTGTCGACACGGGGGCGACTTGCGCCTGAGCGCTTGCGCTTGAGCGCAAGCGCGCCATGTGTCGGCACTGGGGAGACTTGCGCTCGAGCGCTTGCACTTGAGCGCAAGTTCGCCACGTGTCGACACGGGGGCGACTTGCGCCTGAACGGTTGCGCTTGAGCGCAAGCGCGCCACGTGTCGGCACGGGGGCGACTTACGCCTGAGCGCTTGCGCTTGAGCGCAAGCACGCCACGTGTCGGCACGGGGGAAACTTGCGCTCGAGCGCTTGCGCTTGGGCGCAAGCGCGCCACGTGTCGGCACCGGGGCGACTTGCGCTCGGGCTCTTGCAGCAGTCTTCAATGGTATGGCTCAGCACTCTATGGTATGGGCTGTATATGGGACTGCCGGTCATATTCATTTCATGTGGCCTCTTCGGGATAGGCAGTTGCAGGCCATTGTTCAGGGCTTCCTCGAATATATCGCGGACCTCATCCCTCCTAAAGGAGTACACCTTCTTCCTTCTCTCCGTCAGAGTAGGTGCCCTCACTGACGCCGGTCCCTGAGGCCGATCAATCTTTGATTCGCCCTGCACATGTCTGGAAGGGTTAGGTTCCCGAAAGGCTTCGGTCTCCATTTGCATGAAATCGGCGGTCGTAGCTTGACTGTTTGCTAACACGCCTTTAGACAGTTCTATCTCTCCAGTCTTATATTGCCTTTCGACCCAATTTTTGAAGACGAAGCAGTCCTCAATGGAATGACCTATCACCCTGTTATAGGGGCAATATTTTGGGTCGTCGGTCATATTCTCTTCTTGCGGTCTCTTTGATTCTGGCAGTTGTAGACCGTTTCTTAGGGCGTCCCTGAATATCTTATGGACCTTTTACCTCTTGAAGGAATAGACCTTTTCCAGCTTGTCTTTCAGAGGCGATTCCCCCCCGGCGTATGTATCGGAGGGACTGGAGGATGATTGCGGCCGTTTTTCGTGAAGGCGCTCCGCTTTTAGGTTGAAAGGGATATCAGTTGGCTGCTCCCGGGTACCAATCCCTGGGTCATGAGCCAAAATTTGGTTCTGCTGTAATTGCAATCCGGCGACTTGGGTCGCGAGATCTGCCACGACGTTTGCCAGCTCGTCGACTTTGGAAAAGACCTCGGCCATCTTCTCATCCCTGTCCTGAAATTGCCTTTGAAGCCATTGGAATAATGCTTGTTCTGTAGTTCTGGCTATGACATCCGGGTAATCTTTATTGCCTGAGCTCCATTCCGTAGGAACCACGGGCTCCTCTGGCTTATCGGCCTGAGCGGGCTCTTCATCATTTAGATCGAGCCGATGCTGGGTAGCGTCAATCGTATCATCACCATGGCTGTGAAGAAGAGGATGGTTCGTTTCTTCATGTCCGGCCATGTAGACAGTGTGGGTAACACATTCAGCCATTCTTTCATCACTGGCAGCTGGTTTCGCGGAGCGGTCCGGGCTTTGGAAATTAATAAATTTTAACATGGCCAGAGCCCTAGCCCTTTTGTCGGCCCTATATCTGAGCCGCTTCTGCCTCAGCTTCTCTGCCTTAAGTGCTTGGCAGGCTTCTGCTCTTCGGGAAGCTGCCATGGGCTGAGTGATGGGGAGACTTGAGAAGACACCCAATCGAGCAGTTGTCAGAGGCGCCGCCGGAGCTTGCTCGGGGTGCGTTGTAGCTTTGTTGGTGTTGATGTCCTTGCCCCCAGCTGGGGCCAAGGAAAGTCGTTCAGACACCGACTTGCGTTTGGGTTGGGGCGCCCTCGAGATCACCACATTTGGTCTCCTGCCTTTCGAGACCGGTTTGTCTGCTACCGGGGCTTGAGGAGCTGGGATGGCGCCAACAGGCATGAACATAATAGAGCCGAATGGTAGCAGCGGCTCCTCCCATTGTCGCCCGAGACTGGCAGGAAGGACCGTCCTAGAGTCTGTCCTCATCGTGTAGGAGACGGGAGCCGTGCTGAGAGCTGAGTTCATCTTTGGAGACATTGTTGAAAAGTGATTGCTTGAAGATCTGCATGAAAAAGCATTATTTTAGTATAAATATAGACATGTATATAGATTGAGTTCGCATGAACGCTTAACTCGAAATATTGGAGGAGAGATTAGTCCCACCGGGCGTGCCTGAACCTGTAGGGGTGTTTTTCGTCACCCCATTGAGATAGGAATACGCGCACGCTTGTCAGGCGTACTAAAGATTCCCCCTGCCTAGGGTAGGACGGGGTTTAATAATTGTGGGGATACGAATCTCCGGCAGCCGCGGACTAAGCTGCCGTTAATTACCCCTCGCCTTTGGGGCGAGGGAACCTCCGATTAACGGGTTAAAATGGTCATGCGAACTCAATGTGCAGTGTACGTGTGTTGTGTTTTGAAAGGAGGGTTTGGATATATCGGGAGCCGCGCATAGTTTCTACGGGGGTCCCACTACCCGGATAGCGGGCTGGGGGTCAAGGGGGCAAGCAGCCCCCTTGCGGGGTGCAGGGCAGCGCCCCGTTAGAAATTTTTTTCTAACAGGGACAGTGTCGCGGAGTATGTGTGTGTGTAAATATGTATACATATGTATATATATATATATATATGTATGTACATAAAAAGAGGGGGAAAAGGCATCCAAAGGATGCGTGGGGCAGCATCTTGGGCGCTGTGCGCCTAGGTATTGTGCGCTCAGGCGCTAGAGTGCCATGTGTCGGCACGTGGGCGCTCTGCGCTTGAGCGCAAGCGCGCCACGTGTCGGCACGAGGGAGACTTGTGCTCGAGCGCTTGCGCTTGAGCGCAAGCGCGCCACGTGTCGGCACGGGGGAGACTTGCGCCAGAGCGCTTGCGCTTGAGCGCAAGCGCGCCACGTGTCGGCACGGGGGAGACTTGCGCCAGAGCGCTTGCGCTGGAGCGCAAGTTCTCCACGTGTCGACACGGGGGCGACTTGCGCCTGAACGGTTGAGCTTGAGCGCAAGCGCACCACGTGTCGGCACGGGGGTGACTTACGCCTGATCGCTTGCGCTTGAGCGCAAGCACTCCACGTGTCGGCACGGGGGAGACTTGCGCTCGAGCGCTTGCGCTTGGGCGCAAGCACGCCACGTGTCGGCACCGGGGCGACTTGCGCTCGAGCGCTTGCGCTGGAACGCAAGCGAGCCATGTGTCGGCACCGGGGCGACTTGCGCCCGGGCGCTTGCGCTTGAGCGCAAGCGCGCCACATGTCGGCACATGGGCGACTTGCGCTCGGGCGCTTGCGCTTAAGCGCAAGCGCACCACGTGTCGGCACGCGGGCGCTCTGCGCTTGAGCGCCGGCGAGAAAAAGAGGCTTTTAGCCAAAAAAAAGAAGCTATGCTTCAGAAAGGAAATATTAGTTATATATATATATATATATATATGGAGTTAAAACTCCTAAAAATGTTTTTGAAGCTGATGAAGGGGCTTCTTCTTCTTCCTCCTATTGTTTGGCCGGATCTTGAAGATCAAGAAGTAGGAGATTTTAAAAATCACTCCTTTTTGAGATCTGATGGGAGATCTGAGTTCCCCTTTGTGGGTTTTGTGGTGGAAAACTACTTAGTTTTGGAAAAGAAAGAGTAAAACTCTTGATTTAATTCAAAAGAAATGAGAAGGTTTAGAACCTTGGAGAAGGAGCAGGAGGCACAAAGAACCCTAGTTTTGGGGGGAATGAAAAAGTGTTATTTTTTATTCATCATCATGTTGCCTTATATAGGCTTACATATTTACACATAGCCCCTTGGGCTTTGCAAAATGGCTTTTTGCCAATCCCATGGCTCATGTGCCATTTCATTTTTGCACATAAGCCATGGGCTTACAAAATATTGGCTTTATGCCGATTTTGTTTACATTCATGCATAAACAATTACATAAAAATTATTTATTACATGATTTTGTTGTTGGCATGGGGAAGCTGGCTGCGGGCTCGACTTGGGCATGGGCCTGCTTGACCTGGGCTTGGGCCCACCTAGCTTGGGGGTTGACCTTGAC
Organism: Agapanthus africanus; assembly: GCA_030015575.1. NCBI lineage: Eukaryota > Viridiplantae > Streptophyta > Magnoliopsida > Asparagales > Amaryllidaceae > Agapanthus > Agapanthus africanus. The sequence goes on from JASDDO010000016.1 coordinate 213,637,757, forward strand.
TTTGACTCGGTCAACCGGGGTGTAAATTTTGACTTCAACAAAGTGCCCCCCATCAATAAATGCACACCACATATGTGGGTCGTGTGCATGAAATTGATGGATCTTCTTTCATGTGGAGGCGACTTGCTTTGGTTCCCACTTTTTGGGTTGCACTGCCCTTTTAACGACATGGACGGTCGACGCTTGACGCGTCTCCGAGACGGAGTGTCCGTGGTAGACGTTTCCCTGGCCCGGAGCGATCTGGTTCCTGCTTTGTAGGAAGCCTGTACTGCCATTTTTGCGACGTGGACGGTCGACGCTTGACGCGTCTCCGAGACGGAGTGTCCGTGGTAGACATTTCCCTGACCCGGAGTGATTTGGTTCCTGATTTGTGGGGAGCCTGCACTGCCCGTTTTGCGACATGGACGGTCGACGCTTGACGCGTCTCCGAGACGGAGTGTCCGTGGTAGACTTTTCCCTGGCCCGGATAGCGGGCTGGGGGTCAAGGGGGCTAGTAGCCCCCTTGCGAGGTGTGGGGCAGCGCCCCGTTAGAAATTTTTTTCTAACAGGGACAGTGTCGCGGAGTATGTGTGTGTGTAAATATGTATACATATGTGTATATATATATGTACGTACATAAAAAGAGGGGGAAAAGGCATCCAAAGGATGCGTGGGGCAGCACCTTGGGCGCTGTGCGCCTAGGTATTGTGCGCTCAAGCGCTAGAGTGCCACGTGTCGGCACGTGGGCGCTCTGCTCTTGAGCGCAAGAGCGCCACGTGTCGGCATGGGGAGACTTGCGCTCGAGTGCTTGCGCTTGAGTGCAAGTGCGCCACGTGTCGACACAGGGGCGACTTGCGCCTGAGCGCTTGTGCTTCAGCGCAAGTTCGCCACGTGTCGGCATGGGGGAGACTTTCGCTCGAGCGCTTGCGCTTGAGCGCAAGCGCGCCATGTGTCAGCACGGGGGAGACTTACGCCTGAACGGTTGCGCTTGAGCGCAAGCGCGCCACGTGTCGGCATGGGGGAGACTTGCGCTCGAGCGCTTGCGCTTGGGCGCAAGCGCGCCACGTGTCGGCACCGGGGCGACTTGCGCTCGGGCGCTTGCGCTTGAGCGCAAGCGTGCCACGTGTCGGCACGTGGGCGACTTGCGCTCGGGCGCTTGCGCGTGAGCGCAAGCGCACCACGTGTCGGTACGCGGGCATTCTGGGCTTGAGCGCCGGCGAGAAAAAGAGGCTTTTAGCCTAAAAAAACAGAAGCTATGCTTCAGAAAGGAAATATTTGTTGTTATATATATATATATGGAGTTAAAACTCCTAAAAATGTTTTTGAAGCTGATGAAGGGGGTTCTTCTTCTTCCTCCTGTTGTTTGGCCGGATCTTGAAGATCAAGAAGTAGGAGATTTTAAAAATCACTCATTTTTGAGATCTGATGGGAGATCTGAGTTCCCCTTTGTGGGTTTTGTGGTGGAAAACTACTTAGTTTTGGAAAAGAAAAAGTAAAACTCTTGATTTAATTCAAAATAAATGAGAAGGTTTAGAACCTTGGAGAAGGAGTAGGAGGCACAAAGAACCCTAGTTTTGGGGGGAATGAAAAAGTGTTATTTTTTATTCATCATCATGTTGCCTTATATAGGCTTACATATTTACACATAGCCCCTTGGGCTTTGCAAAATGGCTTTCTGCCTATCCCATGGCTCATGTGCCATTTCATTTTTGCACATAAGCCATGGGCTTACAAAATATTGGCTTTATGCCGATTTTGTTTACATTCATGCATAAACAATTACATAAAAATTATTTATTACATGATTTTGTTGTTGGCATGGGGAGGCAGGCTGCGGGCTCGACTTGGGCATGGGCCTGCTTGACCTGGGCTTGGGCCCACCTAGCTTGGGGGTTGACCTTGACTTTGACTCGGTCAACCGGGGTGTAAATTTTGACTTCAACAAAGTGCCCCCCATCAATAAATGCACACCACATATGTGGGTCGTGTGCATGAAATTGATGGATCTTCTTTCATGTGGAGGCGACTTGCTTTGGTTCCCACTTTTTGGGTTGCACTGCCCTTTTAACGACATGGACGGTCGATGCTTGACGCGTCTCCGAGACGGAGTGTCCGTGGTAGACGTTTCCCTGGCCCGGAGCGATCTCGTTCCTGCTTTGTAGGAAGCCTGTTCTGCCATTTTTGCGACGTGGACGGTCGACGCTTGACGTGTCTCCGAGACGGAGTGTCCGTGGTAGACGTTTCCCTGACCCGGAGTGATTTGGTTCCTGATTTGTGGGGAGCCTGCACTGCCCGTTTTGCGACATGGACGGTCGACGCTTGACGCGTCTCCGAGACGGAGTGTCCGTGGTAGACTTTTCCCTGGCCCGGAGTGATCTGGTTCCCTCTTTGTAGGAATCCTGCGCTGCCCTTTTTGCGACATGGACGGTCGGTGTTGCCATTTTAGCGACATGGACGGTCGTTTCTTCCCTTTTTGCGACTTGGACGGTCGACGCTCTGTTACGGAGCGATTTGGGTTCCCAATTTGCGGGAGCCTGCACTGCCCTTTTTGTGACATAGACGGTCGACGCTCTGTTACGAAGCGATTTGGGTTCCCAATTTGCGAGAGCCTGCACTGCCCTTTTTGCGACATGGACGGTCGACGCTCTGTTACGAAGCGATTTGGGTTCCCAATTTGCGGGAGCCTACACTGCCCTTTTTGCGACATAGACGGTCGACGCTCTGATCCGGAGCGATTTGGGTTTCCAATTTGCGGGAGCCTGCGCTGCCCTTTTTGCGACATAGACGGTCGACGCTCTGTTACGAAGCGATTTGGGTTCCCAATTTACGGGAGCCTGCACTGCCCTTTTTGCGACATAGACGGTCGACGCTCTGTTACGAAGTGATTTGGGTTCCAAATTTGCGGGAGCCTGCACTGCCCTTTTTGCGACATAGACGGTCGACGCTCTCATCCGGAGCGATTTCGGTTCCCAATTTGCGGGATTCTGCGCTGCCCTTTTTGCGACATAGACGGTCGACGCTCTGTTACGAAGCGATTTGGGTTCCCAATTTGCGGGAGCCTGCACTGCCCTTTTTGCGACATAGACAGTCGACGCTCTGATCCGGAGCGATTTGGGTACTCAATTTACGGGAGCCTGCGCTGCCCTTTTTGCGACAGAGACGGTCGACGCTCTGTTACGAAGCGATTTGGGTTCCCAATTTGCGGGAGCCTGCACTGCCCTTTTTGCGACATAGACGGTCGACGCTCTGTTACGAAGCGATTTGGGTTCCCAATTTGCGGGAGCCTGCACTGCCCTTTTTGCGACATAGACGGTCGACGCTCTGATCCGGAGCGATTTGGGTTCCCAATTTGCGGGAGCCTGCACTGCCCTTTTTGCGACATAGACGGTCGACGCTTGACGCGTCTCCGAGGCGGAGTGTCCGTGGTAGACTTTTCCCTGGCCCGGAGTGATCTGTTTCCTGCTTTGTAAGAAGCATGCACTGCCCTTTTTGCGACATGGACGGTCGACGCTCTGATCCGAAGCGATTTGGTTCCCGATTTGTGAGAAGCCCGCACTGCCCGTTCTGCGCTTGAGCGCTCTGCGCTGGAGCGCTGGGCGCTGGAGCGCAAGCGCGCCCCGTGTCGGCACGGGGGAGACTTGTGCTCGAGCGCAACTGCGCCACGTGTCGACACGGGGGCGACTTGCGCCTGAGCGCTTGCGCTTGAGCGCAAGCGCGCCACGTGTCGGCACGGGGGAGACTTGCGCTCGAGCACTTGCGCTTGAGCGCAAGTTCGCCACGTGTCGACACGGGGGCGACTTTCGCCTGAACGGTTGCGCTTGAGCGCAAGCGCGCCACGTGTCGGCACGGGGGAGACTTGCGCTCGAGCGCTTGCGCTTGGGCGCAAGCACGCCACGTGTCGGCACCGGGGCGACTTGCGCTCAAGCGCTTGCGCTTGAACGCAAGCGCGCCACGTGTCGGCACCGGGGCGACTTGCGCTCGGGCGCTTGCGCTCGGGCGCAAGCGCGCCACGTGTCGGCACGTGGGCGACTTGCACTCGGGCGCTTGCGCTTAAGCGTAAGCGCACCACGTGTCGGCACGCGGGATCTCTGCGCTTGAGCGCAGGCGAGAAAAAGAGGCTTTTAGCCTAAAAAAACCGAAGCTATGCTTCAGAAAGGAAATATTTGTTGTTATATATATATATATGGAGTTAAAACTCCTAAAAATGTTTTTGAAGCTGATGAAGGGGGTTCTTCTTCTTCCTCCTGTTGTTTGGCCGGATCTTGAAGATCAAGAAGTAGGAGATTTTAAAAATCACTCCTTTTTGAGATCTGATGGGAGATCTGAGTTCCCCTTTGTGGGTTTTGTTGTGGAAAACTACTTAGTTTTGGAAAAGAAAGAGTAAAACTCTTGATTTAATTCAAAAGAAATGAGAAGATTTAGAACCTTGGAGAAGGAGCAGGAGGCACAAAGAACCCTAGTTTTGGGGGGAATGAAAAAGTGTTATTTTTTATTCATCATCATGTTGTCTTATATAGGCTTACTTATTTACACATAGCCCCTTGGGCTTTGCAAAATGGCTTTTTGCCTATCCCATGGCTCATGTGCCATTTCATTTTTGCACATAAGCCATGGGCTTACAAAATATTGGCTTTATGCCGATTTTGTTTACATTCATGCATAAACAATTACATAAAAATTATTTATTACATGATTTTGTTGTTGGCATGGGGAGGCTGGCAGCGGGCTCGACTTGGGCATGGGCCTGCTTGACCTGGGATTGGGCCCACCAAGCTTGGGGGTTGACCTTGACTTTGACTCGGTCAACCGGGGTGTAAATTTTGACTTCAACATGTGGATCGTTCGCTACCCCGATGTGAGGTCATCAGATAGATTGATTCCAGCTGAGACGACTTCACACGGAGACGTTGAGAGTCGACAGTTACGATCGGATGTCAGAAACCTACTATTCCAAGTTTAAAGTATTCGGCAGGACGTGTAGGTAATTCTATGGACCCTCTAGAATAATGAAACCCTAACTCGACTTAATGACCGTGTGAAAGCCTTTGAACCTTAGGGTTTACGACGGTTCTGCGGCGCCATTAATGAGGCTTAGGTTTGCCCTTCTACGGCTGGACCACCGATACTGTGGTGTGTACTCAATACTGTTAAACTGTACCCAAGATGTTGAGCTCTTAGGGGATTATGAGGTTCTGACGAGTCGATTGGATGGTTCGACATCATTCGGATATCATGTGATGGGACACACTGCTTGGGAGACTCCAGATACGAGCATAGACATTGGAGCGCAGTCCAGCAGGCCAGAGTTCGACATCGTCGACGAGATAGTTGACCAGGTTCGGATATAGGACCTCACCCAGATGTGTAGTGAGTTGATCGAGGACGGACGAGTATTGAGTATTCCTCCGATGGTTGGGACGCGTTCCCGAGAACCTGTTCGGCCAGACGTCTTCTACCGAATGATGGAGCTACAGAGTACGCCATTTCGAGTCCGTGCGAGGGACTTCGGATTGACCGAGGCCGAGAACAGTGCAGTGCGTAGATAGCATGGCTTGACGTCATAGTGGACGACGATAAAGACAAGCGGAACAAGAGGTTCGTGCGAGACGCTGACGAGCTGTCATTACCTTCCGTCGAGAATAGAGCCCTGATATCCTACTGAGGCATTTTGATATGGCCAGTATCCGAGGAAATGTGTGCGGAACACGCGGTTGTCCAGAGAACGAGAAAGGATTATGTAAGAGTACCAGCCTCCGTACAGTACGGCATAGGCAGATCGGAAGAGACCCTGAGCAGGATTCCTTCCAGGACACCGCTGCAATGATAGTTGCACCAGGATCAGATGTGTGATGTGCATTCAGAAAGCCAGAGGCCGACGCCAGTGAGATGCTGCTTTACGAGTGGTCGTGATGATTGACCGAGAGATGACCAGAGGACTGCCAGAACGGAATCGTTTCCGTTAGCACACCTGACTGGGCTGATGAGCCGATGGATGGCGAGATTGGTAAATCCACAGAGAAGATAAGGACCCAGAGACAGAGGACGCCAGACCGTGAGCAAGAGGCAAGTAGATATCTTGCGATTGTTAGTTATGTATATGCCCTAGAGGCCATTGTTGTACATTTGATGTATATTATGATGGATGCTTAGATATATACATAGAGGACTTTCTTGCTCGTCATGATAGTATGCTATTTGGTTTCACTTTATCTTAACATGTTGACTTGTATTGGTTTACTGTCTTTCTCTCACATGTTGATAAAGCCCTTAGGATCTGTACTCGACTACTGGGATTATGATGAGATCATACTAGTGGGGCCACGGTAGTCGATGAGTACATCCTATAAATGTTCCTAGTCGAGGGTATATCGAGACAGGGCATTGATACACCAGAGTAGACTAGTGTATACGCATCTTGACCCATATGATGGGCGATGGATGATCCTATAACCATCGGTGTTTGACATCAAGGATGATGTACGGGTGCTCAGTGGAGACTGGGTACACTGGACGGACTCACTGAGAACTCCCAGTTGGTGATATACCACACGTCAGATGGCAGTTCTCCGGTGACACTAGTACAGGGTAGTCTGAAGACCCGAGATCGTCATAGAGACTTGTGAGATTCCCACTGTGCTTTGATTTCCACCTTACCACGTCCAAGAGGGCGTGCAAAACGGTGGCTTTTGGGTACAGTCCCGAATCACATGGAGGCAATGAGCGATCGGAGGGGATTCATCTCTCCCGGTATAGGGAGTTGATGTTGTGCTGTGTTCGATTGGCTATAACTGGAAGTCCCTGGCCAGGGCTAATATAGAGATTTACTGGTAAGTGTTACTAGTAGTTTCTCGACCTGTTATGAGCCTCACATCGACACGACTTATCGGTTACTGGGGTCTGACGTTTACCACCCCTAGACTTGATATGCGACATATCAGACGAATAGACCGGACTGTACGGGAGTGTTACTGATTGGATTCACAGGAGAACGCACAGGCTAGCTTGTTGATCTTCTGATCGCTCAATACCTGGGTGGCTGTTACGTTTAGCTGACCGCTTGCAGCTTGTGGGTGTTTGATATGATCATCACCTGCTACCGGCGTATTGACGATTCTTTAGAGTCCTACACAGAGATTTCTTGGCTCAGGCGAAACGGAGTAGAGGCACATATGTGATATGTGCAGGACCGAGGATAATGCGATATGAGATACCGTATTATATTCTGGAGATATTTTGATATGAATCGGGACATCGGATCAAGTGTTGATTCGATGAATCGGTACATGATATATTAGACGGTTATATTCGATATAGTCGGATCGTTGGATCAAGAGTTGATTCGATGATTTAATGTATAATAATATATATGATATATTTTATTACATTATCTAATATTGGCTCACTTTATTATTTCATTTTCTCACTGGATTAATACATTGATATATATGCGATATATGTTAAATGTATTATTTTCTTTTGTTGCAAATATATAATATATATGTGATATATACTATTGTGACATGATATGATTTATTATTAAACATGTTTAAGGATGATTAAATGGGATTTGGGTTTGATTAGGGTTGCTTCTTCTTGCACATTCTAGAAGCTTTTCCTTTTGTCTTGGTTAAGATATTATGGTTGATACTTATCCTTAACCTAACCAAACCCTAACTCTAGTTTATTCTCTACAACTTCTTAGCCACTCATTCTTGACCATGGTTGATATATCAATCATATAGATTTTTTTTTCTATTCATCACAAAAGGAATTATCATTTCCATTATCATCTTCTTCTCTCTTGAGTTAAAAAGAAAAAGCTTACTAGAAATTCCATTTGTGATGATAAATTGTGAGAAAGTGAATTAAAATGAAAGCATAAATACTACTCCCTCATCCTCATCTCATCTAGCCGATGAGATTAGCGTGTTCATCTCTATAGAGTGAGAAAGTTTGGGTTTTTGCAACTTCGACGTAGATCATCGGAGATTCGGAACACTTCAAGCTAGCATGGATCGTTCGAGTCGTGGAGCCTCTCTTGAGTCCGGGAGATCGTGGATCGCGGCAAAGGGACTTCTACTCGGAGCTTGTGAACCGAAGGAGTGGACTACAAAGGTTGTAATCCCTCACACCTAGATAAAAAGTTGTTATCTCACATGTTAAACCCTAATAATCTAGCAAAGATCCCGTCTTTGGGTTGTTCGGCACATGTAGAATTTTATTCGGGCATGTTTGATGCTCTATGAACCTTCACTAGTGTGCCTAGGAACCTTTAAGTGGTATCAAAGCCTAGCAAGAGCATTAGGCGACGTGTTTACGAAGTTAAAACTCCGATCGAACCCGAATCGACAAAGTTAACCCACTCTCTGGAAATTTTTTAAAATCTGGATTTTTTCTGAATTAAAAATACCTGAAAAATACAGCAGATAAAAATAAGAATAACTGTGAAATTCGAGACTGTGATCCGTACAAACGACCGCGGAATCGCGGCCATTGCCTGCTTGGGACGCGGTTCCGCGGCCTTCATGAATGGACATTTTTTTCCCACAGTAATTCTTTATCTGTGCTTTTATAATTTCTGGTCTTTTTATATTGACTCAAAGGTTCAGTGATCTGGGGTTTGCTTTGTAATCGTAGATTCAATCGGAATATTTAAATTCGTTTTTATTTCCAGATATTTAGAAACTGTTAAACTATTTGAACGGATATCATTAACCCACATTATCCCGGCACGGCAAACTTTCAAGTGTTGAATTTTTATCGGGTTTAAATCTTTCGGAAAAATTGTACAAGTTAAGCGGTGGACCCTCTAGAAGACAACAAACCTTAACTCGATTATGTGACCATCTTGAACTGCCTTTTGAACCTTCGGGTTTGGGGCAGTACGGCGTGCCACATGTGAGGCGTTGGCTTGACCCTTCTACGGCTGGATCACTGGTACTATGACATATTCTGGGATTATTTGAACTCCGCTCAAGTGTTGAGCTATTAGGGAAATTTTGGATATTTGATTATCAGTTCGGAAAGTTTAGTACTGTCTATTTATCTGGAATGTGATACAATATGTGGAATTCATATAGTTAGGCATGAAATGCGAAGTATGTGATATTTCGGATTTACGATGTCTAAAGTGATTGTGCATTCCAAATATTGTAGTTTTACACTTTCTTTTCTGTGACCGTAAGTGTAGTATGTAGTTGTATTGCCGGTCTTCGTTGCTATACATCGGCGACGATCAGTGTATGCATACTTACTTACGTTGATGATATGTGATATTATGTGTTGCTGAGATATGATGTGCAGGATTGTCGCGATTGAATAGCCGGGGGTTTTATGTGAGATGAGAGTTTTATATTTTCATTCATGTAAATTCAAATGTAATGTAATATTCTTTTATTTGGGGCACTTCCGGGTTGAGGTTGATGCCACCAGTGTTGTATATTATTTACTTTTCCGCATTAGGATGGACCTAAGGAGGGGAGCACAGGTGACCGGGTTCTGGGGTTCAGTGGGAGGCCATCTCGAGGAGTCGAGACCGGGTCTTCTAAACTCCAGAATTGGTAGGGTCGCTTTCCGCTGTCGTAGGGGTCCAGGGTGTGGGCTTGGCTATTCATCGCGACTGTGGAATCCGTATTTTCTATTGTTGGCTAAATACTAAATACGGACGTCCTAGTATATCCCACATTATATTTATGTTTCTGCTGGGATATCTGTGATGTGATCATTTGATATGTTCTGATGGATACAGTATATAGTATATATGATATATTATATAGATGTCACTTATGTTTTACACCCGCACTAGCCCTGCCCTGCTCTGTCGTTAGTTACCTAACCTAACGGTGCACGAGGGGACATCGAGGCGAATGCGGATGGCATAAGTGTACGTCGTATTTATCTGTGATGCTTAGGAAGCATAAGATGATGGGATTTTATTAATGAGATTAATAAAAAGAAAAGAAACCTAAAGATGTTGTAGAATCAAAACTTTATAAAAAGGGTAGCTAGAGTTTTGCTTTGCACAGTGATATATATGATATATCCTGCACCTTATTCGATGGGGAAAGAGCCGAGATCCCTTCACCGGGAGTGACCTCTTTAGCGAAACTGGCAGATGCTACAAAACGCGGTTTGTCTTTGGAATGCTTTTAGTGTTTTGCTTTGCACAGCGGTATATATGATATATCCTGCACCTTATTGATGAGAAAAGGGCCGACGATCCCTTCACCGGGAGTGACCCCTTTAGCGAAACTAAGAAAAGCCTAAAAAACACTCCTTTTCAAAAACACTTGATTCTACGACGATATCAAGTTCATTACGCTCAGGGTTTTCTGAAAAACCTGCGTAGCCCTCCGTCATTTCAGATAGGGACTAGTTAGTATTCGTGCTGCGTTTGTTAACCTTAGCCAAGGCGTGGTGTACGGTAGCTAATTAGTATTTATCTGCTAAAACATGAGATGTGATTGAGTTAGGGTAGTCGTGCGACTTTGTTGACCTTAGCCAAGGGTTGTACGGGTGGGTTTAATTCAATCAGGAAATGACGGGTTGAACTTGACTAGCGCTTATGATTTGTTGATCTTAGCCAAGGTCATAAGTTGGTAGGGGTAAAAGCATTATCGGGAATTTCAAGTGTTGAAATTTGCAATGAGATTGCATACCTCCTATGAGATAGTTGGATCCCGATACCCACTGCGAGTAAGAGTTACTCCTGGGAAAGTTTTACACAGGACAATTAGTCGATCAAGTAGGTGTCTAGAAAAGTGTTAACAGGGTTACGCCTCTGGGAAAACGAGGTTTACTTTAGTTAGATCCGTGCAAAAGCACGGGGAACCTCCCTCAAAGTACCGACACTGATCTGGCTGAAAGATTGACAAAATTGTAGGGTGTAATTAATCCCGGCTAATCTTACCTTTAAGGGTTTGAAGGTAGATTTGATAAAAACAGTGGGAGACATCCTGATTAGATAAGATAATAACCAATCTAATCTTGCAAGAGCATACGCTAAAGTGTTTTCTTCTCTCTCTCTCCAGGTAGCGACCATGTCAGGACATACTCAAGATAATAATATGGATTTAATGACTGAACCCGCTTATTATACAGAGCAGGGGAACGTTGGACCCGTTCTTTCTTATAAGAGTTATAAGACTGAACAGGGAATAGAAGAATATCTAGATTCTCAAGCCGCCCAAAAGAACTTGCATGTTGATGCATCTTCTTCAGGTGTGTTAGTTATTGAGAACTGTTTTTCAGTTCATCCTACGTCCTGGGTATTAGATACCGGATCAGGATCCCACATATGTAAATTGTTACATGGGCTACGTAAAGGTAGAGAACTGGGAAAAGGTGATCATTCCGTTCAAGTAGGGAACGGTGCAAGTATTGCAGCCAAAGCAGTTGGCGAATATCACCTTGTATTGCCAAGTCATAATACACTGATTCTAAATGAGTGCTATTATATACCGAACATGATGTGCAACATTATATCAGTTTCTTTATTAAGTAAAGAAGGATATAATTTTGTAGTAAAGGATAATGTTATGAACATATTCCTAGATCAAAAGTTAATTGCATCAGGCTCGTTACATAATGGCATATTCATTCTAAATCAGAATACAATCCTCAATATACAAAACACACACAAGAGGAAAAGTTCAGAAATGAACGAATCCTTCTTGTGGCATTGTAGACTTGGTCATATCAATGCGACACGACTGGCTAAGTTACATAAGGATGGTTATTTGAATCCGTTCGAATTATCATCTTATGATACTTGCCATTCATGTCTCAAAGGAAAAATGACCAAAGCTCCGTTTAGTGGACTCGGAGAAAGAGTTACCGAACTCTTAGGACTGGTACATAGTGATGTATGCGGTCCCATGTCTACGCATGCCAGGAACGGTTCTTCCTACTTCATTACATTCACTGACGATCTCTCAAGATTCGGATATGTGTTCCTGATGAAACACAAGTCTGAAGCTTTTGAGAAATTCAGAGAATATAAGCACGAAGTAGAGAATCAAACGGGCAAAAGTATTAAGATTCTTCGATCTGATCGAGGAGGTGAATACTTAAGCAATGAGTTCCTAGATTATCTAAAAGAGAATGGGATTCTCTCTCAGCTTACTCCTCCTTATACACCACATCACAACGGTGTATCGGAGAGGAGGAATCGCACCCTATTAGATATGTTGCGCTCTATGATGAGTATAGCTGAGTTATCTATTTCCTTCTGGGGGTATACGCTGGAGACAGCCATATACCTATTGAATAGAGTTCCAACTAAATCTGTGCCTACCACTCCATATGAGATATGGAATGGAAAGAGACCATCTCTTAAAAGAGTTAAGATATGGGGTTGTCCGGCTTATGTTAAAAGGCAAAATCCGGACAAACTCGAGGCATGATCAGTTCTTTGTATGTTTGTAGGATATCCAAGCAATTCGTATGGATATCTATTCTACCACAGTGAACAACAAAAGGTGTTTGTTGCTCAACATGCCACCTTTTTAGAAAAGGAATTTCTTACAAAAGAAATTAGTGGTGATGAGGTAGAGCTGGAAGAGGTTCCAGCAACACAAACTACAACTGAAGATTTAGTGGAACCAGAGAATTCAGTAGTACCCGACGAACCCCAGCCTCTCCGCCGATCTAGCAGGGTTTCTCATCCGCCAGAGAGATACTACGGTTTTCTTATTGATGGTGGAAGCGAGGATTGCATCATGGAAGATGATGACCCGACTAGTTTCAAGCAGGCCATCACGAGTGGTGACTCTTTGAAATGGCTGGATGCAAAGCGATCTGAGATGGAATCCATGTACACCAATAAAGTATGGATTTTGGAAAATGCTCCTGAAGGGGTAAAACCCATTGGGAGCAAGTGGATTTTTAAAAAGAAATTTGGTGTAGATGGAAAAGTTGAGACTTTCAAAGCTAGACTTGTAGCAAAGGGTTTTCGTCAACGACCAGGTGTGGATTATGACGAAACCTTTTCTCCAGTGGCTATGCTTAAGTCCATCCGGATCTTACATGCCATTGCTGCATACCATGACTACGAAATCTGGCAAATGGATGTTAAGACCGCCTTTCTAAACGGTGATTTAGAAGAGAGCGTGTACATGACTCAGCCAGAGGGCTTCGTAGATAGTGGGAGCAGCGGAAAGGTGTGCAAGCTTCTTAAATCCATTTATGGGTTAAAGCAAGCATAGCGGAGTTGGAACATCTATTTTGATGTTGTAGTCAAAGAGTTTGACTTCATTAAAAATATAGATGAACCTTGTATCTATAAGAAGGTAGCAGAGGGTAAGGTTGTCTTACTCGTATTGTACGTGGATGACATACTCTTGATAGGAAATGATATTCCTATGCTGCTATCAGTCAAGCTCTTCTTATCACAGAGATTCTCAATGAAAGATCTAGGTGATGCCTCCTGCATATTGGGAATCAAGATCTATAGAGATAGATCTAAACGGATACTGGGATTGTCCCAATCCAGGTACATTGACACCATCCTAAAGAGGTTTAGTATGGAAGAATCCAAGCGTGGGAACCAACCCACGATCTCTGGACTCACTCTCTCCAAAGAGATGTCTCCCAAGACTGATTTGGAGAGAGCTCGCATGCAAGGGATACCCTATGCTTCGGCAGTAGGCTCTATCATGTATGCGATGCTATGTACCAGATCCGATGTAGCATACTCACTAAGTGTAGTGAGTCGGTATCAAGCAGATCCTGGAGAGAGTCACTGGACAGCTGTGAAGAACATTCTCAAGTACTTGCGAAGGACTAGAGACATGTTCTTGGTGTATGGTAACGGAGAACTCCGGGTGGAGTCCTTTACCGATTCCAGCTTCCAAAGTGATAAGGACGACTCTAAGTCGCATTCGGGTTTTGTCTTTACCCTCAATGGAGGGGCGGTATGTTGGAAGAGTTCCAAACAGGATACCGTTGCAGACTCGACGATGGAGGCTGAATACATCGCTGCCAACGATGCTGCCAAGGAGGCTGTCTGGATGAAGAAGTTCATTAGTGAACTTGATGTGGTTCCATCCATTGAACATCCAATACCTCTGTATTGCGATAACAATGGAGCTGTGGCTTTGGCCAAGGAACCCAGATCCCATCAGAAATCCAGACATATTCTGAGGCGGTATCACCCGATCAGGGAGATAGTTGATCGCCGGGAGATCGAGGTTAGGAGAGTAGATACGAAGGACAACACTGCGGATCCACTCACGAAAGCCATTCCCCAGATACAGTTTGAGAGATTATTCGGGATGCTAGGTATGAGATACTACAGCAGCTGGCCTTAGTGCAAGTGGGAGATTGTTAGTTATGTATATGCCCTAGAGGCCATTGTTGTACATTTGATGTATATTATGATGGATGCTTAGATATATACAGAGAGGACTTTCTTGCTCGTCATGATAGTATGCTATTTGGTTTCACTTTATCTTAACATGTTGACTTGTATTGGTTTACTGTCGTTCACTCACATGTTGATAAAGCCCTTAGGATCTGTACTCGACTACTGGGATTATGATGAGATCATACTAGTGGGGCCACGGTAGTCGATGAGTACATCCTATAAATGTTCCTAGTCGAGGGTATATCGAGACAGGGCATTGATACACCAGAGTAGACTAGCGTATACGCATCTTGACCCATATGATGGGCGATGGATGATCCCATATCCATCGGTGTTTGACATCAAGGATGATGTACGGGTGCTCAGTGGAGACTGGGTACACTGGACGGACTCGCCGAGAACTCCCAGTTGGTGATATACCACACGTCAGATGGCAGTTCTCCGGTGACACTGGTACAGGGTAGTCTGAAGACCCGAGATCGTCATAGAGTCTTGTGTGATTCCCACTGTACTTTGATTTCCACCTTACCACGTCCAAGAGGGCGTGCAAAACGGTGGCTTTTGGGTACAGTCCCGAATCACATGGAGGCAATGAGCGATAGGAGGGAATTCGTCTCTCCCGGTATAGGGAGTTGATGTTGTGCTGTGTTCGATTGGCTATAACTGGAAGTCCCTGGCCAGGGCTGATATAGAGATTTACTGGTAAGTGTTACTAGTAGTTTCTCGACCTGTAATGAGCCTCACATCGACACGACTTATCGATTACTGGGGTCTGACGTTTACCACCCCTAGACTTGATATGCGACATATCAGACGAATAGACCGGACTGTACGGGAGTGTTACTGATTGGATTAACAGGAGAACGCATAGGCTAGCTTGTTGATCTTCTGATCGCTCAATACCTGGGTGGCTGTTACGTTTAGCTGACCGCTTGCAGCTTGTGGGTGTTTGATATGATCATCACCTCCTACCGGCGTATTGACGATTCTTTAGAGTCCTACACAGAGGTTTCTTTGCTCAGGCGAAACGGAGTAGAGGCACATATGTGATATGTGCAGGACCGAGGATAATGCGATATGAGATACCGTATTATATTCTCGAGATATTTTGATATGAATCGGGACATCGGATCAAGTGTTGATTCGATGAATCGGTACATGATATATTAACCGGTTATATTCGATATAGCCAGATCGTTGGATCAAGTGTTGATTCGATGATTTAATGTATAATAATATATATGATATATTGTATTACATTATCTAATATTGGCTCACTTTATTATTTCATTTTCTCACTGGATTAATACATTGATATATATGCGATATATGTTAAATGTATTATTTTTTTTGTTGCAAATATATAATATATATGTGATATATATTATTGTGACATGATATGATTTATTATTAAACATGTTTAAGGATGATTAAATGGGATTAGTGTTTGATTAGGGTTAGCTTCTTCTTGCACATTCTAGAAGCTTTTCCTTTTGTCTTAGTTAAGATATTATGGTTGATACTTATCCTTAACCTAACCAAACCCTAACTCTAGTTTATTCTCTACAACTTCTTAGCCACTCATCCTTGACCATGGTTGATATATCAATCATATAGATTTCTTTTCTATTCATCACAAAAGGAATTATCATTTCCATTATCATCTTCTTCTCTCTTGAGTTAAAAAGAAAAAGCTTACTAGAAATTCCATTTGTGATGATAAATTGTGAGAAAGTGAATTAAAAAGAAAGCATAAATACTACTCCCTCATCCTCATTTCATCTAGCCCATGAGATTAGGGTGTTCATCTCTATAGAGTGAGAAAGCTTGGCTTTTTGCAACTTCGACGTAGATCATCGGAGATTCGGAACACTTCAAGCTAGCATGGATCGTTCGAGTCGTGGAGCCTCTCTTGAGTCCGGGAGATCATGGATCGCGGCAAAGGGACTTCTACTCGGAGCTTGTGAAGTGAAGGAGCGGACTACAAAGGTTGTAATCCCTCACACTTAGATAAAAAGATGTTATCTTGCATGCTAAACCCTAATAATCTAGCAAAGATCCCGTCTTTGGGTTGTTCGGCACATGTAGAATTTTATTCGGGCATGTTTGATGCACTATGAACCTTCACTAGTGTGCCTAGGAACCTTTCAGCGCTGCTAGCATTGGATGCACCGACACCTTCTCGACTTTGAAGGACGGACTACCGACGACGATGTTTATGATTTGTGATTTTGTGATTCGATTATCACGTATCCGTCATCTTGGATTTCAGTATTTTGGACGTTCCATTTGCATGATTTAGTCTTGATGACTGAGTTTCATGACATTTGTTTTCATGCACCTTGGTTGCACCTATTGAGTATTTACGATTTTGCACAGTTGTTGCACTTGATATCGTTTTCGTGCCTTGGTCTCACATGTTTGTGATTTTATGGATTTTAGACCTTTGAGTTGATTTTGTACGTATGCACGCACATGATTTGGTTTTGCACTCTGTATAGTTTACATATGCTTGTAGTGCAGTGACATGTATTTTGTGCACTTGGACGCACTGGACTTCGATTTCGATGGTGGTGCTCGATATTTGTCTTGTGCACTTTACGCACCTGATTGGATTTGCGCGTGTTCGGCGCTTGATATTGGATTTCGTGATTCCGTGCATGATGGATGCACCGGATTTGGATTTTTAGCGCATGTTGGGCACATGTTGTGAGATGAGATTTGGTGCACACCAGATGCACTAAATCGGGATTTCTCGTGCATGTCAGATGCACCTGATTTTGCTGTCAGGCACACACGTTGCCTATGACCGATGTTGTGTGCACACCCGTTGCACCTTGATGTAGTTTTGTGCATCTGCTTGGCACATGTATGGATTTTGATTTCCGTGCGCACCAGACGCACGTAGTTTTCATGTGCACTTTTTGGGATTAATTTCTTTATGGAGCAGTACATTTTTATAATATTGCGATTTGTTTTCGCACTGAGCAGGACTAGTCAGAGGACAGTGCCTGGATATATTTTACATGCATGGATAGATTTCAAAGGGATTTCTAAAAGCGAGCTATAGTCTCATTATTTGCATATGCGTCCGATATGACACGAAACGTTTAAAAATAGGGAACCCTTCTAAATTGTTTTCAAACGGCGGATCGTGCATACTAAACAAAAGATATATACGTATATGGCTATTTTCTTATAAAGACGTCCGCCACTGTGCAGTGTTATGCGCATTGCACATTGATTTTAAGGAAATTATGGCATGCATTGCCTTCATATATTTACATATATAGTTCCGATTTATGGCATATCGGTTTTGCTTTGGAATTAGCCTTCGTGCTTTCGCCTTGACTCCGATGATTGCAGGATGCTTGACGGAGTTTTGATTTTGAGTTATCTGCTCATTGCTCATGCGCTTGTATTGCGCTACGATGTGCTTTATGGATTGATGATTTTGGAGCCCCGTGGACTTGGACATTTTATTGAAATGTTTTAGAATTTTCGGGGTTTAAATTTAAATTCGGGGACCGAATTTCTTTAAAGGGGGAAGACTGTAACATTTCAGAAAAATATAATATTATTTTTTGGAATTTTTATAATTTAATATTATTTTGTTGAATATTTTAATATTTCGGTATAATTAAATACCGATAAATAGGGAAAATTCTGAAGAAAAACTATGGAAATTCTAAAATATGTCTAATGTAGGGTTTTTGGTAAAAAGTTTACCAAAATTGGTTTCTGATGATTTATCTGGTTTTATGAATATTATATCGGAATTTTATCTGGGCTGTACACATATGTGCATGGTAGCTAGGGTTGAGCCTAGGGTTGAATCATGCTTTAGATGACCATGGTGGCTTAAACCTTATGATTAAGTTAAGTGTGTTGTTTAAGGGTGATTAGGGATAAGTTGACTTGTGGCTAGAGAGAGAGAGAGAGGTGGCTATAGGTTTTGTCACCCCATTTCATTTCAACTTTTTACTTGTCTTTCAAACACCCTCTCACACATCAGCCCCAACATTATAATTTCAGCCAGCATCAGCAGCTGAAACAATACATCAGCCAACCCTAACACCTTAGCCCAACACCTACACCCTCATATCAACACTTCAGCCCCTATAAGAACACTTCAGCCCCAATTGTTATCACATGAGCTGATACACCGCATCAGCCCCTATTTTCCTCACATCAGCAGCTACATCAGCCACTTTCAGCTGCCACAAAAGCATCAGCACTGCTGTGAAAAGCAGTCACAGCAGCAACAACTCCATTCAAAAAGCTTCAACACACCGCAACATCAGATACTTCAACTTCACCACAAACCAACACCCCCAGCACAGCAGCTGCTGCAACACACACAAGGAAATAAATAAGAGAAATTGCAAGCAGCAGCTGCAGCCACTGCAACAGCAACACGAGGAAGAACAGCCCAAGGAGCAGCTCAGCATGCAGCACAACCCTTCCTCCTTCCTCCTTCATCCTCTCTTCTCCTTCATCCTAGGACCCCTTGAGGTATAAACTTGCAACCCAACTCCTTTATCATGGTTGTCTAACTGAAATTAGTGTTATTAAGCAGATTAGTGTTAGTTAGGAGAATTTGAGTGAGATTTGGCCAAGTGTTGGTTGTAATGGTTAGTATAGCCTAATTAAGTGTGTTTGAGACCAGTTAACCCCAGAATACCCCAGATTTCCAATAGGTTACCTGAAAGTTTCGACTTGGTGTATTTTAGCAATTTTTTCGACTTATTGACCTTTCTGAGATCTGCTTTCACCCCGGGGACCCTAAAATTGACTTGGCAATAAGCTGTGCAGGCACCCTGGAACCATCCCACAAAACCCTAGCCACCACCACAATATTTTGGCCGCAGATATATTCCCTCTGGCCGCAATTTGCGGCCAGAGCAGTAGGGACTCCCCTCGTTTTGCGTGCACGGCTCTTTTACCTGTAAACTTGACCCTGGGAATG
This sequence comes from Agapanthus africanus, assembly GCA_030015575.1. Lineage (NCBI taxonomy): Eukaryota > Viridiplantae > Streptophyta > Magnoliopsida > Asparagales > Amaryllidaceae > Agapanthus > Agapanthus africanus. Next base: position 213,657,070 of record JASDDO010000016.1, read on the forward strand.
TCTAGTTTTGACTGGTTCCAACCAGGGTAGAATCTGGGTTGATTTTCTTTACTTGGCGCATGATTTACGACTTGTTTTCGGATGGATTTTTGTATTAGATGATTCGTTTCTGTCGGGTGGCGTTTGAACGCTTACGGCAGAGGGTTATGGACTGTGTTTGCACGCGAGGCCACAGGTTTTTACCTAAGGGCGTAGCATGCACCATTTTGGCTTCCGACATGGTTTTTATGTGTTTTAGATTGTGATATCCTTGTAGGTACCACACGTGGCGTCGAAGCGTTGGAGATGCAAATGGAGACATCGGCACCGGCACATGGAGACATCGGCACCGGCACACATAAGAAGGTGAGTAGATTTATATCTACGGGGAGAAGTCGGGTGGATGGCGTATAGCACCCCCGCAGTCCGATGTCTAGTATACCATATGTACTATACTTATATATATGATAGCTTATGTGTGACTTGGTTGTTTAGGATGTGGTAAGTGTACTATGCATTATTTAGGGTTAAAAGTAACTAGTGTGGTTCCTAGTCGCGAACCCTAGAATAGATTTACACCCACACGCACACACGTGCTTATTTACTATGTTCATACTATGATGACGAGGATATTGGAGGACATTGGATGTGAGTCGATGAGTTGGGGCATAGTGCCATGGTATCGGTGATGTGATGTGATTCGTATTTGGGATACGATATTTGATTTTTAGCGGGCCTTTGGGCGTGTCTTTCGCACACGCATTCATACTTATGTAGATGGTATCGATTCGTACTAGACTTAGATCAATACCCCGGATTATGTAATTTGATGATAAGGATACCAGATAATTGATGTGATGATTGTGATATTGACCCGCACCCAGCTATTGGGATGTCATATGACGATTTACCGTACGAGCTTTATATTAAACATTTATCCGCACTCATGACTTGAGGGTGTCAGATGATTTACGGTATCGTATGCGATATTATTGAGGCAGGATCACCGACTACTATCTTTATATTTATATATATCGACTCAGACTCAGGTGGTTTCCTTACCCCTCCCGATTGACTTGATAGTTAGATCAGTAATTAGTGTAGTAGATGTTAGACTAGACCCGAGTCATATCTATTTCCAAACTAACGAATCGGGAGTATTTTAAAGACAGGCAAAAAGGGATTCTACGGATAATTTCAAAAGGGGCATCTTTTCTTAAAAACACCGTAGCCCTTATTTTACAAAAACCCCGATTCGTCTTATTTCAAAAAGGCAAACTAAATGGCACTTACATATTGATGTAGACTCTTCACTATTGCGTTGATTATTTGATTCCGCATATTTATATTATTGCATCACACTATTTGTGTTTGTTGAGATATAACCATCATGTTGTTAGGACACCAGCACCATTATCGATGATGTGTATGTTCCACGTACACTGTTTGCCGGCTCACACACTTCATCATCGATAATTGCCATGCCACTACACTGTAGTACTGTTGCATTCATGATATGATTCTTGCATGGCATATTGTACACTTATACCAGTACACATGCATAGATGATTCCGGCTTGATTAGAGATTTGGGAACAACGAGATATTCTTTAAAACTGATTCATTTTAAAAGGAGCGGTTTCCCACGACATGCGCACATTACTATTCCATGTTGCATGACTTACTGATATGCTTACCTTTCTTTACATGTCGCATACATCATGTTTGATTTTACGCATTGAGATATGTTGTTTCCATGATATTTATGGATTTGGAGACCGTGGATATTTCAAAAGAAAATATGTAATTGTTTTAAAAAATCCGGTCACCCTTGATATGATATTTCAGTGCGTCCACCATGAGTTTTCTCGGTTCCAGAGAGCTTGTGTGGGTATACCCGATTCGAGGAGCGGTAGGCACCGATTGCGGGTACATGTTGGACCGGTGAGGTACCCCGGGGCAAGAAGACTCGTATATGCTAGACGGTGAGCCCGACAGGGGAGTACTACCTACCGGTGATAGTATTTGGGACCCTTCGGTTATCAGGGGGATACCGACTGGAGTAATGAGATGGATATGAGGGCCGACCAGGGTGTGCGGCGCCTAAGATACATGAGGATTTACGTGTCGATGCTAGGCACAGGTGTTCATGATGTTTTCGAGTGTCGATGCTAGGCACACAGGTTCCATGATTTGATTATATCCTCATATTTCCATGCATATGCTTTACGATATTTACATGCATGATGCTTGTTGTCATTGGGTGACACGTGGACGGGATCCACCGATTTACAGATATTGATTACATAGTTGGAGGACATCCACATACTACTAGATTCATGTTATAGCTGGCATTGATTCATATTACTCTATGCAGACATACCTTATATTTATGACATGTTATTACCTGAGGCATTGGCGAGTACTTGGCACTGCATACATGTATAGATGTTTCATTGCCACCTTAGCATGCTTCAGACTTATTCATTTGAGGTTTATATTTGTTGATCGTATGACCTAGGATTGCGTCATACATGCGATTTTCTGTTCGTAGATGTTTTTCTATTCACGAGTTGGCAACTCACCCCCGTTGTGCCCCAGTTCTTGCAGGTGTTTGCCGTACAGGGTTCATTACGGCTTGCGGCACTACTTCTTTCGAGTGATTTGCTAGTAGGTGGGTTTATTTGTATCGTACCTATCATTATACATTGTATATTATATTCAGTTGTATCTAGAAGTTCCATCAACCAAACATGTACTTATTTGAAATAAAGACCAGTGTTGATTATTCTTTCGACCTTAGAGTCGCACGTTATATTTCTCTGAGTTTCATGCTGTTGAGTTTCCTTTCAGTTTTGATCCTCGCCTTTAGGCGTTGTATATTATATTGCAGACTGGTTGTTTTACATATGGTTTTTCCTTCACTCCACTACTTTCTTGGTTTGGATTTTTGGGCTCGGCTTACTTATAGTACGTACGCCTTGAGACGTTCGTAGCCTAAGTGCCGGTCATGTTCCGTACTTTCGGGTCGTGACAGTTGGCCACTCGGCACTTCAAAGAACCCGGTAGTTTGTGTACCCCACCTTGGGTCTATCCTAGGAGCAGAAAACAGTAAAACTAAAATAATACAACGGTGGCAATAACCTCAACCCGGATGTGCCCCGCGAAATAATATTACATCAATTTTACAATTTACATGAATGAAAGATAAAAAAGCGCTCATCTCACATCCCCGGCTATTCATCATCGACAATCAGAAAATGTTTATATACACAACCGGCAAATATGTGCAACCTTGACTAACCGTCGTATAGCAATTAGTCGACGTTTAAAACACATATAACAATACAGAAGAACCAATTATCTAAGTACAATAGGAATTCTATCAAATCATATTTTCTGTATCTACCCCAAATGCAAACCAGCATTCAGAAACATACTGGGTAGAAAAAAAATATTCCAGAAATCATAATACCAAAATTAAGATATTACAGAACAAATCCGAGTTGAATCGGCCACGACTCGGCCGCGGATCCGCCGCAAAAGAGCGATTCTGCCGCGGATCCGCGGCTGTCTTGGCAATTCAGAGGCTCAAATTTCTTGTATAATCTTAGAAAACCCAGCTTGTATTTTTCAAGATACTGAAATAATTTTACAGACAGTTTTGAAAATCGACAGAAACTGGGGTTTTCGGTATTTAGTTTTCCGGTTTTTCCGACGATCGAAGTTCTACTACTTGCTAATCTACTAGATTTGGTTTATTTGGCTCTGATACCACTGTAAGTCGAAGCTATGCACCCCACGGAATCGTGGGGAGGCGGAAGGTATAAAAAACGATAATTTTAGCATCATAATACTGACTTTAAGCCTCGATCGTAATCTAAACCGTATCTAGCAAAAGAAAAAAGAGTTATAAACAAAGTATATAAAATATACCTCAAGAAACTTAGTCCTTCTTCTCCTTATCTCGCTGTCCTCCTCACCTGCACGAACTCCTCGAGGTGGTACGGATGTCGTCTCCTCGTCGGCTTGCTCGATTCTTAGATGATCCACCCGAACGTTTGTGCACCAAGCTTTTCTTCTAAACCATAGAAACTAGATCAAGCAGTTTGCTAAACTAAATGACCTAGGGTGTGTAGATGATGTAGATGGATTGATGAGTCTATTTTAGCTCAAGGTTACTCAACTCATGAGTGTTCTTGAGCTTGAGGGAATTGGAGATGGTGAGAAGAAATGATATGAGCTAAGAGATGAAGAACGTTAGGGTTTTCTCTCTCTTGTTCTAATCTGAACTCTACTCTATTATGAATTAGAAAAACTAATTCAACAATAGAAAATAGGTTTAAAGGTCAAACAAAGGACTCATGGGTCAATTGACCAACATGTGTCCTTAAAACCTAAGTCCTTATTCATGCATAATACATATCATTTCTTAATTACCTAAAATGTATTAATTTTTTAAAACCAAATGATTAATACAATTAGGTTATGCCATCTATAAATACATTTTGTACAAATTACTAAAACGCCCCTCGTCCGTATATACATACCTGTATTCGTATTCCGAAAAATACGAATACCGAAGACGACAATCCATCAGTACAATACTAGGATCGGGCTTAAACCAAAGCCCACTAGTATTGTCCGTCCGACTCATCATGCGCGCACGAGTGTACGCACATGATCGAACCTTTTCGTAAAACCATACGATATCTACACGTTTTTCCCGATGCAGGGAAACGCTCTGTGTGCGACTCTATAGACTCGACTCTACGCTGGCAGTGGGTTTAACCATAGGCCGCAAGCGGTACTAGCTGTACGTAACGGTCCCCAGGTATTGTCGATAAGAAAGCCGATGAGCATAACTCATCTTATAATTGTTATAAGTCCGAGCAGGAAATAAGAAAATATCCGGATTCCCATGCCACCCAATCGAAGAAAAGTGCATGTTGATGCATCTTCTTCTGATGTGTTCATTACCGAGAACCGTTTCTCAGTATCCTCTACGTCCTGGGTATGTGATACCGGATCAGGATCCCGCATATGTAATATGTTACTGTTAGTTATATATATGCCTTAGAGGCCATTACTATACATGAGATGTATATTGTAGTGGATGCTTGGACATACATAGGGAGGACTTTCTTACTCGACATGATAGTATGCTATCTGGTTACCCTTTACCATAACGTGTACACTGATTGTCTCTCTATTACATGTTGGTAAAGCCCTTAGGTTATGTACTTGACTACTTGGACTATGATGCGGATCATAATAGTGGGGACATGGTAGTCCATAAGTACATCCTTCAAGGTCCCTAGTCGTGGGTGTATCGAGACGGGGCATCGATATACCAGAGTAGACTAGCGTATACCTTCTCGACCCATGTAGATGGGTGATGGATGATCCCATATCCATTGGTGTTTGACATCAGAGATGATATACGGGTGCTCAGTGGAGACTGGGTACACTGGACGGACTCACCGAGAACTCCCAGATGGTATTATACCTTACGTCAGATGGCAGTTCTCTGGTGACACTGGTACAGGTTAGCATGTAGATCCGAGATCGTCATAGAGTCTTGTGTGATTCCCACTGTGCTTTGATTTCCACCTTACCACATCCAAGAGGGCGTGCAAAACAGTGGTTTTTAGGTACAGTCCTGAGTCACATGGAGGCAATGAGTGATAGGAGGGGTTTCGTCTCTCCCGGTATTGGGGGTTGATGTTGCTCTATGCTCGATTGGCCATAACAGTGAAGTCCCTGGGCAGGGCTGGTTTAGAGATTTACTGGTAAGTGTTACCAGTAGTTTCTCGACCCGTTATGAGCCTCATATCGGCATGACTTATCGGTTATTGGGGTCTGACGTTTACTACCCCTAGACATGATATGCGACATATCAGTCGAGGAGACCGGACTGTATGGTAGTGTCACTGTCAGGCTTTTTGCAGGAGTTGGAGCGGGCTTGGTTGCTGATCTTCTGATCGCTCAATACCCGGGTAGCCGTTACGTCCAGCTAGTACCGCTGACGGCTTGTGGGTGCTTGATATGATCATCACCTACTGTCGGCGTATTGACGAGTCTTTAGAGTCCTACATAGAGGTTTTACTGGCTCACGCAAAATGAAATAGGAGCGCATATATGATATGTGCGGGACCGAGAATAATGAGAGTATGAGATACCGTATTCTATTCTCGCGATGTTTGTGTCGATCGGTTATATGCGATATAACCAGGTTATCGAATCAAGGGTTGATTCGATAAGTCGATACATTGGATGTTAGTCGGTTATATGTGATATAACCGGATTATTAAGTCAGGTGTTGATTTAATAATTTAGTGTATAATTGTATATGTGATATACTAATTTACATTAACTAACATCGGTTCACTTAAGCATTTGTTTTTCTCACTTGTGCACAACTAAATATATATGTGATATATATATTTATTTGTGTTCATTTGGTATCATGGTTGTTGATACACTCTACATGGGTGTATGAGACATATACCATTATAATTATATTGGTGGGGTTTTAATATACAAAGTAATTACAAAATTAGTGGATAATTGTTCAAGTGCATGGAGCTTCATGAAGCTTGTGAATGCATTGACCAAAGTCCACTAGTTTTGATTTACTTAGGATATTTATAAACCTAACCACTATAATTAGCCATGGTTTTGTCTCTACATGAGTTAGTATATGATACCCACTCATCCATGGTTAGCGCTCTCTCTCTTGATTAGTTTTTCATTCTCATTTTTGAGCCCATCTTCTTCCTCCTTCAAATGCTTGCTAGGGTTTGATAAAAAGAGAGAAATATAGAGAGAAAAGAAATTCTAAAGTGTACCCATTTCCTATTTCATAATCCTCTACTAGACTAGCACTTTAGTTTAGGGTGTTTGCTTCACTAATTCTCTAATTAGTGAAGTAGAAGCTTGTGTTCGTATTCCCTCGATGTAGATCATCTTCGGCCTCGAAGACTTCAAGCAATACCATTGCTATCTTCTCATAGAGTCGTCCGAGAGTCCGGGAGCACGATGATCGCAACGAAGGGACTACTACAAGGAGCATAGAAAGTGAAGGACCGATCTACAAAGGTTGTATTTCGTATTCACTTAGTCGTAAAAGTTGTTTACTTGCTTAGTTTCGCCTAATCTCTAGTCTAAGATCTTGGTTAGGGTTGTTCGGCACGGCTAAAATTTTAATCGGGCATGGTTGATATCTTGTAGAACCTTGTTAGAGTGCCTAGGAACCCTACAGTGGTATCAGAGCCTAGCTAGAGCATAAGGCGACGTATTTACGAAGTTAAAACTCCGATCGAACCCCGAAACGTCGAAATAGACCCTTCTCTGGAAATTTTGTAAAAATGTGATTTTTTCTGCATTAAAAATACTCAAAAAAATCAGCAGGGAATTCTAAGAGTTACTATAAAACACGACATCCTAATTCCACCAAAGCGCCGTGGAACCTCGGCAATACCTTGCTTGCGCGGCGGTTCCGTGGCGGAATAGTAGAATTAGGGTTAGTGTTTTGTGCAGTAATATCCGTAGGTACTTGTACATTATTCTGGGTATTTTTTAATCTGACTCAAGTGTTAAGTGTTCTGGGGATTATTTTGTATTCGTTGATTCGATTGGAAAATTTAATTTTGTTCTTTTTCCTGATAATTTAGAAAGTATTAAAATGTTCGAACGGATATCATTAACTCGCTTTTTCCCCACACGAGAAACTTTCAAGTGTTGAATTTTTCTTGAGTTTAAATCTTTCGGAAAAACATGCATGTAACGCGATGGACCCTCTAGAAGAACACAAACCTTAACTCGATTATGTGACCGTCTAAACCGCCTCTAAACCTTAGGGTTTGGGGCAGTACGGCGTGCCACATGTGAGGCGTTGGCTTGACCTTTCTACGGCTGGACCATTGCTACTGTGACGTATTCTGGAATTTTCGAACTCCGCTCAAGTGTTGAGCTATTAATGAAATCGTGGGTATTTGATTAATCGATCGAAAAGTTTAATACTGTCTATTTATCTGGAATGTGATACAATATGTGGAATTCATATAGTTAGGCATGAAATGCGAAGTATGCGATATTTCGGATTTACGATGTCTAAAGAGATTGTGGATTCCAAATGTTGTAGTTTTACACTTTCTTTTTTGCGACCGTAAGTGTAATATGTGATATCGCCGGTTTCGTTGCTATATGTCAACGACAATTGGAATGCGCATATTTACTTACGTCGATGACATGTGATGTTATGTGTTGCTGGATATGTTATATTGGATCGTCGCGTTTTGAATAGCCGGGGGTTTTATGTGAGATGGGGGATTTTATTCTCATTCATGTAAAATTCATTGTATGTAATATTCTTTTATTGGGGCACTTCCGGAATGAGGATGATGTCACCATTGTATATTATTTACTTTTCCGCATTAGGTAGACCAAAGGAAGAGAGCACAAGTAACCGGGTTCTTGAGTCCAGTGGGAGACCAACTCGAGGAGTCGAGTCCGGGTCTTCTAACTCTAGAATTGGTAGGGTTTCTTGCCGCTCTCGTAGGGGTCTAGGGGTGTGGGTTTAACTATTCATCGCGACCGTGGAATCCGTGTTTTATAGAGGCTCAAAATAAAACACGGACCTCCTAGTATATCCATTATTTCATATGATTCTTCTGCTGCGATATCTGTGATGTGATCATTTGATATGTTGTGATAGATATTGTATATAGTATATATGATATATTATATAGACGTTACTTATGTTTTACACCCGCGCTAGCCATGCCCCACTCTGCCGTTAGTTACCTAACCTAACGGTGCACGAGGGGACATCGAGGCGAATGCGGATGGCATAAGTGTACGTCGTATTTATCTGTGATGTTTAGGTGACTTAAATGATGGGACTTCATTAATATGATTAATGAAAGAAAAGAAACCAAAAAGATGTTGTAGAATCAAATTTTAAAAAAGGGTAGCTACAGTTTTTGCTTTGCATAGCGATATATATGATATATCCTGCACCTTATTCGATGAGGAAAGAGCCGAGATCCCTTCACCGGGAGTGACCTCTTTAGTAAAACTGGCAGATGCTACAACACTCGGTTTGTTTTTGATTCCTTTTGGAGTTTTTTACTTTGCATAGCGATATATATGATATATCATGCACCTTATTCCATAAGGAAAGAGCCGAGATCCCTTCACCGGGAGTGACCACTTTAGCAAAACAAATGAAAGCCTCAAAATCACTCTATTTCAAAAATTCACCCGATTCTACAACGATATCAAGTTCATTACGCTCATGGTTTTTTGAAAAACCTGCGTAGCCCTCCGACATTTCAGATATACATTACTTAGTATTCGTGCTACGGTAGTTTGGCATTCGTCAAGGCGTAGTGTACGGTAGCTATTTACTATTTATCTGTAGCATATGATGCGATTGGATTAGGGTATTCGTACAGTGTTGTTTGGCATTCGTCAAGGGTCGTGCGGGTGGGTTTAATTCAATCATGAAATGTACGGGTTGAACTTGACTAGAGCACTATGGGTTGTTTGGCATTCGTCAAGGGCATAGCACGTTAGGGACAAAAGCATTATCGGGAATTTCAAGTGTTGAAATTTGCAATGAGATTGCATACCTTGTATGAGATAGTTGGATCCCGATACCCACTACGAGTAATTGTTACTCCTGGAAGAGTTTTACACAGGACAATTAGCCGATCAAGTAGGTGTCTAGAAAGGTGTCAACGGGGTTACGCCTTTGGGAAAACGAGGTTTACTTTAATTAGGTCCGTGCGAAAGCACGGGGAACCTCCCTCAAAGTACCGACACTGGACTAGCTGAAAGATTGGCGAAATTGTAGGTTGTAATTAATCCCGGCTAATCTTACCTTTTAAGGTTTGAAGGAAGATTTGATAAAAAACAGTGGGAGTCATCCTGATTAGATAAGATAATAACCAATCTAAATTTGCAAGAGCGCACGCAGAGTGTTTTTTTCTCTCTCTCTCCAGATAGCGACCATGTCACGCCTTAATCAAGATAATAATACGGATGTATTGACCGAACCCGCTTGTTATACTGCGCTGGGAAACGTTGGTCCTGCTCCAACTTATAACTGTTATAAGACCGGGCAGGAAATAGGGGATTACGAGGATTCCCGTGCCGCCCAAACGAAGAAAGTGCATGATGATGCATCTTCTTCGGGTGTGTTCATTACAGAGAACTATTTCTCAGTATCCTTTACGTCCTGGGTATGAGATACCGGATCAGGATCCCATATATGTAATTTGTTACATGGGCTACAGATAGGTAGAGAACTGAGAACGGGTGATAAATTTCATGAGATAGAAACGGTGCAAGTGCTGCAGCCAAGTCTGTTGGTAGTTATCACCCTGTATTACCAGAATACATTGATTCTGAACGAATGTCATTAGATACCGAACCTGATATACAACATCTTATCAGTCTCTTTATTAGTAAAGAAGCATATAATTTTGTATTGTTGGATAATGTTTTGAACATTTCCTATATCAAGAGTTGATCTGTTCAGGCACGTTATCTAAAAGCATTGACGTTCTAAATCAAACTACAGTTCTTAGTATACAGAACACACATAAGAGGAAGAGTTCAGAAATGAACGAATCCTTCTTGAGGTATTGTAGACTAGGTCATATCAATGCGACCCGACTAGCTGAAGTTACATATAGATGCATATTTAAATTAGTTTGAATTTACATCTTGTGAAACTTGCCGGTCATGTCACAGAGATAAGATGACAACAGCTCCATTTATTGGAAATAAAGAAAGAGTTAGTGAACTTTTAGGATTGATACATGATGATGTATGTAGGTCCCCTGTCTACACATGCCAAGACCGATTCTTTGTACCTAATTACATTCTCTGATGATCTCTTAAGATTTAGACATATGTTCCTGTTGAAACACAAATCCGAAGCTTTTGAGATATTCAAAGAATATAAGTTAGAAGTAGAGAACCAAAACGGGTATAAGTATTATGTCCTTTGATGTGATCAGGGAGGAGAATACTTGAGCACGGAATTCCTGGACTACACTAAAGGAGAATGAAATTCTCTCCCAACATTACTCCTCCGCTTACACCACAGCACGTCAGTGTATCGGGACGGAGCAATCACATCCTATGTGATAAGGTGTGCTCTATGATGAGTACTACTGAGTTACCTATTTTCTTTAGGGAGTTATGCACTTATGAAGCTTCAAACCTATTGAATGGCGTTCCAAGCAAATCAGGTGCCTACCACTCCATATGTGATATGGTAAGGAAAGAGCCCATCTCTTAAGTCAAATAAGATTTGGGGTTGTCTGGCCTATGTCTAAAAGCAAAATCCGGACAAACTCGAGGCAAAGTCAGTTCTATGGAAATTTGTTGGATATCCCAAGCATTCGAAAAGGAATATCTTCTACCGCACCAAGGAAGAAAAGATGTTTTGTTTCTCGGCATGCCACCTTTTTTGGAAAAAAGGAATTTCTTGGAAACAAATTTGTGGTCATGAGGTAGAACTGGAAGGAGATCCAGCTATACAAAGTGCAACTGACGATTTGGTAGAACCGGAGGATTCAATAGCTCTCAATGAGCTTCAACCACTCCGCCGATCTGATAGGGGTCCTTACCCACCTGAGAGATACTTTGGTTTCTCTATGACAGTTGGAGCGAGGATTGCATCATGAGATGATGACCCAACTAGTTTCGAGCAGGCCATCATGATTGGGGACTCTGTAAAAATGGCTAGATGCTAAGCGATATGAGATGCAATCCTTATACACCAACAATGTATGGACTTTGGTTGCTTTATCTGAAGGGTTAAATCCCCATCAGGAGCAAGTATATCTTGAGAAGATTACTTGGTGTATGTTCATAACAGAATACTGCATTTTATACCGCCCATTCTTATGCTCGTGTGTTTATAGGTAGGTGCTTTTAATTGTTGTTTGTTACATATTTACAGATTACAGGTTTCCAGTACAAATAGTGCAAATCAAGACAAAATCTCCACAGTTACACCAAATACAGAACATCTGTTGACAACAGATAAAAGCCGGGTTCCGGTCAACCATATCCTTCCAGTGCTGCGTACAGGTTCCAGAGACAAGACATATGACAGCGGTCATTCGTGTCTCGGACAAGCACAGAGCACGAGAGGGGCAGCACAAGAATCAATGGGTGCGCGGAGCTCGAGGGAGAAAAGGTCAAAAGTATCATTTTTGTTGCCACTTTGAAGCAATGCAAATCTGATGCAACTGTGGAAGCATACTGCAATTTGGTATATGTAGAATAACATAGGACAGCAGACCAGGGAAGCACAGAAAGTTGGAGGGCCCAACTCCCCTATAGGGCGGCGGAACCGCGGCCAATAAGGGGTATAGGCCGTGGTTCCGCGGCCGATTGCTCTTCAGTGGGAAAGTTTTCAGAGGTAGTTTGGGTACTTCATATAGTGGCAGATTCTTGCCCTAGGTCTTCAACCCTCTGCCTATAAATACTCCAGAATTGAGCTAAGCCAAGGGTCCAAACTTGTGTCCAATTTTGTGTCCACTCTTTTGTAGTTTTTTGTATAGTTCTTCTTCTTCTTCTTCATTCTTCCTCCATGTAAATGCAGTGAGAGCATTGAGTGGATGTTAATGAAGATGAGGGTTTTGTATCATTCTCTTTTGTTTCTTCCTCCCCTTGAGATTCTTGCTTTCTCTTGAACTTTCAACCTCTTCATTGAGCTTGAAAGGTTAAGAGTTTGTTATTGATCTCAAGGGTCGTATTTTCCTATGGAATTAGCGCTTCAATTCACATGCGTTCTCTACCCTTCTCTTGATCTTGCAACCTCTTGATTGAGCTTGCAAGTTTAAGAGTTGGCTATTGATCCCATGCTTGTCTTGAGTTCTACTTTCTTGTTCTTTTTATCGCTTTTTATTACTTGCTTATTATTATCTTGCTCTTCTTTCTTGCAATTTATTTCATGCACTTAAATTCATGCACTTAATACTTGTAATCTTTTCTTTTCTTTGTTCTTTTCTTTTGCTCTCTTTTGTTCATTTTGTGAATGGTTGTAATTATTGTTGTTAAGATGAAATACGGTATTGTAAGTTAATATCTTCTTTCTCATTTCCTTTTCCCGTTATTTTCCATTGAACTCCGCCCAAACCATACGTAAGCGCTCCGTTAGGCACCCTACCCTAACAAGGTAACGGTGATTTCTAACCGCGACCGGTTGCGTTCGGTTTGGCCGTAGGCGAAAGCAAGAGACAAGAACGGAAGGAAAAGGGTAAATAAGCCGTATTCCACGAATACCGCGCTTAAATCCCCTAATCCACGTTGTTGCCGATTGCTTTAGCTTCAATTGGTCAAGACTCGGCTCAAAGGTTTTGAGTACGGATTTCTTTAGCTTACAATTTCGTATCTTTTTCTTAACAACTTTATACTTGCAAATAATACACATAGGTTAGAATCGAACAAACATATACACAATTCTTTATTGACTCGTCTAAGACAAGAAAGGACATACAACCATCTCCCTATGGATCGACCCGTGCTCAACCGGCTAGCTGCATAGCGACATCATCTTGATTGCGGTTAAACTTTAAAGTCTTTCAATCAAATGGCCCATGCCCTGACTCCACAGTATAGCCACGGATCCGCGGCCCTATGATGGAGTCAGGGTATGGTGTTTCTTGTACGGCCCTGATCTGCTGTCCCCTGTTGTTTGGTACATGTATTTTCTGAAAATACTTCCACATTTCTTCCAGAATTTCTGTTGAGGGAAAGGTGGACTTTGGACATGGATTTTCTTGAGCTCCGCGTAGATTTCTTGGTCTTGGTGTTGCCATTGTGCTTTGTGCATGAAGGTGACAATTGATTTGTCATTTTGTCTCCTAAACTGGTGTGTGGCAACAGACGGATAAAGAGAGGAGACCCGTGTTTTATCTGTGGTTGGATGGAACTCGGATTTTGTCGTATTTTTCCATGGATTTCACCGTTTAGAGCCGAGAACCTGTATCCTGCAATTACTAGCAAACACTGATAAAAAGCACCTGCCTATAAACAAACGAGCGTAAGAATGGGCGGTATAGAATGCAATATTCTGGTATGAACAAATACCCCCAAACATAACAGAATACTGCATTTTATACCGCCCATTCTTATGCTCGTGTGTTTATAGGTAGGTGCTTTTAATCCGTGTTTGTTACATATTTACAGAGTACAGGTTTCCAGTCCAAATATTGTAAATCAAGACAAAATCTCCACAGTTACACCAAATACAGAACATCTGTTGACAACAGATAAAAGCCGGGTTCCGGTCATCCATATCCGTCCAGTGCTGCGTACCGGTTCCAGAGACAAGACATATGACAGCTGTCATTCGTGTCTCGGACAAGCACAGAGCACGAGAGGGGCAGCACAAGAATCAATGGGTGCGCGGAGCTCGAGGGAGAAAAGGTCAAAAGTATCATTTTTGTTGCCACTTTGAACCAATGCAAATCTGATGCAACTGTGGAAGCATACTGCAATTTGGTATATATAGAATAACATAGGACAGCAGACCAGGGAAGCACAGAAAGTTGGAGGGCCAAACTCCCCTATAGGGCGGCGGAACCGCGACCAATAGGGGGTATAGGCCGCGGTTCCGCGGCCGATTGCTCTTCAGTGGGAAAGTTTTCAGGGGTAGTTTGGGTACTTCATATAGTGGCAGATTCTTGCCCTAGGTCTTCAACCCTCTGCCTATAAATACTCCAGAATTGAGCTAAGCCAAGGGTCCAAACTTGTGTCCAATTTTGTGTCCACTCTTTTGTAGTTTTTTGTATAGTTCTTCTTCTTCTTCTTCATTCCTCCTCCATGGAAATGCAGTGAGAGCATTGAGTGGATGTTAATGAAGATGAGGGTTTTGTATCATTCTCTTTTGTTTCTTCCTCCCCTTGAGATTCTTGCTTTCTCTTGATCTTTCAACCTCTTCATTGAGCTTGAAAGGTTAAGAGTTTGTTATTGATCTCAAGGGTCGTATTTTCTTATGGAATTAGCGCTTCAATTCACATGCGTTCTCTACCCTTCTCTTGATCTTGCAACCTCTTGATTGAGCTTGCGAGTTTAAGGGTTGGCTATTGATCCCATGCTTATCTTGAGTTCTACTTTCTTGTTCTTTTTATCGCTTTTTATTACTTGCTTATTATTATCTTGCTCTTCTTTCTTGCAATTTATTTCATGCACTTAATACTTGTAATCTTTTCTTTTCTTTGTTCTTTTCTTTTGCTCTCTTTTGTTTATTTTGTGAATGGTTGTAATTATTGTTGTTAAGATGAAATACGGTATTGGAAGTTAATATCTTCTTTCTCATTTCCTTTTCCCGTTATTTTCGATTGAACTCCGCCCAAACCATACGTAAGCGCTCCGTTAGGCACCCTACCCTAACAAGGTAAAGGTGATTTCTAACCGCGACCGATTGCGTTCGGTTTGGCCGTAGGCGAAAGCAAGAGATAAGAACGGAAGGAAAAGGGTAAATAAGCCGTATTCCACGAATACCGCGCTGAAATCCCCTAATCCACGTTGTTGCCGATTGCTTTAGCTTCAATTGGTCAAGACTCGGCTCAAAGGTTTTGAGTACGGATTTCTTTAGTTTACAATTTCGTATCTTTTTCTTAACAACTTTATACTTGCAAATAATACACATAGGTTAGAATCGAACAAAAATATACACAATTCTTTATTGACTCGTCTAAGACAAGAAAGGACATACAACCATCTCCCTATGGATCGACCCGTGCTCAACCGGCTAGCTGCATAGCGACACCATCTTTATTGCGGTTAAACTTTAAAGTCTTTCAATCAAATGGCCCATGCCCTGACTCCACAGTATAGCCGCGGATCCGCCGCCAATACACCCTATTGGCCGCGGATCCGCGGCCCTATGATGGAGTCAGGGTATGGTGTTTCTTGTACGGCCCTGATCTGCTGTCCCCTATTGTCTGGTACATGTATTTTCTGAAAATACTTCCACATTTCTTCCAGAATTTCTGTTGAGGGAAAGGTGGACTTTGGACATGGATTTTCTTGAGCTCCGCGTAGATTTCTTGGTCTTGGTGTTGCCATTGTGCTTTGTGCATGAAGGTGACAATTGATTTGTCATTTTGTCTCCTAAACTGGTGTGTGGCAACAGACGGATAAAGAGAGGAGACCCGTGTTTTATCTGTGGTTGGCAGGAACACGGATTTTGTCGTATTTTTCCATGGATTTCACCGTTTAGAGCCGAGAACCTGTATCCTGCAATTACTAGGAAACACTGATAAAAAGCACCTGCCTATAAACAAACGAGCGTAAGAATGGGCGGTATAGAATGCAGTATTCTGGTATGAACAAATACCCCCAAACTTAACAGAATACTGCATTTTATACCGCCCATTCTTATGCTCGTGTGTTTATAGGTAGGTGCTTTTAATCTGTGTTTGTCACATATTTACAGAGTACAGGTTTCCAGTCCAAATATTGTAAATCAAGACAAAATCTCCACAGTTACAACAAATACAGAACATCTGTTGACAACAGATAAAAGCCGCGTTCTGGTCATCCATATCCGTCCAATGCTGCGTACCGGTTCCAGAGACAAGACATATGACAGCGGTCATTCGTGTCTCGGACAAGCACAGAGCACGAGAGGGGCAGCACAAGAATCAATGGGTGCGCGGAGCTCGAGGGAGAAAAGGTCAAAAGTATCATTTTTGTTGCCACTTTGAACCAATGCAAATCTGATGCAACTGTGGAAGCATACTGCAATTTGGTATATGTAGAATAACATAGGACAACAGACCAGGGAAGCACAGAAAGTTGGAGGGCCCAACTCCCCTATAGGGCGGCGGAACCGCGGCCAATAGAGGGTATAGGCCGCGGTTCCGCGGCCGTACTTGCTCTTCAGTGGGAAAGTTTTCAGGGGTAGTTTGGGTACTTCATATAGTGGCAGATTCTTGCCCTAGGTCTTCAACCCTCTGCCTATAAATACTCCAGAATTGAGCTAAGCCAAGGGTCCAAACTTGTGTCCAATTTTGTGTCCACTCTTTTGTAGTTTTTTGTATAGTTCTTCTTCTTCTTCTTCATTCTTCCTCCATGGAAATTTAGTGAGAGCATTGAGTGGATGTTAATGAAGATGAGGGTTTTGTATCATTCTCTTTTGTTTCTTCCTCCCCTTGAGATTCTTGCTTTCTCTTGATCTTTCAACCTCTTCATTGAGCTTGAAAGGTTAAGATTTTGTTATTGATCTCAAGGGTCGTATTTTCTTATGGAATTAGCGCTTCAATTCACATGCGTTCTCTACCCTTCTCTTGATCTTGCAACCTCTTGATTGAGCTTGCAAGTTTAAGGGTTGGCTATTGATCCCATGCTTGTCTTGAGTTCTACTTTCTTGTTCTTTTTATCGCTTTTTATTACTTGCTTATTATTATCTTGCTCTTCTTTCTTGCAATTTATTTCATGCACTTAAATTCATGCACTTAATACTTGTAATCTTTTCTTTTCTTTGTTCTTTTCTTTTGCTCTCTTTTGTTCATTTTGTGAATGGTTGTAATTATTGTTGTTAAGATGAAATACGGTATTGTAAGTTAATATCTTCTTTCTCATTTCCTTTTCCCGTTATTTTCCATTGAACTCCGCCCAAACCATACGCAAGCGCTCCGTTAGGCACCCTACCCTAACAAGGTAACGATGATTCCTAACCGCGACCGGTTGCGTTCGGTTTGGCCGGAGGCGAAAGCAAGAGACAAGAACGGAAGGACAAGGGTAAATAAGCCGTATTCCACGAATACCGCGCTTAAATCCCCTAATCCATGTTGTTGCCGATTGCTTTAGCTTCAATTGGTCAAGACTCGGCTCAAAGGTTTTGAGTATGGATTTCTTTAGCTTACAATTTCGTATCTTTTTCTTAACAACTTTATACTTGCAAATAATACACATAGGTTAGAATCGAACAAACATATACACAATTCTTTATTGACTCGTCTAAGACAAGAAAGGACATACAACCATCTCCCTGTGGATCGACCCGTGCTCAACCGGCTAGCTGCATAGCGACACCGTCTTGATTGCGGTTAAACTTTAAAGTCTTTCAATCAAATGGCGCCGTTGCCGGGGAGACGGTAGCGTATTTTCTTTCTCGTTATTCGGGTTAATATTCTTTTTGTATATATTTAAAAATATATATATATATATATCTTTTTGTTTTTGTTTTTTTGATAATTTTTGTGGGCAAGTGTGCAGATTTTTGCGTATTTGCAAACTACGATTGTGGGGAGCAAAGTGTGCATTCAAGGCAAAGGTGATTACGAAGTACAGTGCCAAAGATCCGGGTAGTTTGACCCGCGCAAGCGAACTTTTCAAGCTTACCGGATTTGATTCAACGGGGGTTTCCTAACCTAAAACTTAACGGTACGTATTTTACTAACACCTTCTTCTCAAATCCGACGCATCCAATATACTATTCTTTGCAGGATTCTTTGTAAGTTCGCTAGCAAACGCTAAAAATTGACTAACCCGTATTTGTTGCAGCGCCGCGCTTAAACTAAAAAACGATTGTTTTATTCTTTATAGAATTTTTTGAATTGTGCATTGCATACATTAATACGGACTTAAGGGCAAGCGAACCCCACAGCATACGGTAAAGGATTTCATCACCTTTTCCGTGGCCCACAAATCACGAACTTGAGCAAAACGTTTACCCACACAAAATTTAAAAGAAACTAGACTTTAAGCCTTAAGGACTTCGCGCTCACTAGGAGAAGTTAACTGTGTTTAGAACCTTGCTTAACGGTATATTGTTTACGGGGTGTCTAGGAAAGTGTTAACGGCGAAACCGCCAAAAGAGAAAGGATTATTTAATTAAGGAACTTCGCGAAAGCGTTGGAAAACCTTCCCTTATCTCTGTACTTACCTGGCCTCGTGATCAGTGTATCTTGAGCCTGTTTCTCGACACAGTTTTACTTCGACAATCAAGTTCTGGAGCAGGTCTAGTTGACCTAGGTGAACCCTAGAACGATTAGGTGTGTGGTATTTTTGGTGTCGTGATTGTTTTTGTCCATATTTTTTTTGTGTATATTTCATTCTTCTGTTAATATAAAAAAAAATAATAATAAAAAAAAAATCACATTCTTTTTCCTCTCCTTCTCTCTACCTTTTTTTCTTTCTCTATTCATATCATGGGTACTCCACCTCGCAAAACTCTTGCCGAACTTTGGTACCCACAACCAGATATTACTTCTTACAGTTCTTGCTTTGGCCGAACATCGAACGACCCCTCCATGCCCAAAGTTTCACTGAAAGATCGCATAGCAGCGGCTAGGACAAACACTTGCACTCCTCATTCCACTTTGTATCAACCTTTTCAACCTCCCACACCCACTTATGTTGATACCCCTTTCGCAAGTCGTCCTTTGTCCATCGCTGAATGTATTGAGCAATCCCGTAGCCGATCTTTCACTCCTTTCACCACTTCAAATTCTTGCGATCAACAATTCCATTCACCTTCTTATCCAAATGTTGATCCTGCTCCTGTCCAGCCATTCAATTCCTACCATTCCTACCCTACTTTTGCACCTTCCCTAGACATTACTTCAGAACCGCAATTTGGGAGATTTTAGTATCCAAACAACTTTGAATCTTTTACTGAAACCCCTTCACAACCCATGTCTAGTCTGGAACAGTCGTTGGAAGACTTTAGGGCAGCGTCAAGCCAACAGATGATAGATTTGAATGCGTCCATGGCCACTCTCATACAACCTACTGACTCGGTTGCTAGTTTCCAGCTAGCTCCAAATTTTCCAATGTATGATGAGACGGTAGGACAGGCTGAGAATTTGAGTGGAGAAAGTGAACTGTATACCCTTCCAAATCAAACCTACCCGTCTCAAATTGAATCCCACAACTCCTGTTTTGAAAGTCTATCAAGTGTCCCAAATGAATTATCAGTAGAAGATAGAATGTTTAATGAGTTGTGCGACTTTGTAGTGTTTGATTTTCCAGATTGTGAAGGGACCTTGCCAAGTGAAACCACACCCAATCCTTTTTACCTGTACACCTCCATCTTAGAACCTGAATTGATTGAAATCCATGCTTTTGATGAGGTATCTGAGAATATCGATTTTCACTTGATTGAGGATATTGACGCTGGGAATATTTTGGATGATGAACCCATAGATTTTGCTGAATTTTTCTCTCCAATTCATCATCCCGAGTCATTAAATGTTTTTCCCGAACCCCATATGCGTCTGGATTTTGATGAAAAATGCATGGATGTGCTAAATTTTGAGGAGAATTTTGACGATAGCTTTGAGGATGAACCAGTTTTAATTGATGCGTCGGATTTTCCAATTCATCCTGTTTCTGTCACTAACTGTGTACACCCTCCTGAACCTTTAACCGATAACCTTCCTCAACCACTTCCCTCCATCCTTTCCATCGTTCCGACCTGGCAAGAAACCGTATCACTTCCATTTCCATTGTCTGGTTTACCAAATTCGGCGTACCCATGGCTTCTTACGAATCTTGAGGGATTTGACCCAATCTCTCGACGGGTTAATAGATTAACACAATCGCATTTTACACATCGCTCATCACAAATTGTGCTAATCTATTCACTCCATTTGCACCCTCAAGTTCGTACTCCACTTCTTTTTCCCTTCCCCCATTCTTCTTCTTCTGATATACCGAGACCGTATCCCGCTTCTATCTCCATACGTTCTCGCGTATTCTCCATTTCTTTTCTCTACGCCTTCTTTGACCAACCACTGCTTTATCACGATAAGATCTTTGAATGGTTGGTGCTCACCTTTGGCCTGTGTAAGGCCTTGTATAGATTGATACTGTTCTTTCCCCCCTAATCCTGAACTTCATCGCTTAACAGTGGAAACACTGTTTCACTTAAGTTTGGGGGGACCCTTTTTGTGTATATATATTATTTTGTTTTCCTTTTTGTTTTGTTTATAATTTGTTTTTAGGGAGCACCGACAATTTTGACCCTCTTGGTATAGCCTGACAGTGAGGGCACTGTCAAGTTTAAGTATGGGGGTGTGCTCGGTAAGCTTTCTTCCTTCGCATTCATTTTTATATTTTGCATTTGCATACCATATTAAAAACCCACAAAAATTGAAAATTTTCCAAAAAATATAAAAACTTTGTCGTCAAGTTAGCTAATAGGGTAACTTAGGTTTTTATTCTGAAAGTTTAGTTGTTATGATAGAAATAACTAAATTCTAGGCTTAGGAATTGAAAACCCTAAAAATAACCCTCATTCTGTTTAAACTTGGTAAGTATACGTCCTTACAGTTTTTTTGAGAACTAGGTAATCTTGAGTTCAGTTCTTGAGTTAAGTCAAGATAAAGGGAAAGTATTGAAGCTTTACTGGAGGATAAGTCTGAAAAATAGTTTCTTTTCTTGAGTTCAAATTTAGAAAGTATATACCCTACAAACTGCACATACACGCACCTTGAAACTTGAGATAGTAGAGGATACCTAGAAATACTCTTGCCTGAAAGCCTAGTATGAAAGAAAAAACGGTATTTAAAGCTAAACACCAAAAGAGCATATTGAAAAATATATCCGGTCTTGAAAAAAAGAAAAAAAAAGAAAAAGAAAAATAGAATAAAATCAAGACCTGGAGACTGCTATTTACGTTTTAAAGTTCACACATTCAGTAATCGGTCGTTAGTGCCTCAAGAAGCATTAATAGTCGCATGAAAGATGTGTGAGCAAATCCGTCCATCCTTAATGAAAAGAAGTAGTATTAGGTATTATGGCAAGGGTATTATAGCTTGAATTGAATTCTTGAGTGTTGGGGTGCAAATATACACACACGTAGGGGTATACAATCGATGTTTGAATAAAAGATAGAAATTAAGAATAAGACTTGTGTTTTCTGTAAAGTTGATAAAAATCCCTGATTTGAGGCCGCACTTTAGAAGGAAAACTCAGGAGAACCAACATCTTTCTAAACTTTTTTGGAACATATAGGACCTAAGGTTAAATAGATAGGAGGTGTGAAAAATAAGGGTTGGATATTTCTAACTTAGGATGATAGAAATTCTAACATAAATACTGAACTGTAGGAGTAGAATCATTGTTAACTTATGACACTAGCTTGACGGGATTTTGTGGGTGTAATCCGCTGAAAACCCTCAGGAGACAACACTCCTCCTACTAGGTACACCTAGAGGTTTAACGGCTTGTTGCACATGCTCAGTGCAATCGCGTTCCCTGCGAAAGTGTGGTTATCATTATATTTTTGTGAATAATTGGTTTTGCTCGGGATGAGCAAAAGTTAAGTTTGGGGGTATTTGTTCATACCAGAATACTGCATTTTATACCGCCCATTCTTATGCTCGTGTGTTTATAGGTATGTGCTTTTAATTCGTGTTTGTTACATATTTACAGATTACAGGTTTCCAGTACAAATAGTGCAAATCAAGACAAAATCTCCACAGTTACACCAAATACAGAACATCTGTTGACAACAGATAAAAGCCGTGTTCCGGTCATCCATATCCGTCCAGTGCTGCGTACTGGTTCCAGAGACAAGACATATGACAGCGGTCATTCGTGTCTCGGACAAGCACAGAGCACGAGAGGGGCAGCACAAGAATCAATGGGTGCGCGGAGCTCGAGGGAGAAAAGGTCAAAAGTATCATTTTTGTTGCCACTTTGAACCAATGCAAATCTGATGCAACTGTGGAAGCATACTGCAATTTGGTATATGTAGAATAACATAGGACAGCAGACCAGGGAAGCACAGAAAGTTGGAGGGCCCAACTCCCCTATAAGGCGGCGGAACAGCGGCCAATAGAGGGTATAGGCCGCGGTTCCGCGGCCGTACTTGCTCTTCAGTGGGAAAGTTTTCAGGGGTAGTTTGGGTACTTCATATAGTGGCAGATTCTTGCCCTCGGTCTTCAACCCTCTGCCTATAAATACTCCAGAATTGAGCTAAGCCAAGGGTCCAAACTTGTGTCCAATTTTGTGTCCACTCTTTTGTAGTTTTTTGTATAGTTCTTCTTCTTCTTCTTCATTTTTCCTCCATGGAAATTTAGTGAGAGCATTGAGTGGATGTTAATGAAGATGAGGGTTTTGTATCATTCTCTTTTGTTTCTTCCTCCCCTTGAGATTCTTGCTTTC
This sequence comes from Agapanthus africanus, assembly GCA_030015575.1. Classification (NCBI taxonomy): domain Eukaryota; kingdom Viridiplantae; phylum Streptophyta; class Magnoliopsida; order Asparagales; family Amaryllidaceae; genus Agapanthus; species Agapanthus africanus. Next base: position 213,680,205 of record JASDDO010000016.1, read on the forward strand.
TCTTGATCTTTCAACCTCTTCATTGAGCTTGAAAGGTTAAGAGTTTGTTATTGATCTCAAGGGTCGTATTTTCTTATGGAATTAGCGCTTCAATTCACATGCGTTCTCTACCCTTCTCTCGATCTTGCAACCTCTTGATTGAGCTTGCAAGTTTAAGGGTTGGCTATTGATCCCATGCTTGTCTTGAGTTCTACTTTCTTGTTCTTTTTATCGCTTTTTATTACTTGCTTATTATTATATTGCTCTTCTTTCTTGCAATTTATTTCATGCACTTAAATTCATGCACTTAATACTTGTAATCTTTTCTTTTCTTTGTTCTTTTCTTTTGCTCTCTTTTGTTCATTTTATGAATGGTTGTAATTATTGTTGTTAAGATGAAATACGGTATTGTATGTTAATATCTTCTTTCTCATTTCCTTTTCCCGTTATTTTCCATTGAACTCCGCCCAAACCATAAGCAAGCGCTCCGTTAGGCATCCTACCCTAACAAGGTAACGTTGATTCCTAACCGCGACCGGTTGCGTTCGGTTTGGCCGGAGGCGAAAGCAAGAGACAAGAACGGAAGGACAAGGGTAAATAAGCCGTATTCCACGAATACCGCGCTTAAATCCCCTAATCCACGTTGTTGCCGATTGCTTTAGCTTCAATTGGTCAAGACTCGGCTCAAAGGTTTTGAGTACGGATTTCTATAGCTTACAATTTCGTATCTTTTTCATAACAACTTTATACTTGCAAATAATACACATAGGTTAGAATCGAACAAACATATACACAATTCTTTATTTACTCGTCTAAGACAAGAACGGAAATCCAACCATCTCCCTGTGGATCGACCCGTGCTCAACCGGCTAGCTGCATAGCGACACCGTCTTGATTGCGGTTTGTAAGTGCACGGCGGCGCCCCGGCCGTCAATCCGACGCCGGAATGCGGAAGCGGTGATAAACTTTAATTTTTCGGACTTAGCAAACCGGCACCACCGCGCACTAAACCCCGGATCGTGCCATTAAACTAGTCTAAGCTAACAAGAGAATGAGTTAGAGATATACCGACTGATCCGAGTCCTCTGCTCTTCATCTCCACTCCGATCTCCTCGCGGGATCTCCGTCCGTCTCCTCCTCATCGGAATGGGCACCACGAAGCCGGGTACTTATACGGGATCCCACCTCAATACCGAGGCAACTCGGGCACGAAGTTGGCTAGCCGACGCGCCCAAGATTTGCTGTAGAATGTAGTGTAGAATCATAGTCTCTTTTGGGGTGGTGAAATTTCCATGGAGGGAGAAGAGAATCATGAACTTTGGAGAGGGTTTTTGGTGGCAAGATGAATGATCAATTTTCAACACCAAAATAAAATGAACCATTCTCCCTTCTACAAGAAGTGGCCGGCCCTCCCTTAAGCAAAATGGTGGAGAGGAATATACAAGGGAGGTGATGGTAGGGAAGGAAAAATGGTGACCATATCAAAAGCAAGTGTGATGATGACAAAGTCAAATCCATATCAAATCTAATCAAATCTCATTGATGCATGAAAAGCAAAGATGCTTAACATATCAATCCTTATGCAAATAAATCCTCCACAAAGTGTTATTTGCAAACTTGCAAATAACCCCCTCCATCGGAAAAGTCCGGCCGGGATAGAACAAAGGAAAACCGGCCGGAACGGAATGCAAACTGGCAACTCCAGAAAACTGGTCCCGTAATAAATTACAGGAAAACCCCGATACTGTGCATACACACCCGCATCTGTATTCCGTCCGGATACAAATGCAATGAGACAAAATCTACACTGTACTATACTAGGATCCGGCTTAAACCAAAGCCGGCTAGTAATATCCGTCCGATCCTGATCCGTGCAATACCACACGTATATGATCGAACGCTGCCATACAACCATACGGCCTCTAGTACAAACCGTCCGATCCTGATCCGTGCAATACCGCACGTATCTGATCGGACCCTGCCATATCTCCATACGGCCTCTACAGCGTTTCGCCCGAAAGCTTGAGTAACTGAAAGTGTGGTGGACTCTAAAGACTCGTCAATACTATGGCTGTGGATTTAACCACTAGCACGTCAGAGGTATAAGCCAATACGTGACGGGCCACCAACTATTGACTAAAAGGGACGTCGATGAGCGAACTCATCCTGACACCCTACTGAGCCTGTCAGTGACAATATCCGTACAGTCCGGTCCGTTCGTCTATGAGCATCGCATGTCGGGCCTAGGGGGTTGGTAAAAGTAAGACCCCCAAAAGCGGTACAAGTCGTGTCGGAGTGTAGCTCAGAACACCCTGAGATACTACTGGAATACCTACCAGTAAATCTCCTGCCTTGGCCAAGGTCTTCGTGTAATGGCTCTCCTAGACACAGCGTGACCTCACCCCCAATACCGGGAGAGACGAACCCCTGAAGATCCGCTCACTGCCTCCATGTGGCTCGGGACTGTACCCAACTAAAACCTGTTTGCACGACTCCTTTGAGCCGTGGTAGGGTAGTAATCAAAGTGCAGTGGGAACTCACACGAGACAAATGACGATCCCCAGGTCGATGAACTAACCTGTACACATGTCACCAGGGAACTGCTATCTGACGTCAGGTATAAGACCAACTAGCATGTTCCCGGCGAGTCCTGTCTGGTGTACTCATAACCTAATGAGCACCTGTATACATCTTAGGTGAACCAACTGACACCAGTGGCTTGTGAGACCGGCCACCGCCCCTCGTCGGGGTCTCGACTGTATACACTAGTCTACTCTGGAGTATCGATGCCCTATCTCGAAACTCCCACGACTAGGGACCTTTTAAGGATGTGCTTATAGACTACCAGATCACACGTATGTGATCGCCCTCATACTGCCGGTAGTCAAGCAAGAATCCTAGGGTCTCTATCAACGTGCAATAGCGACCTGTCATGTCACCTAAAGCAGTACACGATGATAAAGGTAAACCAGATAGCATACTATCATCTCGAGTAAGACTGTCCTACCGGGATAGGTCCTCCCACAATCATTGCAATCACGTGCCTGTGATCCAATAACTGACTCTGAGGGCACTATCTCCAACAATCTCCCACTTGCACTCAAGGCTAATTATTGCGATGTCGCATACTCACAGCCTGTGTGATACCGAACACCCAACTCCCCTACTAGTCAGTCTCACAAAATCCGTTTGTGAAACTATTGCGTTCGAGGAATAGCCTCAGTGAGTGGATCCGCCTATATGTTTCTTTCTATGTCTCTCTATATCTCAAGTTCGCGGAGAAAACCATCTCCCGAAATGAGCAATACCTGTCTTAGAGTGTCTGGAGGTCTGATGGGACTTAGCTCATAAATGAACTCCAAATCCAAACTTCTTAGACTGTATCGTCAACTGAACTTAATCAGTATCCTGCGCCATGCCTCCCTCAGTATTGCCTTGGACCACCTGTCCAAAATACTGCCGCTCGTCAGAAGAAAAACTATAACTCTGACAACCTCCTTGTCGTCCATGTCACCTTGGAAGCCTGGAATGATAACCGTCTCCTAAAGGAGGCAGCCGTTATCATATCCCTAGAACATTCACTTATGTTCTAAAACTGCTTCCGACTGTTTCTCCAGGATTGGATCAATGTCAACTTATTGCATCTAGTGCAAGAACAACATCTGGTGTGGTACTTGACATCTCGTGATTGACACAATTGCCTAAGCAAGTGATCTGCCAATCATGAACATCCCTCTCCACTTTAGTCTATAAGACACCTTTAGAGAGGGTGACTCCATCACCTGTAGGTACACTACCGTGCCAGGAGTCGTCCATTCTAAATACACTTAGAATGCTGTCAAAGTACCCTGATTGGGAAACCACCCAAACCTAGATCTAAAACCATAGATCTAGTAACCAGTATGTCTGATATAATGTCCAAGTCCCTTGTGGAGAAAACACTGTGTGACGACCAAAGTATAACCGATCGTAGTATAGGAATATCACTTCCTACTACCTTCTGAACAGATCCATCCCCTATTCTGAAGACGTCAACCTATGACTGTCACATCAGAAATAGATGATCTATCTCCGCTACATCTACTTTAGTCTATAAATAGACATAAGCCTGATGTCCACCAATGCTTCCGCTGCTCCTACTGACTGCGACAACCCTCTGGCAGAGTCATATAGACGTGCACTTATAAAGCAAGTTTAGAACGACGCTATACTCATCCTCCTGCCGGGTCTCGCAGCCTGGAACAACAACAATGGCAAGTGTGGGTAAACAAGAACTTCCCTGTCACCGTCCTTGAGGCTACCGGAGTACCTCTCGGGTGCCTGAAGTTACCCACCTTATCTGCGGAGTGGCCAATGGAATGTCAAATCAGATTGAATTTTTAGGTTCCTTATCAAATCTTCAGTAATTGTTTGCGGTTCTGGAATCACTTCCAGTTCTACCATACTCCCACTACTGTTTTTGAAAAAATCCATTTTTAATAAAACTGTGGCGAGTCAAGAACAATATCACTATTGATCTTCCAGATGGTAGAAAATCAACCTTCGTCATAGCCTGGGTCAACCCACAAACTGTCATTACAGAAACGTGCCTTGAGTTGTCCAGTGTCTTGTTTTAATCATAAGCCGGACAACTCCCCGTATCTTAACAACGTTAAGATATGAACTGTTCTATATCCAATATAGAACCAGAGGCACTGATTTAATTGAACCAGATTCAAATCATGCAGCTATCTCCAGTGCATGTCAACTAAATGGAAGGAGGCCAATCAGCGTTACTCAACTTAGGAATGCTTCCAATTATGAGTAACCTGAAAGAGAAGTAATTTCTCTTTATCATTACTATCAACTGAATACCATACACAAGTATCTACATCTTCGATCACTTTGAAGAATCCCAATACTTGCTACACTTGGTTCTCTACTCTATTCAAATACCTATAACTCCTCAAAACTCAGACCCTGTGTTTCTACGAAACACATGTCTAAGAACTAGAGAAGTTAAAAGTAAATAGAATATAGTATGAGGACCAACCCCTCTGTCCTAATGGACACTGGACAACATACAATACTCTGTATAAGTCCGCTGAGTCTAACAACTCTTTCACTGTGTGTCGTAGGTTGAAAACTGTACTTATGGTTAAGAAGAATTACACCGCTGTTTAATGCACCTTACCTAACCATCCACTGATATAGGTAAATGTCATCGACATAATATCAAAAGGTATATCTCACTCTATGAAAATAGACGTACAGATATATCAATTTGAAATTGGTGCACAACAGCGGATATTCAAAACCAAATATTTGCCGACCGGCAAACAGCCCAGGTGATCTCCTCAAATATCACTGATTACAACGAATCCCGATATAATGAGGATGATCACCCAATTCCCAATGACTTACTCCCACTCATCATCTGTAAAACCATACAGATGTGAGAATCAAACCTGGTAAATACATATCCTGGAGCAAGTGTCCAATCGGGAAATCAGTTTTCTTTTAACAGTACACAGTTGAACTGAAACATTGAAATGTTTCGATGGGGTATCCTGGTATTCCTAGTAATGCCTCTACCATTATCCAGATTCACAACTATAACCGTATAATTCAATGCCACCTCTCCAAATCCCTTTATATGTCTTTAGTCATTACCTTCTGCACACCCCTTTAGGCCAATTGGTTTTCTTCCTTCCCTACCGTTCGGCACCAGCCTATGGTTTGGAAGAAGACTATCCAATAAGCATAATGGGTGTACTGTCCTAATCCTAGGAGCACTCGCAATGCGAGAGAAGGTGAAGATAAAAGACAACCGAATAAACCTTATTCCTATTTCTCCTGGACCAGAATCCATCCCCGAACTGGAACAAGTTCCTTTCGAGTTCGTATATAACCATACGATGGAGTATCCAAATAAACTGTGGATCTTCGTAGTGATACGGAGTGTCCTGGAGAAATACAAAGGTGATTTAGGATTGGCGAAGGAATACTTGGTTTGGTCGTGAATATCAGTCGCAAATTACTTTGCCCTCTTACTAATCCCTTTCTTTGTCTGAACTTAATACCTTCTGTACACCGTTTAGGCTAACTGGTTTTCTTCATTCCCTACCGGTCGGCACCAGCCTATGGATTGGAAGAAGACTATCCAATTTGCGTAATAGGTGTACTACTCCTAAACCAAGGAGTACTCGCAACCTGAGAGAAGGTGAAAAGAAAAGACAACTGAATAATCCTATTCGTTTTCTCCAGAACCAGAAACCATCCTCGAATTCCTTCGAGTTCGTATCTAACCATACGATGGTTTTGTCCAATGGAAGTGGACGTTCGCAGTAATACGGGGTGTCCTGGAGAAAAGGGTAAAAGTAGGAGTGGCAATGAGGTCTGTAACTCTGACAATCCAAAAGCCAGTGTTAAGAAGGTTCGGTCAACTTGGTCACTGAGTCATAATCTTAGGGTCGGGTCAATGGTTGCTGCCACAGAGAGAGAGAAAAGAAACACTCAGCGTGCACTCTATCCTAGATCAGAATGGTTACCAATTTATCTAATCTGGAAACCTCCCACTGTACCTCAAATTCTCCTCCAAACCTGAAAGAAGAATTAGTCGGGGTCACCCGAGGAGTAAACAAACTCATCAGTGGGAATCGGGATCCAACTATCATTGCATGATAACGTGACGGAATCCGCTCACGGTGTCACACTCCAGAAGGTATGCGCATATCTGGCAAGTTTCAGTACTTTTGAAACTCCCGATGTGATTTCTGCCCCATGCTCTTATGACCTTGACTTTGGCCAACATATCATAAGTCACAGTTCAAGTTCAACCCGTCATTCTCCAGGTTAATTTGAACCCACCCGTACATACCCTTGACTTTGGCCAAAATGGCAGTACGACTGTCCCAAACCAACGCATCTATATATGCTGCATATGAATACCCAACAGCTACCAAACACTGTGCCTTGACTTTGGCCAACATACACAGCTTGAATACTATTGACTATCCATATGAAACGACGGAGGGCTACGAATGGTTTCTGGCGAAAACCTTTAACGTAATGAACTTGATATCGTTGAAGGAACGGATAGCTTTTTAGAAAATATAGTGACGAAAACTTTTACAAAAGAGGTCACTCCCGGTGAAGGGATCTCGGCTCTTTCCCCGTAGAATGGGGTGCAGGATATTCCAAATGAATACCACGATGCAAAGCAAAAGTAATCGGCTATAGTGAAGTTAATGCCCTGACGCAAACTTCTGTCCAAGGAGTCACTCCCGGTGAAGGGATCTCGGCCCTTGCCTCGTCGACTGAGGAGCAGGATATTCCAAATGAATACCACAATGCAAAACAAAAGTTAACATCCTTGCAATAACAGCTTTTTGAAAAGTGTTCCAACAACATCAGATTAGGTTTGTTTAACTTGCATTGATCCGAATCAACGCAGTCCCATCAATTGATCACACTACAAAGAACGAAAATATACTGACGTACGTATATGCCATCCGCATTCGCCACTGGGTCCCGTCATCACCCGTTAGGTTAGCTAACTAACGGCAGAGCGGGGACTGGACTAGCGCGGATGTAAAATATATACAACATCTACTAATATATATACCAATATATTATATTCGCTTAAGGCGTGATAAGAAATGCAACATCATAGAAATGTACAGCATCACAGAACAATACAGATATCTGGGATCCCCGGGTTTCACAGAGCCACTACTGAAACCCGACGTTCCCCTGGTCGTGTGGATAGCCTGTGCAATGAAAACCTAGACCCCTACGGGCGCGGCAAGTTACCCGCCAAAACCTGAAGCGAGGCAGCCCCCTTCAGTGCCGTGAATGGACCACCCAGCACTTCACGGAATCCGGTAACTTGGGCACCCCTTCCTGGGTCGACCTGTACCCCCTACGAGTGCGGCGAATAGCCTGCCAATCCTAGAGTGAAGCCCCCTCCGTCTCAATGCCATGAGATGCGGGCTTGTTGCCCTCTAGAACCCGGCTATCCGTGCACCCCTCCGCGGGGTAATCCTAGTACAGAAAGTAAAATATACATACAACGGGTACATCGACCGCAACCAGGCCGTACCCCGAAATAATAATACAAACAGGCAGTGACGGCAGTCCACATGTCGGACGCTCGCCCCGTAATATCAAATGTACATAATACACCAATACTGTACTAGCATTGCATCCAGGCTATCCCCACGACCGATCCGTAACATCAGAGCATAAACATAGAATATCAACGTGAAAGTCACGTTCGCAAATCCGTCTAACCGGGCTATAGCAGTTAGACCGGATTTACCGATCGAGTGACATTCACGGTCGCAGATATAATGTAAATACTGTGAAAAATGTGTTTAAAATTTTCCGATTGATCAAATAATTAACAAGTGGGCCCCAAGCAATACTGTAGTACTCGCAGAAATAATTGGCCCAATTTTAATATTCCAAAACACCCAAAATAAGCCCAGAAGCCCACTGGAAAAATATGATACAGTGACCATTCAAATGTGCGGCGGAACCGCGGCCCAAGGGGGGGTTTGGCCGCGGTTCCGCGCTCCAGGTGTCGAATCACAGTGTCGAACTTTTCCAGTATTCTTAGAAATTCCTGCACATCATTCTGAGACAACCTGAAAAATTTTTAGAGCAAGAAAAAATTCAACAGAAAACTGATGTGAGGTAAAATTGGGTTTTTGGAATTTTGGTCGATCGGAACTGAAAAACACATCAAACGAAGCTAGACGAAGTTATGGCGAGGCTCTGATACAACTGTAAGTGCACGGCGGCGCCCCGGCCGTCAATCCGACGCCGGAATGCGGAAGCGGTGATAAACTTTAATTTTGCGGACTTAGCAAACCGGCACCACCGCGCACTAAACCCCGGATCGTGCCATTAAACTAGTCTAAGCTAACAAGAGAATGAGTTAGAGATATACCGACTGATCCGAGTCCTCCGCTCTTCATCTCCACTCCGATCTCCTCGCGGGATCTCCGTCCGTCTCCTCCTCGTCGGAAAGGGCACCACGAAGCCAGGTACTTATACGGGCTCCCACCTCAATACCGAGGCAACTCGGGCGCGAAGTTGGCTAGCCGACACGCCCAAGATTTGCAGTAGAATGTAGTGTAGAATCATAGTCTCTTTTGCGGTGGTGAAATTGCCATGGAGGGAGAAGAGAATCATGAACTTTGGAGAGGGTTTTTGGTGGCAAGATGAATGATCAATTTTCAACACCAAAATAAAATGAACCATTCTCCCTTCTACAAGAAGTGGCCGGCCCTCCCTTAAGCAAAATGGTGGAGAGGAATATACAAGGGAGGTGATGGTAGGGAAGGAAAAATGGTGACCATATCAAAAGCAAGTGTGATGATGACAAAGTCAAATCCATATCAAATCTAATCAAATCTCATTAATGCATGAAAAGCAAAGATGCTTAACATATCAATCCTTATGCAAATAAATCCTCCACAAAATGTTATTTGCAAACTTGCAAATAACCCCCTCCATCGGAAAAGTCCGGCCGGGAAAGAACAAAGGAAAACCGGCCGGAACGGAATGCAAACTGGCAACTCCAGAAAACTGGTCCCGTAATAAATTACAGGAAAACCCCGATACTGTGCATACACACCCGCATCTGTATTCCGTCCGGATACAAATACAATGAGACAAAATCTACACTGTACTATACTAGGATCCGGCTTAAACCAAAGCCGGCTAGTAATATCCGTCTGATCCTGATCCGTGCAATACCGCACGTATCTGATCGAACGCTGCCATACAACCATACGGCCTCTAGTACAAACCGTCCGATCCTGATCCGTGCAATACCGCACGTATCTGATCGGACCCTGCCATATCTCCATACGGCCTCTACAGCGTTTCGCCCGAAAGCTTGAGTAACTGAAAGTGTGGTGGACTCTAAAGACTCGTCAATACTATGGCTGTGGATTTGACCACTAGCACGTCAGAGGTATAAGCCAATACGTGACGGGCCACCAGCTATTGACTAAAAGGGACGTCGATGAGCGAACTCATCCTGACACCCTATTGAGCCTGTCAGTGACAATATCCGTACAGCCCGGTCCGTTCGTCTATGAGCATCGCATGTCGGGCCTAGGGGGTTGGTAAAAGTAAGACCCCCAAAAGCGGTACAAGTCGTGTCGGAGTGTAGCTCAGAACACCCTGAGATACTACTGGAATACCTACCAGTAAATCTCCTGCCTTGGCCAAGGTCTTCGTGTAATGGCTCTCCTAGACACAGCGCGACCTCACCCCCAATACCGGGAGAGACGAACCCCTGAAGATCCGCTCACTGCCACCATGTGGCTCGGGACTGTACCCAACTAAAACCTGTTTGCACGACTCCTTTGAGCCGTGGTAGGTGTAAGTCGATGTAGTACACCCCAGTACTTGTGGGGAGGCGGAATTTTCAAAAACGATCATGTTTAAAGAACGAACATCGACTAACCGCTTGAATCGAAGCTAAACTTTAAATAACCGTACACAAAGAGTTTCTTATCAATTGTGTTTAGGGATTATACCTAATGAAACCGGTCCTTCGTCTTTGTGTCCTCCTTTGTTCTCCTCGACCTTCTCTAGGTAGTAGACGATCCACCCGAGAGCAAAACACCAAGCTACACCTCTAACTTGAGGTAACTAATATACTTTGATTGCTAATCAAAGAAGAAAGGATGATATAGAGTGAAGGTAATGGATGTTTAAGTCTAACTAAACCTTTGATCTCAACACATGAGGATTAAGGATTAGTCTCTTGAAGATGAGAGCTTGAGGAGAAAGAATGTGAGATAAGATAATGAGATGAGAGAGAGTGTATCATAATATATTATGAAGCATTCTTATTTATCAACAAAAGAAAATGAGTGATGAATAAGCATGCTTCACAAATATCTAATGGTGATTCATTAAGCATGTGTCATTATCATTTATGGTGCAATAATGATAATGATGAATCACTCTCATGACTCACAATCTTATCCAAAGTAACCTCCTTAGTCACATCTTCTAGAAGCTTCTCGTACAATTACGAGAACGCCCCTCCAATCCGCAAAAATACGGAAAAACTTTAGACTGTAAAAATCCAATAACCGGATACCAGTAACTGGCTTAAACCAAAGCCGACTGGTAAAAACTGTCCGAAAGTCGTACGTGCGTAAACGCACGTATGCGTCCGAACCCTTGTCGTAAAAACCATACGACCTCTATATCGTTTCGCCTGGAATAGGAAACTCTCTATGTGGGACTCTAGAGACTCGACTACTACGCTGGCAGTGGGTTTAACCACAGACCGCAAGCGGCACTAGCTGTACGTAACGGTCCCCAGGTAGTTGTCGATAAGAAGGCCGATGAGAAAACCCATCCGAACTCCTACTGAGTCTGATGTGACAATCTCCATACAGTCCGGTCCGTTCGTCCAAGACTATCGCATATCGGGCCTAGGGGGACGGCAAGCGTCAGTCCCGTAATAGCGGTATAAGTCGTGTCGGAGGGAAGCCCATTACACCCTGAGAAACTACTGGAACCTACCAGCAAATCTCGCTTGCCCTGGCCAGGGACTTTGCGTAATGGCTCTCTGACACAGCACGATATCTACTCCCAATACCGGGAGGGACGAATCCTATCTAACCGCCACTGCCTCCAAGTGCTCGGGACTGCACCCAACTGCTACCTGTTTGCACGACTCCTTTGAGCCGTGGTAGGGTAGCAATCTAAGAACAGTGGGACACACTCGAGGCGAAGTAGCAGTGTCAAGTCTGCGGACTACGCTGTACTCATGTCACCTGGGAACTGTTCACTGACGACTGGTATCAAACCAACCAACAGTTCCCTGTGAGTCCTGTCCGGTGTACCCGTAACCTAACGAGCACCTGTATACTATCTCCAGTACGACGTACTGACGGCTGTGGGACAGACCATCTCCCCAACTGGGATGAGAAGCGTACATACCAGTCTACTCCGGAGTATCGATGCTCTGTCTCGATAATCCAACGACCAGGGACCTGAATAAGGATGTGCTTGTAGACTACCCAGCCCCCACTAGTGTGACTGCCATCACAACGCCGGTAGACGAGCAAGATCCTAAGAGCTCTATCAATACGTATACTCACATATTAAGATAGAAAAACCAAGTAGCATACTACCATGTTTAGCAAGACTGTTATATACATGTGAATATCCCAAGCTTCCATTAAGTAATATACAAGCTAGTATGATACAGTAATGGCCTTCTAGGGCATAAACACTAACAATCTCCCACTTGCACTAGGGCCATGTACTGGCATATCGCAGACCAATGATCTCGAGTAGCCTCTCGAACTGAATCTGAGGAACGGCCTTAGTGAATGGATCAGCAATGTTATCCTCCGTATTTACTCTCTTTACCTCGATCTCCCGGCGATCTACGATCTCCCTGATCAGGTGATACCGCCTTAAGATGTGTCTGGACTTCTGATGGGACCTTGGTTCCTTCGCTAAAGCTATAGCTCCGTTGTTGTCGCAATACAGAGGTATTGGACCAACACTGGTAGGAACCACCTGAAGTTCTGTGAGGAACTTCTTCATCCAGACAGCTTCTTTTGCGGCATCGCAAGCAGCTATGTACTCCGCTTCCATCGTTGAGTCAGCAACGGTATCCTGCTTGGACCTCTTCCAACAGACCGCCCCTCCATTGAGGGTAAAGACATAACCCGACATGGACTTGGAGTCATCCTTGTCACTCTGGAAGCCGGAATCAGCATAGGCCTCCATCTTGAGGTCCTTTCCGCCGTAAACCAAGAACATCTCCTTAGTCCTCCTCAGGTACTTGAGAATGTTCTTTACTGCTATCCAGTGATTCTTCCCTGGGTTTGCCTGATACCGGCTTACAACGCTCAATGTGTATGCTACATCTGGTCTGGTACATAACATCGCATACATTATAGAGCCTACCGCAGAAGCGTAGGGTATAATCGACATGCGTTACCTTTCCAAATCAGTCTTTGGAGACATCTCTTTGGAGAGGGTGATTCCGTGACAAGCCGGTAGGTTACCACGCTTAGAATCTTCCATACTGAATCTTTTCAATATGGTGTCTATGTACCTGGACTGTGAAAGTTCCAACATCCTCTTTGATCTATCACGATAGATCTGGATCCCCAGAATGTAGGTGGCATCACCCAGGTCCTTCATGGAGAATTTCTGTGACAAGAATCTTTTGACTGACTGTAGCATAGGAATATCATTTCCTATTAGGAGAATGTCATCCACGTACAAGACGAGGAATACAACAACTCTCCCTACAATCTTACTGTATATGCATGGTTCATCTGGATTTTTGATAAAGTCGAATTCTTTGACAGTATCATCAAAACAGATGTTCCAACTCCGCGATGCCTGCTTTAGTCCATAAATGGATTTAAGCAGCTTGCATACTTTACCGCTGCTCCCACTCTGAATGAATCCCTCTGGCTGATCCATATAGACACTCTCTTCTAAATTTCCATTTCGAAAGGTCGTCTTTACGTCCATCTGCCAGATTTCATAATCGTGGAAGGCAGCAATAGCAAGAAGGACCCGAATGGATTTCAGCATAGCTACAGGAGAAAAGGTTTCGTCATAGTCCAAACCAGGTCTTTGACGGAAACCCTTTGCAACAAGTCTAGCTTTATAGGTTTCAACCTGTCCATCTACACCAATCTTCTTTCTGAAGATTCACTTGCATCCTACGGGTTTCACCCCATCTGGAGCAGTGTCCAAAGTCCATACTTTGTTAGTGTACATGGACTCCATTTCGGTCCGCATTGCATCCAGCCATTTTACCGAGTCACCGCACTGAATGGCTTGCTGGAAGCTAGTAGGGTCGTCATTATCAATGACGCAATCTTCTCTATCCCCGTCTATGAGAAAACTGTAGTATCTCTCGGGCGGATGAGACTGCCTACTACTTCTGCGGAGAGGCGCTGGTATGTCCCTTTCTTCTGAAACTTCTTGTTCCACCAAACTTTCAGTAACAGCTTGTGGTTCTGGAATTTCTTCCAGTTCTACTGCGCTCCCACTCTTCTGATTTTCTAAAAATTCAGTTTCTAAGAAGTGGGCATGACGAGAAACAAAAACCTTTTGTTCCTCTGCGTAGTAGAAGCAATATCCCATGGAATTCTTTGGATATCCCACAAACTTACACTCTACTGAGCGTGCCTCGAGCTTGTCCGGATGCTGCTTTTTTACAAAAGCTGGACATCCCCATGTCTTCAGGTACTGAAGATGGGGTTTCTTCCCACTCCACATATGATATGGGGTGGTAGGCACAGTCTTGGTGGGAACCTTGTTCAAAAGATATGCCGCTGATTCTAGCGCATAACCCCAGAATGATCGCGGTAACTCAGCCTTACTCATCATGGAACGAACCATATCTAATAGGGTTCGATTCCTCCTTTCCGATACACCGTTGTGTTGTGGTGTTTATGGAGGAGTAAGCTGAGAGAGAATCCTTTTCTCTTTTAAGTAACCCAGGAACTCGGCACTTAAGTATTCACCACCTCGATCAGATCTCACCGTCTTAATACTTTTGCCTGTTTGGTTTTCCACTTCATTCTTGTATTCTTGGAATTTTTCAAAGGCCTCGGATTTATGCTTCATCAAGAAGATATGTCCATACCTAGAGAAATCATCCGTAAAAGTAATGAAGTAGGAATAACCACCTCGCGCATGTGTAGACATTGGGCCGCACACGTCACTGTGTACGAGTCCTAAGAGCTCGCTCGCTCTTACTCCGTGTCCAGAAAACGGAGTCTTTGTCATCTTTCCCATGAGACAAGATTCACAAGTGGCATAAGATTGATATTCGAACGGATTCAAATATCCTTCTCTATGTAACTTTGTTAACCGTGTTTCATTGATGTGACCTAGTCTACAATGCCATAAGAAAGCCTGATTTACTTCTGGAGACTTTCTTTTAAGTGTGTTCTGGACATTGAAAACCTGAGCTTGATTCAATACGTATATACCGTCATCTAATGTACCGGACCAAATCAGAACTTGATTTAGGTGGATGTGAACTACATCGCTTACGAATGTAAAGTCATATCCCTCTCTTGAAAGTGATGACACTGATATGATATTACAAGTCAAACTAGGTACATACAGACAGTTACGTAGAATCAATATCTGCCCACTTGTCAAACCCAGGCGATATTCTCCCACGGATTCAGCATCCACGCTCATTCCGTTTGCAACTCTGAGAGACAAATCACCTATCCTTATAACTTTACGGTTTCTCAAAGCATGTAACGAATTACAGATATGAGATCCTGCTCCGGTATCTAGTACCCAGGAAGTAGAGTTAATTGACAAACAGTTCTCAATTACAAACACACTTGAGGCTGAAGCCACAACATGCTTCGAATCCTGGCTACTGGCTTCCAAAGCCCTGCAATCCTTCTGCCAATGTTCATTCCCATAACAATAGGAATATCCCTCCTTACCTATACCAAGTCCCAAAACTGTTTCTCTTCCCTTTCCTCCTACTTTGCTGACACCGTATATCGGCTTTGTAGAGGTCTTCTTCTTTTCACCCTTTGCTTTCACCTTGGATGAAGAGGAAGAAGGTCCCCTATTAAGCAGAGCTTGTGTCTCCCTGGTTTCTTTCAGGGTGTAAGTAGAGGGTAGGGACTGTGGAAATAAGTCAGTATATGACCTGTTTCCCAACGTGGTCTCCAGGTCCTTGAGCTCATCAATATAGCTAGTCATCGTAAGGACGTCGTCCCTTACAGATGACCCGTCAGCCGACCTCGCTTGAATCAATTCGTTCGAGGCCTCATATCTTGCGATATGAGATTGCTCTCCACATAAATCTTAGTTATGGAGAAAGATGGAACCAGAGTCCATCTTCTCGTGCTGCTTCTGGTATCTACCATCAACTGAAGCCAACACGAGGCACTTGGCTTTCGCTATATTCTTTTCCTTTGTCTGACGGATATCCATATCCGCGACGGTGGAAACTGGACCTGGGACGGTGGGATCTTGAGTAGTAATAGGGTGGTCCAGCTTTTCATAGGCAATGGTCATCTGGACAGACCTTTGCCAGTCAAATAAGTTAGATTCAGTCATCTTGTTATCTAGATGTAACCTAGTCATGGTCACAAGGTCGCTGCAATGAGAGAGAGAGAAGAAAACACTTTAGCATGATGCTCTTGCAAGTTTAGATTGGTTTTTAATTTATCTAAACTGGATGGCTCCCACTGTTTCTCGAATCCTTCCTCAAACCTTAAAAGAAGAATTAGCCAGGACTATTCTCACCGTACAATACTTGCTTAACCGTTCAGCCAGGCTAGTGTCGATACTTCGAGGGAGGTTTTCCAACGCTTTCGCGAAGTTCCTTAATTAAATAACCTCTTTTCTCTGGGGCGTAACCCCGCTGACACCTTTCTGGACACCTACTAGGTTTATAGCATTGATCGTTAAGTGACGAATATCCTGATAAGTAGCATATACTCACAGTAGGATCGGGATCCAAATATCATTGTCTGATAATGTTGTAGGAATGCTACCAACATTCATCAAACTCAAAATGGTATGCATCTCTTTGCAAATTTCAGTTTCTTTAGAAATTCCCGATATATATTTTTGCCCCATGTTCTTATGACCTTGACGAAAACCAACAAATCATAAAACACATGTCAAGTTCTGCCCATCATTATCTTGTTAATTTGAACCCACCCGTATATACCCTTGACGAAAGCCAACAAGGTTATACGACTGTCCCAAACCAACTCATCTATCTATGCAACAAATGAATACCCCAGCAGCTACCAAACACTATGCCTTGACGAAAGCCAACAAGCATAGCTTGAATACTACTGACCATCCATAAGAAATGACGGAGGGCTACGACTGGTTTTGGCGAAACCGTGGACGTAGTGAACTTGATATAACCGAAGGAACCTGATAGCTTTTAAAAGGAGTGGTTAAATCTCCGCATTTTAAAATATCTGTTTTAAAAATAACCGAGTGGTTTCTTTTAAATTGTTCCAACGATTTAAACTTGGTTTATTTTCTTTGCATTATAGATAATGCGTCCCATCATTAACCTATCATTGCAGAAAACAACGAAAATACAACGTCCTCTTATGCCATCCGCATTCGCCACGGGGTCCCGTCATCACCCGTTAGGCTACTTAACTAACGACAGAGCGGGGGCTGGGCTAGCACGGGTGTAAAACATAAGTGACGTCTAAATAGCTATCATAAATATAGATATTTTACATTCGTCTGACGCAATGATATACATTCCAGAACACAGATAAACAATATTGGATTTGCAAGCAATCTGTATTTCTTTTGAGCCTGCAAGAAAAGACAGATTACACAGTTGTGATGAATAGCCGTTACCCCACCCTCGACCCCTACGGGTACGGCAAACTACCCACCCGGCAGTCTGTGTACCCCACCTTGGGTCAGTCCTAGGAGCAAAAACAGTAAAATGAAATAATACAACGGTGGCTACGACCGCAACCTGGAAGTGCCCCGCAAAAATAATATTACAACAAATTACATTTACAACAAATGAATTAAACAATAACCCATTGCTAACCCCGGCTATACACCACAACAGTCCAATACAGTTTATATGCACAAACAGATATAACCATTTCAGAAATGTGCAACCCCCTGCCAACCGACATACTAGCAGTTAGGGGAGGTTTACGAACACATTAAACAATCACAGATATAATCCAATATGCAAATACTGTACAATTTCGATCGATTAAACACCATCAATATTGCTCCAAAATCTGCTCTGTTAAACAGTAACCTGAGCAAATATTAAATATTCCAGAAAACACCAAATTTCACAGAGAAGCAACAGAAGAAAAATCGGCTCCTGACTCGCCAACTCGGCGGCGGAAGCACGGCAACTCAGTAGGCTGAGGCCGCGGTTCCGCGTCGAGTTGGACGATTCAGACGACTGTTTTTCTTGGGTGTTCTACTGGTGTCATGTCAAGCACTCTGAACTCACCTGAAAAATTTTTGGACATCATTTAAATTTCGACAGAAACTTGCATTTTTTAGGGTTTTCCGGCTTCGTTTTTCCGTTCGAAATTCGTACAAATTTGCAATTAAGTTATTTAGTGTTTAGCGAGGCTCTGATACCACTGTAAGTCGATGTAGTACACCCCAGTACTTGTGGGGAGGCGGAATTTTCAAAAACGATCATGTTTAAAGAACGAACATCGACTAACCGCTTGAATCGAAGCTAAACTTTAAATAACCGTACACAAAGAGTTTCTTATCAATTGTGTTTAGGGATTATACCTAATGAAACCGGTCCTTCGTCTTTGTGTCCTCCTTTGTTCTCCTCGACCTTCTCTAGGTAGTAGACGATCCACCCGAGAGCAAAACACCAAGCTACACCTCTAACTTGAGGTAACTAATCTACTTTGATTGCTAATCAAAGAAGAAAGGATGATATAGAGTGAAGGTAATGGATGTTTAAGTCTAACTAAACCTTTGATCTCAACACATGAGGATTAAGGATTAGTCTCTTGAAGATGAGAGCTTGAGGAGAGAGAATGTGAGATAAGATAATGAGATGAGAGAGAGTGTATCATAATATATTATGAAGCATTCTTATTTATCAACAAAAGAAAATGAGTGATGAATAAGCATGCTTCACAAATATCTAATGGTGATTCATTAAGCATGTGTCATTATCATTTATGGTGCAATAATGATAATGATGAATCACTCTCATGACTCACAATCTTATCCAAAGTAACCTCCTTAGTCACATCTTCTAGAAGCTTCTCGTACAATTACGAGAACGCCCCTCCAATCCGCAAAAATACGGAAAAACTTTAGACTGTAAAAATCCAATAACCGGATACCAGTAACTGGCTTAAACCAAAGCCGACTGGTAAAAACTGTCCGAAAGTCGTACGTGCGTAAACGCACGTATGCGTCCGAACCCTTGTCGTAAAAACCATACGACCTCTATATCGTTTCGCCTGGAATAGGAAACTCTCTATGTGGGACTCTAGAGACTCGACTACTACGCTGGCAGTGGGTTTAACCACAGACCGCAAGCGACACTAGCTGTACGTAACGGTCCCCGGGTAGTTGTCGATAAGAAGGCCGATGAGAAAACCCATCCGAACTCCTACTGAGTCTGATGTGACAATCTCCATACAGTCCGGTCCGTTCGTCCAAGACTATCGCATATCGGGCCTAGGGGGGCGGCAAGCGTCAGTCCCCAAATAGAGGTATAAGTCGTGTCGGAGGGAAGCCCATTACACCCTGAGAAACTACTGGAACCTACCAGCAAATCTCGCTTGCCCTGGCCAGGGACTTTGCGTAATGGCTCTCTGACACAGCACGATATCTACTCCCAATACCGGGAGGGACGAATCCTGTCTAACCGCCACTGCCTCCATGTGCTCGGGACTGCACCCAACTGCTACCTGTTTGCACGACTCCTTTGAGCCGTGGTAGGGTAGCAATCTAAGAACAGTGGGACACACTCGAGGCGAAGTAGCAGTGTCAAGTCTGCGGACTACGCTGTACTCATGTCACCTGGGAACTGTTCACTGACGACTGGTATCAAACCAACCAACAGTTCTCTGTGAGTCCTGTCCGGTGTACCCGTAACCTAACGAGCACCTGTATACTATCTCCAGTACGACGTACTGACGGCTGTGGGACAGACCATCTCCCCAACTGGGATGAGAAGCGTACACACCAGTCTACTCCGGAGTATCGATGCTCTGTCTCGATAATCCAACGACCAGGGACCTGAATAAGGATGTGCTTGTAGACTACCCAGCCCCCACTAGTGTGACTGCTATCACAACGCCGGTAGACAAGCAAGATCCTATGAGCTCTATCAATACGTATACTCACATATTAAGATAGAAAAACCAAGTAGCATACTACCATGTTTAGCAAGACTGTTATATACATGTGAATATCCCAAGCTTCCATTAAGTAATATACAAGCTAGTATGATACAGTAATGGCCTTCTAGGGCATAAACACTAACAGTAGGGTAGTAATCAAAGTACAGTGGGAACTCACACGAGACAAATGACGATCCCCAGGTCGATGAACTAACCTGTACACATGTCACCAGGGAACTGCTATCTGACGTCAGGTATAAAGACCAACTAGCATGTTCCCGGCGAGTCCTGTCCGGTGTACTCATAACCTAATGAGCACCTGTATACATCATAGGTGAACCAACTGACACCAGTGGCTTGTGAGACCGGCCACCGCCCCTCGTCGGGGTCTCGACTGTATACACTAGTCTACTCTGGAGTATCGATGCCCTATCTCGAAACTCCCACGACTAGGGACCTTTTAAGGATGTGCTTATAGACTACCAGCTCCCACGTATATGATCGCCCTCATACTGCCGGTAGTCAAGCAAGAATCCTAGGGGATCTATCAACGTGCAGTACCGACCTGTCATGTCACCTAAAGCAGTACACGATGATAAAGGTAAACCAGATAGCATACTATCATCTCGAGTAAGACTGTCCTACCGGGATAGGTCCTCCCTCAATCATTGCAATCACGTGCCTGTGATCCAATAATTGACTCTGAGGGCACTATCTCCAACACGGTTAACTTTAATTATTCCAATCAGTGTACATGGAAAGGTTGAGACTTTCAAAGCTATGCTTAAGTCCATCCAGAGCCTACATGCCACGGCTACATACCATGACTACGATATCTGGCGATTTGGTGTCATGACTGCTTTTCTAAATATTGATTTAGAAGAGAGCATCTATAAGTACACAGCTAGAGGCCTTCGTAGACAGTGGGAGCAGCGGAAACGTGTGCAAGATATTTTATGTGATAAAGCAGGCATCGCGTCTATTTTGATGAGTTAGTCAAAGAGTTTGACATCATCAAAATGGTAGATGAACCTTGTATATACAATAAGGTATAGAGAGTATGGTGGAGATCCTCGTAGAGTACGTGGATAACATACTCTTGATAGGAAAGAAGTTTCCTAAGCTACGCTCGTTCAATCTCCACTTATCACTAGGATTCTACAAATAGGATCAAAGTGATACCTACTAAATCCTGGGTTTTGGATCTATGAGAGAGATCTAATTGGATGTTAGGATATTCACTAGTTGTAGTGAGATGGTATCAACTGATCCTGGGGAGAATCACTGGAAAGGTTCCTGGGTGATACGGACGACTGAATGTCAGTCGCAGGCATTGTCTTTACCCTCACAAGAGGGACGGTATGTTGGAAGACTTCTAAGCTAGATACCGTGACTTACTAGACGATTAAAGGCAAGATACATCGTTACCAAAGATGCTACCAAAGAGGCAGTCTGGGTGTATATTAGTTCATGAGATGAACTTCGTTCCTACCATTGTGTGACAAGGGAGTTGTGGCTTATGCCTAGAAACGCCCGTCCCATCAGTGATCCAGACATATTCTAACGCAGTATCACCTGATCATGGAGATGGTTGATCTCCAGGGGATCGAGGTCAGGAGAGTAGACTCAGAGGACAACACGGCGGATTCACTCACAAAGGCCTTTTCCCAGAGAGAGACGTTTATGGGATAGTCGAGTTTGAGATACTACAACCACTGTTATCAGATGGCTTTAGTGCAAGTGGGAGATTGTTAGTTATATGTATGCCTTAGAGGACATTACTATACATGAGATGTATATTGTAGTGGATGCATGGACATAGATAGGGAGGACTTTCTAGCTCGACATGATAGTATGCTATCTGGTTACTCTTTACCTTAACGTGTACACTGATTGTCTCTCTGTTACATGTTGGTAAAGCCCTTAGGATGTGTACTTGACTACCTGGACTATGATGCGGATCATAATAGTGGGGACATGGTAGTCCATAAGTACATCCTTCAAGGTCCCTAGTCGTGGGTGTATCGAGACGGGGCATCGATATACCAGAGTAGACTAGCGTATACCTTCTCGACTTATGTAGATGGGCGATGGATGATCCCATATCCATTGGTGTTTGACATCAGAGATGATATACGGGTGCTCAGTGGAGACTGGGTACACTGGACGGACTCGCCGAGAACTCCCCGATGGTATTATACCTTACGTCAGATGGCAGTTCTCTGGTGACACTGGTACAAGTTAGTCTGTAGACCCGAGATCGTCATAGAGTTTTGTGTGATTCCCACTGTGCTTTGATTTCCACCTTACCACGTCCAAGAGGGCATGCAAAACGGTGGTTTTTAGGTACAGTCCCGAGTCATATGGAGGCAATGAGCGATAGGAGGGGTTTCGTCTGTCCCGGTATTGGGGGTTGATGTTGCGCTATGCTCGATTGGCCATAACACGGAAGTCCCTTGCCAAGGCTGGTTTAAAGATTTACTGGTAAGTGTTACCAGAAGTTTCTCGACCCGTTATGAGCCTCATATCGGCATGACTTATCGGTTATTAGGGTCTGACGTTTACCACCCCTAGACATGATATGCGACATATCAGACGAGGAGACCGGACTGTACGGTAGTGTCGCTGTCAGGATTTTTGTAGGAGTTGGAGCGGGCTTGTTTGCTGATCTTCTGATAGCTCAATACCCGGGTAGCCTTTACGTCCAGCTAGTACCGCTGACGGCTTGTGGGTGCTTGATATGATCATCACCTACTGCCGGCGTATTGACGAGTCTTTAGAGTCCTACATAGAGGTTTTACTCGCTCACGCAAAACGAAATAGGAGCGCATATATGATATGTGCGGGACCGAGAATAATGCGAGTATGAGATACCGTATTCTATTCTCACGATGTTTGTGTCAATCGGTTATATGTGATATAACCAGGTTATCGAATCAAGGGTTGATTCGATAAGTCGATACATTGGATGTTAGTCGGTTATATATGATATAACTGGATTATTAAGTCAAGTGTTGATTTAATAATTTAGTGTTTAATTGTATATGTGATATACTAATTTACATTAACTAACATTGGTTCACTTAAGCATTTTTTTTCTCACTTATGCACAACTTAATATATATGTGATATATATATTTATTTGTGTTCATTTTGTATCATGGTTGTTGATACACTCTACATGGGTGTATGAGACATATACCATTATAATTATATTGGTGGGGTTTTAATATACAAAGTAAATACAAAATTAGTGGATAATTGTTCAAGTGCATGAAGCTTCATGAAGCTTGTGAGTGCATTGACCAAAGTCCACTAGTTTTGTTTTACTTAGGATATTTATAAACCTAACCACTATAATTAGCCATGGTTATGTCTCTACATGAGTTAGTATATGATACCCACTCACCCATAGTTAGCTCTCTCTCTCTTGATTAGTTTTTCATTTTCATTTTTGAGCTCATCTTCTTCCTCCTTCAAATGCTTGCTAGGGTTTGACAATGAGCGAGAAATATAGTGAGAAAAGAAATTCTAAAGTGTACCCATTTCCAATTTCATCATTCTCTACTAGACTAGCACTTTAGTTTAGGGTGTTTGCTTCACTAATTCTCTAGTTAGTGAAGTAGAAGCTTGAGTTCGTATTCCCTCGACGTAGATCATCTTCGGCCTCGAAGACTTCAAGCAATACCGTTGCTATCTTCTCATGGAACAGTCCGAGAGTCCGGTGACACGATGATCGCAGCGAAGGGACTACTACAAGGAGCATACAAAATGAAGGACCGATCTACAAAGGTTGTATTTCGTATTCACTTAGTCTTAAAAGTTGTTTACTTGCTTAGTTTCGCCTAATCTCTAGTCTAAGATCTTGGTTACGGTTGTTCGGCATGGCTAAAATTTTAATTGGGCATGGTTGATGCCTTGTAGAACCTTGTTAGAGTGCCTAGGAACCCTATAGTTACATGGGCTACAGATAGGTAGAGAACAGAGAATGGGTGATATGTCTCTAAGTGTTAGAGAATGGTGCAAATGTTGCAGCCAAACCTATTGGCAGATATCACCTTGTATTACCAATTGGTAAATACATTGATTCTGAACAAATGTCATTAGATACAGAACCTGATATACAACATTACATCAGTTTCATTAATGAGTTAAAGAAGGATATAATTTTGTATTAGAGGATAATCATGTGAACATTTCCTGAATCAAGAGTTTATTGGATCATGCACGTTATATAATAGCATATACGTTCTAAATCAAAACACAGTTCAAAGTATGTAGAACACACAAAAGAGGAGTAGTTCAGAAATGAACGAAACCTTCTTGCAGCATTGTAGACTAGGTCATATCAATGCGACACGACCAGCTAAGTTACATAAGGATGAATATGAGAATCTGTTTAAATTTTTATCTTATGATACTTGCCAGTCTTGTCTTAATGTTAAAATGACCAATACTCAGTTTACTGGAAACGGAGAAAGAGTTGGTGAACTCTTGGGACGCATACATGATGATGTATACGGTCCTATGTC
This sequence comes from Agapanthus africanus, assembly GCA_030015575.1. Classification (NCBI taxonomy): domain Eukaryota; kingdom Viridiplantae; phylum Streptophyta; class Magnoliopsida; order Asparagales; family Amaryllidaceae; genus Agapanthus; species Agapanthus africanus. The sequence goes on from JASDDO010000016.1 coordinate 213,704,599, forward strand.
TATAAATGCCAAGGTTAGTTCTTAGTACTTCATTATATTCATCGACTATCTCTCAAGATTCGGACATATGTTCCTGTTGAAACATGAGTCTGAAACTTTTGAGAAATTCAATGAATATAATCTTGAAGTTGAGAACCAGATGGGTGGAAGTATTAAAGTCCTTCGATGTGATCCAGGAGGAGAATACTAGGGCATGGAGTTCCTGGATTATTTAAAGTAGAATGTGATTCTCTCTCAGCTTACTCCTTCGAGTACACCACAGCACAACGGTGTATCGGGGCGGAGGTATCGCGCCCTATGAGATATGTTGCGCTCTATGACGAGTATTGCTGAGTTGCCTGTTTCCTTTTGGTGTTATGCACTTGGGAAGTTGCATACCTATTGAATGGGGTTCCTCCAAATCAGGGCCTACCACTACATATGAGATATGGTGTGGGAAGAGACCATGTCTTAAACGAGTTAAGATATAGGGTTGTCCGGCCTATGTTGAAAAGCAAAATCCGGACAAGCTCGAGGCAAGGTCTGGACTGTATAAGTTTGTTAAGATATCCCAAATATTTGTGAGGGAATATCTTTTACCACTCTGAGGAGCAAAAGGTGTTTTGCTTATCAGCATGCCACCTTTTTAGAAAATGAATTTCTTATGAAGAAATTAGTGGTTATGAGGTAGAACTGGAAGGAGTTCCAGCTAGACAAACTAGCAGCTGATGATTTGGTGAAACCAAATGATTCAATAGTCTCCAAAGAACCTCAGCCTCTCCGCGAATCTGGTAGGGTTGCTCATCCACTTGAGAGATACTACAGTCTTCTCGGTGACAGTGTGAGCGAGGATTGTATCATGGTTGATGATGGCCCAACTAGGTTCAGGGAGGCCATCATGAGTGGCGACTCTGTATAATGGCTGGATGCTATGCGATCAAAGATGGAATCCATGTATACCAACAAATTATGACTTTGGATGTTGCACCTGAAGGGGTAAAACCTATTGGGAGCAAATGGATCTTGAGAAGATTCTTGGTGTAAATGGAAAAGTTGAGACTTTCAAAGCTATGCTTAAGTCCATCAAGATTAAAGCAGGCATCGCGGAGTTGGAACATCTGTTTTGATGTGGCAGTCAAAGAGTTTGACTTCATAAAAATGGTAGATGAACCTTGTATATACAAGAAGGAAGTAGAGAGTAAGGTTTTCTTCCACGTATTGTACGTAGATAACATACTCTTAATAAGAAATGATTTCCTATGCTACACTCGGTCAAGCTCCTTTTATCACAAGGATTCTCAATAGAAGATCTAGATGATACCTACAACATCTTGTCGATTATGATCTATGGTGATAGATCTAAGTGGATGTTGGGAGTGTCCCAAATCCAGGTATGTTAACACCATACTAAAGGGGTTTAGTATGGATGATTCTAAGGGTGGTGATTTTCCCACTTAATAAGGAATCACTCTCTCCAAAAATATTTCTTCCAAGACTGATTAGGAGAGAGCTCGCGTACAAGGGATACCCTATGCTTCGGCAGCAGGCTCTATCATATGTGCGATGTTAGGTGCCAGACCAGATGTAGCTAACTCACTAGGTGTAGTGATCAGGAATCAATCGGATCTTGGGAGAATCAATGGATAGCTGGGGAGGACATTCTTAAGTACTTGAGAAGCACAAATTGAATGTTCTTGGTTCGAGCTTCCAGAGTGATAAGGTCGACTGAGAGTCAGTCACATGCATTGTCTTTACCCTCAATAGAAGAGCCAGTATGTTGGAAGAGTTCCAAGCTATATTCCGTGACATACTAGACGATAAAGGCTGAAAACATTGCTACCAAGGATGCTGCCAAAGTGGATGTCTGGACATTTCTGGTTCATGAGATGAACAAGGTTCCTACCTTTGAGCGTCCAATAACTGTTATTGTGACAACAATGGAGTTGTGGCTTTTGCCTAAGAACGCAGTTCCCATCAACATTCCAGACATATTCTGAGGCATGTATCACCGGATCAGGGAGATGGTTGATCTCCAATGGATCGAGGTGAGGAGAGTAGACTTTGAGGTTAACAAGGCGGATCCACTCACCAAGGCCTGCTTCCCTAAATACTATTTGAGAGATTTTGGGATGGTTGAGTATGTGATTCTACAATCACTGCTAAATTGTTGAGTATGAGATAGCACAACAAATGGCCTTAGTGCAAGTGGGAGATTGTTAGTTATATGTATGCCCTAGAAGCCATTACTGTACTTATGATGTATATTGTAGTGGATGCTTGAACATATATAGGGAGGACTTTCTTGCTCGACATAATAATATGCTATCTAGTTGCACTTTATCTTAACATGTACACTTATTGTCTCTCTATTACATGTTGATAAAGCCCTTAGGATGAGTACTTGACTACCAGGACTATGATGCAGATCATACTAGTGGGGACAAGGGTAGTCGGCAAGTACATCCTTCAAATGTTCCTAGTAGTGGGAGTATCGAGACAGGGCATCGATACTCCAGAGTAGACTAGCGTATACGCTTATTGACCCATATGATGGGAGATGGATAATACCACACCCATTGGTGTTTGACATCAGAGAAGGTATACGGGTGCTCAGTGGAGACTGGGTACACTGAATGGACTCGTCGAGAACTCCTAGATGGTATTATACCTATCGTCGGATAGTAATTCTCTGGTGACACTGGTATAGGTTAGTCTGTAGACCCGAGATAGTCATAGAATCTTGTGTGATTCCCACTGTGCTTTGATTTCCACCATATCACGGTCAAGAGATCGTGCAAAAAGGTCGTTTTTGGGTATAGTCCCGAGTCATATGGAGGCAATGAGCGATAGAAGGGGTTTCATCTCTCCCGGTATTGGGAGTTGATGTTACACTATGTCCGATTGGCTATTGTTGGGTTTCCCTTGCACCTAGTCTAAGGTTTGGTAGCATCCCTCATGCCACTTTAAAATTTAGAGAAGTGCAAAGCAAACAATCCAAGCATCTTTACTAGAATTATTATGGTAACAAGTATAGTATCACATAAAAAGAACAATCTATCACTAAAAGTAGAGATTAGAACCTTTGTAGTCTCTCTTTGGTGACTCCTTGGACCTTTGAGAGTTTGGAACGGATCGCTAGCAACCTTCCAAGTCCACGATGATCCACCCGAAGTCCCATTGCCCAAAGCTCCTTGCTTTACTTGATCCATGATGAAGTGTAGCAAAACACCCCACAAAAATGGGCTAGATGTATATAGAATGATGAGATGGTTTGTATTCTCTAATCAAAACCCTTTCTTTTGTACTAACTCACTCAAATGAAATATCAAGAGAGAGGAAGAAGAAGATGATGGCAAATATCAAGATATTTTTCTTTTGTGATGAATAATGAACTTAATAATAATGAGATGAGAATGAAATAATCATATTATATCTTTCTCTCCTCAAACCATGGTTAGTTAATGTCATAGATATTTTAGATTGATTTAAAGTACAAGAGAGAAGTAACCCAAGGTTAAAGGTTAGGTCAAGAATGGTCACAAAGTCAAATGAAGATAATCCTTAACCATGAGTGAATTATCTTATGTTTTAACTAAAAAATGAATATATATATTAACAATCATGTGAGTCTTGCATTGCCACCATATAGTGAATCATCAACCATGATAACTATCCATGTACGTATGTATGTGTCCATCCACATCAACATGTGCATACATGCATGCATACAACTTCTTTATAGAAAAAGGTTTAAATAAAGAATTAAACAAAAAGTCAACTGTTAAATCAATACTTGATTTAACAATCCAGTCATATCGCATATGACCCGACCAATAGAAAAACGCCCGATTAACATACGGTATCACATACTCGTATTTAATCGGGTCCCCGTGCATATCTCGTATGCACACCACATCATTTCGCCTGAGCTAGAAAACTCCTATGTTGGACTCTAAGACTGGTCAATACGCCGGCAGTGGGTGATGATCATATCAAACACCGACAAGCAGCAAGCGTTCAGCTAAACGTAACGGCCATCCGTGTATTGATCGATCGGATGAAAACCAGCGAAGCTGTCAAAACTCCCGTGAATCCAATCCGTAGCAATACCGTACAGTCCGGTCTCTTCGTCTGATATGTCGCATATCCAGTCTAGGGGTGGTATACGTTAGACCCCAGCAACTGATAATCCGTGTCGATGTGAGGCTCATAACAGGTCGATAAACTATTGATAACACTTACCAGTAGATCTCCATATCAGCCCTGGCCAGGCACTTCCAGTTATAGCCAATCGAACACAGCGCAACATCAACCCCCAATACCGGGAAAGACGAAACCCCTCCTATCTCTCTTTGCCTCCATGTGATTCGGGACTGTACCCAAAAGCCACTGTTTTGCACGCCTTCTTGGACGTGGTAAGGTGGAAATCAAAGCACAGTGGGAATCACACAAGACTCTATGACGATCTCGGGTTTACAGACTAACATGTACCAGTGTCACCGGAGAAATGCTATCTGACAATAGGTATAATACCATCTAGGAGTTCTCGGCGAGTCCATTCAGTGTACCCTGTCTCTACTGAGCACCCGTACACCATCTTTGATGTCAAACACCGATGGATATGGGATCATCCATCGCCCATCATATGGGTCAAGATGCGTATACGCTAGTATACTCTGGTGTATCGATGCCCTGTCTCGATACACTCTCGACTACGAACAGTTATAGGATGTACTCGTTGACTACCATGGCCCCATTAGTATGATCTCATAATAGCCATAGTAGTAGAGTACATAACCTAAGGGCTTTTTCAACATGTGAGACTAAAACAGTAAACCAATAAAAGTCAACATGTTTAGACAAACTGAAACCAGATAGCATATTATCATATCAAGCAAGAAAGTCCTCTCTATATATATCCAATCATCCACTATAATATACATCATATGTTCAACAATGGCCTCTAGGGCATATATACAACTAACAATCTCCCACTTGCACTAAGGCCAGCTGTTATAATATCTCATACACAACATCCAGAAGAGTCTCTCAAATTGTATCTGGGGTATGGCTTTCGTGAGTGGATCTGCAGTGTTGTCCTTCGTGTCAATTCTCCTGACCTCGATCTCGCGGCGATCAACTATCTCCCGGATCAGGTGATACCGCCTCAGAATATGTCTGGACTTCTGATGGGACCTGGGTTCCTTGGCCAAAGACACAGCTCCATTGTTATCACAATACAAGGGTATTGGATTCTTAATGGATGGAACCACACCATGTTCAGTGATGAACTTCTTTATCCAGACAGCCTCTTTGGCAGCATAGTTGGCAGCGATGTATTCAGCCTCCATCGTCGAGTCTGCCACGATTTCTTGCTTGGAACTCTTCCAACAAACCGCCCCTCCATTTAGGGTAAAGACAAATCCCGAGTGCGACTTAGAGTCGTCCTTATCACTTTGGAAGCTTGAATCGGCAACGGACTGCACTTGGAGTTCTCCGTTACCATACACCAAGAACATCTCCTTAGTCCTTCTTAAGTACTTGAGAATGTTCTTCACAGCTGTCCAGTGACTCTCTCCTGGATCTGCTTGATACCTACTCACTACACTTAGTGAGTATGCTATATCGGGTCTGGTATATAGCATCACGTACATGATAGAGCCTACTGCCGAAGCATAGGGTATCCCTTGCATGCGAGCTCTTTCCAAATCAGTCTTAGGAGACATCTCTTTGGAGAGAGTGAGTCGAGAGATAGTGGGTTGGTTCCCACGCTTGGATTCTTCCATACTAAACCTCTTTAGCATGGTGCAATGTACCTGGATTGGGACAATCCCAGTATCCGTTTAGATCTATCTCTATAGATCTTAATTCCCAAAATGCAGGAGGCATCACCTAGAACTTTCATTGAGAATCTATGTGATAAGAAGAGCTTGACCGAGTGCAGCATAGGAACATCATTTCCTATCAAGAGTTCGGCATCCACGTACAATACGAAGAAGACAACCTTACTCTCTGCAACCTTATTTTAGATACAAGGTTCATCTACGTTCTTGATGAAGTCAAACTCTTTGACTACCACATCAAAGCAGATGTTCCAATTACACGATGCTTGCTTTAACCCGTAGATGGATTTAAGTAGCTTGCACACCTTTCCACTGCTCCCACTATCTAGGATGCCCTCTGGCCGAGTCATGTACACGCACTCCTCTAAATCACTATTTAGAAAGACGGTCTTAACGTCCATTTTCCAGATTTCGTAGTCATGGTACGCAGCAATGGCAAGTAAGATCCGGATGGACTTAAGCATAGCCACTGGAGAAAAGATTTCGTTATAATCCACACCTGGTCGTTGATGAAAACCCTTTCCAACAAGTCTAGCTTTGTAAGTGTCAACTTTTCCATCTACACAAAGTTTCTTCTTAAAGATCCATTTGCTCTCAATGGGTTTTACTCCTTCAGGAGCAACTTCCAAAGTCCATACTTTGTTGGTGTACATGGATTCCATCTCAGAACTCATTGCATCCAACCATTTCACAGAGTCCCCACTCATGATGGCCTGCTCAAAACTAGTCAGGTCATCATCTTCCATGATCCAATCCTCGCTCCCACCATCGATGAGAAAACTGTAGTATCTCTCAGGTGGATGAGGAACCCTACTAGATTGGCGGAGAGGCTGGGGTTCGTCGGAAACTACTGAATCCTCTGTTCCACCAAATCTTCTATTGTGGTTTGTGTAGCTGGAACTTCTTCCAGTTCTACCTCATTGCCACTAATTTCTTTCATAAGAAATCCCTTTTCTAAAAAGGTAGCATGTCGAGAAACAAACACCTTTTTTTCCTCGGAGTGGTAGAAGATATACCCTCACGAATGTTTGGGATATCCATTAAACTTGCACAGGACAGACCTTGCCTCGAACTTGTCCGGATTTTGTGTTTTTAAATAGGCTGGGAAACCCAATATCTGAATAAAATTAAGACATGGCCTCTTCCCATTCCATATATCATATGGAGTGGTAGACACTGATTTGGTTGGAACTCTATTCAATAGGTATGCTTCTGTCTCCAGCGCATGACCCCAAAAGGAAATAGACAACTCAGCAGTGTTCATCATAGAGCGCACCATATCTAATAGGGTGCGATTCCTCCGTTCTGATACACCGTTGTGTTGTGGTGTATTAGGAGGTGTAAGCTGAGAGAGAATCCCATTCTCTTTTAGATAATCCAGAAACTCATTGCTCAAGTTTTCTTCTCCTCGAACAGATCGAATGATCTTAATTCTTTTTCCCGTTTGGTTCTCGACTTCATTCTTATATTCGCTGAATTTCTCAAAAGTTTCAGTCTTGTGTTTCAACAGGAACACATGTTCGTATCTTCAGAGATCGTCAGTGAATGTTATGAAGTACGATGAACCGTTCGTGGCATGTGTAGCCATGGGACCACATACATCACTATGTATCAGTCCCAAGAGTTCTATAGCTCTTTCTCCGTGTCTACTAAACAGAGTTTTGGTCATTTTTCCTTTGAGACATAACTAGCAAGTGTCATAAGATGAAAATTCGAACGGATTCAAATATCCATCCTTACGCAACTTAGCTAGTCGTGTCGCATTGATATGACCTAGTCTACAATGCCACAAGAAGGATTCGTTCATTTCTGAACTCTTCCTCTTGTGTGTGTTTTGCACATTCAGTACTGTAGTTTGATTGAGAATGTATATGCCATTATTTAACGAGCCTGATCCAATCAACTTTAGATGCAGGAAAATTTTCATAACATTATCCTGTACTACAAAATTATATCCCTCTTTACTCAATAAAGATACTGATATAAGATTGCATATCAGGGTCGGAATGTAATAGCATTCGTTCAGAATCAATGTATTACCATTTGGTAATACAAGGTGATATTCGCCAACTGCCTTGGCTGCAACATTTGCACCATTCCCTACTTTTATGGAATGATCACCCTCTCCCAGTTCCCTACTTTTCCGTAGCCCATGCAACATATTACATATATGGGATTCCGATCCGGTATCTTATACCCAGGACGTAGAGTGAACTGAGAAACAGTTCTCGATAACAAACACACTAGAAGAAGACACATCATTATGCTTATTCTTCATTTGGGCGGCGTGAGAATACGGATATTCTCCTAATTCCTGCTCTGTCTTATAACAATTATAAGTTGGAGCGGGACTAACGTTCCCCTGCTCAGTATAATAAGCGTGTTCGGTCAATACATCCATATTATTATCTTGATTAAGACCTGACATGGTCTCTACCTGGAGAGAGAGAGAAGAAAACACTTTAGCGTATGCTCTTGCAAGATTAGATTGGTTATTATCTTATCTAATCTGGATGGCTCCCACTCTTTTCATCAAATCTTCTTTCAAACCCTAAAAGGTAAGACTAGCCGGGATTAATTACACTTTACAAGTTCGCCAATCTTTCATTCTGGCCAGTGTTGGTACTTTGAGGGAGGTTCCCCGTGCATTCGCACGGACCTAATTAGAATAAACCTCATTTTCCCCGAGGCATAACCCCGTTAACACCTTTCTAGACACCTACTTGATCGGCTAATTGTCCTGTGTAAAATTCTCCCAGGAGTAACTCTTACTCACAGTGGGTATCGGAATCCAACTATCTCATAGAAGGTTTGCATTCTCATTGCAAATTTCAACACTTGAAATTCCCGACAATGCTTTTACCCCTGGTGTCCTATGACCGTGACGAAGGCCAAACTACCCATAGGGCGCTAGTCAAGTTCAACCCGTTCATTTCTTGATTTAATTACACCCACCCGCACGACCCTTGGCGGAGGCCAAACTACGCCGTACGAATACCCTAATCCAATCGCATCTCATGCTACAGATAAGTACTAATTAGCTACCATACACTATGCCTTGACGGAGGCCAAACTACCGTAGCACGAATACTAAATAATACTTATGTGAAATGACGGAGTGCTACGCAGGTTTTTATGAAAACCTTTTACGTAATGAACTGGATATCGTTGTAGAAACAAGTGATTTTGAAAAGGAGTGTTTTTTAGGCTTTTTCAAGTTTTTTCTAAAGAGGTCACTCCCGGTGAAGGGATCGTCAGCCCTTTCCTTATCGAATAAGGTGAAGGATATTTCACAAATACCCCTGTGCAAAACAAGAACTATAGAAGCAATCAAAAACTAAACCGTGAGTTTGTAGCATCTGCTAGTTTCGCTAAAGAGGTCACTCCCGGTGAAGGGATCTCGGCTCTTTCCTTATCGAATAAGGTGCTGGATATTCTACAAAGAAAAACCGCTATGCAAAGCAAAACTAGAGCTACCCTTTTTATAAATTTGATTCTACAACATCTTTTAGGTTTCTTTTCTTTCATTAATCTCATTAATGAATCCCATCATTTATACATCCTAAGCATCACAGAAGAAACGAAAATACAATGTATGCTTATGCCATCTGCATTCGCCACTGTGTCTCGTTATGCACCGTTAGGTTACTTAACTAACGGTATAGCGTGACGGGACTAGCGCGAGTGTAAAACATAAGCATTGTCTACTATATATCTCATATATAATAATAAAGCAATCGTCTCAAGGATATAATATGATCACATCACAGTATATCAGCAACAGAAGAATCATATGAAATATTGGATATACTAGGAGGTCCATGTTTTATTTTGAGCCTGTATAAAACACGGATTCCACGGTCGCGATGAATAGCCAAAACCACATCCCTAGACCCCTACGAGAGCGGCAAGTAACCTTGCCATGGGTTTATCCTAATGCGGAAAAGTAAATAATATACAATGGTGACATCATCCTCAACCCGGAAGTTCCCCAATAAAAGAATATTACATACAATGATTTTTAAATGAATGAAAATAAAAACCCCCGTCTCACATAAAACCCCCGGCTATTCAAAACACGATGATCCAATATAACATATCACAGCAACACATAATATCACATATCATCAACGTAAGTAAGTATGTGTATCCCGATTGTCGTTGATGTATAGCAACGAAGCCGGCAATATCCCACATACTACACTTACGGTCGCAGAAAAGAAAGTGAAAAACTACAATATTTGGAATCCAAAAACATCTTAGACATCGTAAACCCGAAATATCACATATTGCGGATTTCATGTCTAACTCTAGGAATTCCACATATTGTATCACATTACAGATATTTCCAGAAAATTTTTAACGTTTCGATCGAATCAACATACACTCACAAATTACCTCGTGAGCTCAACACTTGAGCAAAATTACAAATACTCAAAAAAACGCGCCACAGTGTCTATGGTCCACCCATAGAAGGAGTTAGCCAACGCCTCACCTATGACATCACGGAACTACGGCAAACCCGAAGGTTCGAACGTGGTTCCGTGGGCATAGAATCGAGTTAAGGTTATTATATTCTTCTAGAGGCTCCATAGGGGTACTTGAACGATTTTATGAGTACAATCAACTTCGGAAAATTACAACACTTGGAAATTTCAGCGGGGTACAAAATATGGTGTTCGAAGTTCGTTCGAACTGCTAAACGTAGTCAAGGTTACTAATACAGTGTTAAATAATACGACTACGAAACACTACGAATTAGCACGTAGTCAAAACAATCATCACATGAAAATTGGGCTAAGCAAACAATACTAGAAACCCTAAATTGGAGACAACAGAGCACTGGAGAAATACGGGGTTCGTTGGGGGCAGGGGTGCCGGCCAGGCCGGAATATGTGGCCATGTGCTCGGCCAAAATCCGAGCACATGTCCCCGTATTTCACCTGTGTTCTTAGTTTCTCCCATATACCATTCTGCACCTGTTTGAAAAAATTTTAAAGGACTTTTGAGAAAATTTCCAGAGAGCATTTTTAGGGTTCCATAATACCGTATTTTTCGGAGTCGATTTCGTTTTCGTATTTGTTTTAACACAATGTTTAAAATTCTAGCTTGGCTCTGATACCACTGTTGGGTTTTCCATGCACCTAATTTAGGGTTTGCTAGCATCACTCATTCCACTTTAAAATTTAGAGAGGTGCAAAGCAAACAATCCAAGAATCTTAACTAGAATTATTAGGGCAACAAGTATAGTATCATATAAAAAGAACAATCTATCACTAAAAGTAGAGATTACAACCTTTGTAGTCTCTCATTTGTGACTCCTTTGACCTTTGAGAGTTTGGAACGGATCGCTAGCAACCTTCCAAGTCCACGACGATCCACCCGAAGTCCCTTTGCCCAAAGCTCCTTACTTTACTTGATCCATGATGAAGTGTAGCAAAACACCCTACACAAATGGGCTAGATGTGTGTAGAATGATGAGGTGGTTTGTATTCTCTAATCAAAACCCTTTCTTTTTTACAAACTCACTCAAATGAAATATCAAGAGAGAGAGGAAGAAGAAGATGATGGCAAAGCTCAAGCTATTTTTCTTTTGTGATGAATAATAAACTTAATAATAATGAGATGAGAATGAAATAATCATATTATATCTTTCTCTCCTCAAACCATGGTTAGTTAATGTCATAGATATTTTAGATTGAGTTAAAGACCAAAAGAGAATTACCCAAGGTTAAAGGTTAGGTCAAGAATGGTCACAAAGTCAAATGAAGATAATCTTTAACCATGAGTGAATTATCTTTAGTTTTAACTCAAAAATGAATATATATATATATATATATATATATATATATTAACAACCATGTGAGTCTTGCATTGCCACCATATAGTGTATCATCAACTATGATAACTATCCATGTATGTATGTATGTGTCTTTGCACATCATAATGTGCAAAGATGCATGCATACAGCTTCTATAAAGAAAAAGGTTTAAAAAAAGAATTAAACTAAAAGTCAAATTTTAAATTAACACTTGATTTAACAATCCGGTCATATCACATATGACCCGACGAATAGAAAAACGCCCAATTAACATACGGTATCACATACTCGCATTCAATCGGGTCCCCGCGCATATCTCATATGCACACCACATCGTTTCGCCTGAGCTAGGAAACTCCTATGTGGGACTCTATGATCCGTCAATACGCCGGTAGTGGGTGATGATCATATCAAACACCGACAAGCCGAAAGCGGTCAGCTAAACGTAACGGCCACCCGGGTATTGAGCGATCGGAAGAAAACCAGCGAAGCTGTCAAAAATCCCGTGAATCCAATCAGTAACACTATCGTACAGTACGGTCTATTCGTCCGTTAAGTCGCATATCCAGTCTAGGGGTGGTATACGTCAGACCCCAGTAACTGATAAGTCGTGTCGATGTGAGGCTCATAACAGGTCGAGAAACTACTGATAACACTTACCAGTAGATCTCCATATCGGCCCAGGACAGGGACTTCCAGTTATAGCTAATCGAACACAGCGCAACATCAACCCCCAATACCGGAAAAGACGAAACCCCTCCTATTGCTCATTGCCTCTATATGATTCGGAACTGTACCCAAAAGCCACTGTTTTGCACGCCCTCTTGGACGTGGTAAGGTGGAAATCAAAGCAAAGTGGGAATCACACAAGACACTATGACGATCTCGGGTCTACATTCTAACCTGTACCAGTGTCACCGGAGAACTGCTATCTGATGATAGGTATAATACCATCTAGGAGATCTCGGCGAGTCCGTTCAGTGTACCCAGTCTCTACTGAGCACCCGTACACCATCTTTGATGTCAAACACCGATGGATATAGGATCATACATCGCCTATCATTTGGGTCAAGATGCGTATACGCTAGTCTACTCTGGTGTATCGATGCCCTGTCTCGATACACCCTCGACTACGAACAGTTATAGGATGTACTCATTGACTACCATGGCCCCATTAGTATGATCTCATAATAGCCCTAGTAGTAGAGTACATAACCTAAGGGCTTTTTCAACATGTGAGACTAAGATAGTAAACCAATACAAGTCAACATGTTTAGGCAAAGTGAAACCAGATAGCATACTATCATATCGAGCAAGAAAGTCCTCTCTATATATATCTAAGCATCCACTATAATATACATCATATGTACAACAATGGCCTCTAGGGCTTATATACAACTAACTGCTATAACAGGAAATCCCTGGCCCGGGTTGCTGAGATTTACATGTAAGTGTTATCAGTAGTTTCTCGAACCGTTATGGACCTTGCATCGGCATGACTTATCAGGCTATTGGGGTCTGACGTTATACCACCCCCAGGCTGTGATATGAGACATATCTGATGAAGAGACATGACTGTACATCAGTGTTACTGATTGGATTCGCAGGAGTATGAGCAGGCTTGCTTGTAGATCTTCCGATCGCTCAATACCCTGGTGGCCGATACGTTTAGCAGACCGCTTGCGGCTTGTGGGTGTTTGATATGATCATCACCTACTGCCGGCGTATTGACGAGTCTATAGAGTCCTAGATAGAGGTTTCCTGGTTCATGCGAAACGGAATAGGAGCACATATGTGATATGTGCGGGGCCGATATTAATGCGCGTATGTGATACCGCATTCTATTCTCGCGACTTGTGACAACGGTCGGTTATATGCGATATAGCCAGGTTATCGGATCAAGTGTTGATTCGATAAATTGTTGCATTTAATATTAGTCGGTTATACAAAATATAGACGGATTATTAAATCAAGTGTTGATTTAATAATTTAATGTATAATTATATATTTGATATATTACATTGCATTAACTAATATTACCTCACTTAAGTATTCATTTTTCTTACTTATGATACACTTAACATATATGTGATATATGTTAATTGTATTGTTTTCTTTTTGCACAAAAAATATATATATGATATATATTTAAGTGTCATGCTAGGTTACATATGCAACATGGATGTATGAGACTCACACCATGCTAGGTTTAATATTAATGTTTATATTTATTTATTAAGTAATTCAAAATGGTGGAAATTGTCATGGCTTGGAGCTTAGATGAAGCTTGTAGAACATTGACTAAGTCCACATGTTTTGTCTTGCTTAAGATATTTACTAACCTAACCATTAACCTTAAACCATGGTTAACTCTCTACATGAGTTAGTGTATGAAACTAACTCACCCATGGTTTAATTTTTAACCTGATGAGTTCATTCTCTCTTCGTGACTCATCATCTTCTTCATGAGCTCAAAAAGAATTCTAGTGTTTTGAGATGTGAAGAAATAGTGTGAGAAAAATACATCTAAACTGAGCCCACTTCCTACTTCATCATCCTCTACTATTATCCATTTAGTTTAGGGTGTTTGGTTCACTAATTTCACCATTAGTGAAGAGGTAGCATGAGCTTGGGTCTCCTCGACGTAGATCATCTTCGGCTTCGATGGCATTGAGCAAGCTTGTTCATTTCCTCATGTGAACCCTCTCAAGAGTCCGGGAGTTCACAACTTGCAGCGAAGGGACTACGACATGGAGCTTTAGAAGTGAAGGACCGGTCTACAAAGGTTGTATTCCCTCATTCACTTAGATGTAAAGTGTTTGCATGTTATATCGTCATATTTTCTAGTAACGATTCTAGGGTTAGGGTTAACTAATACGACAATTTTTAAAAATTGGCATGGACGATGCCTCCCGAAACCTTGCTGCCGTGCTTGGAAACCCTACAATAACTAGTAACACGCATTCACATGACAGATAAAGAGAAACCAGATAGCATACTATCATCTTGAGTAAGACTGTTCTTGCTATAAGCCCTCCTCGAATTTAGAAATTACATTCCTGCAATTACAATAATTTCCATAAAGGCTCTCATATCTAACAAACTCCCACTTGCACTCAAGTCCAATAATTGCGGTATCGCATGCAGACATCTCATGTGCTACTGCATACCCAAATTCTGTACTAACAGTTTCGCATACCGTGTTCGAGAAATAGCCTCATTGAGTGGATCAGCTAATAGGTTTCTAACTATATCTCTCTGAATCTCAACTTCACGGAGATCAACTATCTCCTGAAATGAGCGATACTTGCCCTAGAATATTGTTTGGATAGCCGATGGGACCTAGTTCACAAATGAACGTATTTATCCAAACAAATATTTAGGATGTATCCTCTGCTTATTCACAATGATCATCTAGCACCTTGACTACCCTAGTATCTCGATTGGAACTCTTCCAATACACTGCTCCTCATCATAAGGTAAACAAATGATTCATGAAAGATAATCTGCCACTTTTGTCGCTACGAAAGCAGGAATCGGTAATTGCCTCACGAAAGAGACTGCTATTACCATACACCAAGAACATCTCATATGCTCTTCACTTCTTCCTATGTTTCCCCAGGATTGGATTAATGTCTGCTTACTACACCAAGTATAAAAGCAATATCTCTTCTGGTATTTTAACATCGTATGATTGACCTCACTGCCGAAGCATGTCAAATGTCATTCATGCGAGTCTCTCTCTTTATTAGTCCCGAAAGACATCATTTAGAGAGAGCGACCCCATTACCTGCGGGTACATTACTTCACAAGGAGTCCTCTATTCTAAACTACTTTAGAATGGTGTCATTATACCTAAATTGGGATAATCCCAAAAACCCTTACCAGGTCTAACTCTATAGACCTAGTCACCAAAATCATTGACATATGTACAATCCACAAAAAGAGAAACAAAAGTGACTACCAACATTTGACCAAATCGTAGTGTAGGAATATTACTTCCTATCAAGAATTTGTTATCCACATCAATATGCAGAATCTGACAGTACTCTCTACAGCTTTCTTACAAATATCCGGTTCATCTCTTATTTTGATGAAGTCAAACACTTTGACTGTTGCATCAAAACCAGATGATCCACCTCTGCAATGCATGCTTTTGTCTACAAATAGACTTAAGCAACTTTGCACACTTTCCGCTTCTCCCACTGACTAAGACAATCATATGGTAGAGTCATATACATGTACACTTCTAAATCCAATTTAGAAAGACGTTATAATCATACTCATACCAGATATCATAGTCATGAAAACAACAGTACGCAAATTTTATCCGCATGGACTTCAGCACAGACTTTGAAGTAACAATATCATCACAATCCACTTCGGGTATTTGATGAATACATGTTAACTACAAGTCTGGCCTTATTAAGTTAATACTTTTCCATTTGCATTGATCTCAAAAGATCTTTTGCTCTTTATGGGTTTTACCCTTTTCAGGAGAACACAACAAAGTCTATAATTTTCTTTAGTGCATAGAGTCCAACTTGGATGACTTGACATTCAGCCATCAGTCGGAAGTCATCACTTCCTATCGCCTGCTGATACTAGTAGGGTCATCATATGATGCAAACCTTCTAGTCACCGTCTATGAGAAAACTGAAGTACCTCTCCAGTGGCTGAGGTTACCAACTAGATCTGCGGAGTAGCTATGGTCTGTCGGGGTCAATAGGATCATCAGGTTCTCCTAAACTTTCGGTAACTTTTGTGGTTCTTGAATCACTTCCAGTTCTACCATACTCCCACTAATTTCTTTTGCAAGAAATTTCTTAACCAAGGATGTGGCGATTCAAGAACAAAACTGTAAAATTTCAGAAAAATAAGATATTATTTTTAGGAAGTTAGATAATTAAAATAATAAATATTATGAATATTTTAATATGTGGAGATTAGTTTTAATGATATGGTATAATTATATAAAGATAAATTAGGAAATATTTGGAAATTTATATCAATTATTGATTTTAAAAGAATTTATGAAAATTGGGAATTTTACAATTTAGTATACAATGATTTGTATATAAGTTAGTATTACTAAACTCGATTAGTATTTAATCATGCATTGATTTTGTTTTGTGCATGTGACATGTACCATGTCATGTTACACACTTGTTATATTTTTCTACCATGACTTCTTTCTTTTTCCAAGCATGGCTTTTTTTTTAAAAATGAGATGAAAAGGAAAAGAAAAAGGAAATAAAAGAAGAAAAGAAAAGAAAGGGATATAAACTAAAGAATTGTGGCATGGCTTGAGGTATGGGCAATGTGAGAGAGAGAGAGAGGGTGAGGGGCCATTTGACCTTGGCCTCATTTGTCTTCCTTCATTCCTCTTCATCATTTTCCCCTTCTCTTCTCCCATGGCTGCCCTCTCTCCTCCGCCACCTCTACCTCCTCACAACACCCTCATTTCCACAGCAAAACTATATATCCCCTTTACAAAATACATGCACAAGCTCACTACAAGCATGGTGGACCAAGAAAGTTTGGATTTTGAGCACTAGGGGCAACTGAAGAAAATTCTTGAGTTGCCAAATGAGGTAATTCTTTAACCATTAGTATAGAAATTAAGTTTCTATAGCCCCTGGTTTAGTTTAGAATTCATTAAGTGTGGTTTTGTGATCTTGGAAAACTCCAAGAACAAGCTTAGGGATTTATTTGAGTTGAGATGATCCAATTGAGCTTTAGTGGTGACCTTAAACCCTCCTTAGCGATAAAAACACAGATCAAATAAGAAACTAGGCCATGAAACTGAATTTAGAAACTTCCGTGTTGGTTTTTGTTAGTGATATGTATGCCCTAGAGGCCATTACTGTACATACGATGTATATTGTGGTGGATGCTTGGACATATATATGGAGGACTTACTTGCTCGACATGATAGTATACTATCTGGTTTCTATTTATCTTAACATGTACTCTGATTGTCTCTATGTTACATGTTGATAAAGCCCTTAGGATGAGTACTTGACTACCAGGATTATGATGCAGATCATACTAGTGGGGACAGTGTAGTCGCTAAGTACATCCTTCAAATGTTCCTAGTCTTAGGTATATCGAGACATGGCATCGATATACCAGAGTAGACTAGTGTATAGCTTCTCGACCCATGCAGATGGGCGATGGATTATCCCATATCCATTGGTGTTTGACATTAGAGATAGTATACGGGTGCTCAGTGGAGACTGGGTACACTGAACGGACAAGCCGAGAACTCCCAGATGGTATTATACATATCGTCAGATGGCAGTTCTCTGGTGACACTGGTACAAGTTAGTCTGTAGACCCGAGATCGTCATAGAGACTTGTGTGATTCCCACTGTGCTTTGATTTCCACCTTACCACGTTCAAGAGAACATGCAAAACGGTGGCTTTTGGGTACAGTCCAGAATCACATGGAGGCAATGAGCGATAGGAGGGGTTTCGTCTCTCCCGGTATTGGGAGTTGATGTTGCGATGTGTTCAATTGTCTATAACTGGAAATCCCTGGCCGGGGTTGCTGAGATTTACTGGTAAGAGTTATCAGTAGTTTATCGAACCGTTATGGACCTTATATTGACACGACTTATCGGTTACTTGGGTCTGACGTTTACCACCCCAAGACTAGATATGCGACATATCAGACGAAGAGACCGGACTGTACGGGAGTGTTACTGGTTGGATTCACAGAAGAATGTACAGGCTTGCTTGTTGATCTTCTGATCGCTCAATACCTGGGTGGTTGTTACGTTTAGCTGACCGCTTGCAGCTTGTGGGTGCTTGATATGATCATCACCTACTGCCGGCGTATTGACGATTCTTTAGAGTCCTACACAGAGGTTTCCTGGCTCAGGAAAAATGGAGTAGGAGCACATATGTGATATGTGAGGGAACGAGAATAATACGTGTATGTGATACCGTATTCGATTATCGAGATATGTGATATCGGCCGGGTATATGTGATATAGCCGGGTCATCGGATCAAGTGTTGATTCGATGAAATGATACAGATTATATTAGTCGGTTATTTGCAAAATAACCGGATTATCGGATCAAGTGTTGATGCTATAATTTAATGTATAATTATATATTTGATATATTACATTACATTAACTAATATAAACTCACTTAAAGATTCTTTTTTCCCACTTGATAATACATTGATATATATGTGATATATGTTAATTTTATTATTTTCTTTTGTTACAAAATATTGTATATGTGATATATAATATTGTAACATGTTAGGGTTACAAAAAGCAACTAGGGTTTAAACCATGTTAGGGTTTTAAACTTGGGTTAACATTTTATTTTGAATTAATTCATTTTGGATGGATATTGTTTTTGGATGAGCTTTGAGGAAGCTTCATGACACTTTGACAAAGTCCACCATCTTTTTTTTATCCTTGATATTTGTTAACCTAACTTTAACCCTAGCCTATGTTTTATTCTCTACATGAGTTAGACATGACATATATCTAACTATGGTTGCATTTCTAACCTCAATAATAATTCATTCATCACTTTCTTCTTCATCTTCTTCAAGCTTTTAAAAAAGCTTGCTTGATTTTTATTTGTGATGAAATAAAGTGAGATAAAGAAAAAAAAAGAGAGCAAAATTCCTACTTCATCATCCTCATCTATTCTATCCACTTAGATTCGGGTGTTTGCTTCATTAATACTTGATTAGTAAATTGAGAGCTTGGGTTTGAGATTCTTCAAGGTAGATCATCTTGGATTAGTGAAGTCTTCAAGCAAGGGTGCATCATTCTCTTCATGGAGCCTCCCTAGAGTCCGGGTACTTGATGATCGCAGCGAAGGGACATCAACGCGGAGCTTATGAGGTGAAGAAACAGACTACAAAGGTTGTAATCCCTAATTCTTAGATGTTAAAGTGTTAACATGTTAGTATTGTTTGATTCTCTTGTTAAAGATCCTAGGTTTAGGGTTATCTATAATGGCAAAATTTGAAATTGGCATGTGAGATGCCACCCGAAACTTTACTGCCGTTGTAGGTAACCCAACAGTGGTATCAAAGCCTCGCTAGAGAATTAGACGGGTAAGTGTAGGATTACGAAACCGAAACAACTCCGAAACACCCGATATCAAACCCTAGTTTCTGTCGATTTTAAAATGAGCTCTAAATTTTTTTTCAAACAAGTGCATAATCGTGTATGAGATACATAGTGAACATGAGCAAAACTTGGACCCCTGTGCTCGGAATATGGCCGAGCACAAGGCCATAAAATCCGAGGTGGCCGGCCTGCTCATTGGTTCTGGGCTTCAAATTTTGGTCATGTCCTGGTCTCTGGGGTTTGATACTTCAGGTGTTGTTTATTCTTGCTAAATTTGCATGAGATGTTTATTTACTATAAAGGTAATTCGTAGTGTTTCGTATTCACAATTCTAGCTTTGTTTCGGTTTGTTTAGACTGTGTTAAAAAGTTCGAACCGATATCAATAAGTCACTTTTTCCCCTGTTGGAAAATTTCCAAATGTTGGATTTTTCCTTAGTTAAAGAACATTCAAATATCTTGCAAGTAACACGGTGGACCCTCTAGAAGAACGAAACCTTAACTCGATTATGTGACCGTCAAAACCACCTCTAAACCGTAGGGTTTGTGGTAGCTCGGCGTTGCCACAAGTGCGTCGTTGGTTTGACCCTTCTACGGCTGGACCATTGGTACTGTGGCATGTGATGGATGCTTTTAAACTTAGTTTATGTCTTGAGCATTTAGGGAAATTTTGGGTGTTTGTTGATTCGATCGGAATGTTTAACGTCGTCTAACTTTTTCTGTAATGTGATACAATATTTGGAATCCACAAATGTAGTTATGAGATAACTAATTTGAATGTTATAAATCTAGCAGTTTAGTCTCATTGATCGGTTGCCACGGGATTTTGATGCGATCAACATGGGATTTTGATGCAATCAAAAGTCCGTCGCAATCATGCAGCGTACGCGGATACTCACCTGGTAAACTTAATAGATAACCACTCCCCAAATCCCCGACCAAGTGACTGTAGGAGAACCCCTTCGCTAAAAGCATCCGTTCGGGTGCTCGCGGCAGCGGTGTTCCGCCTTATTGCACTTCGTCGACGGCATCGGGGGGGTGGGTGGTGGGGGTGCGGCCGTCTACTAAAGTTTCCGACGAGCATTCGATCAGGATGTCGGGAATATGGTTCAATTGCCCAACTTGATATTGAAAAGTTTTTTCGATATTGAGACTAAAATGCGGGGTTTATAATTGTTAGGCATGCGATATCTAAGGAATTCATTTCGTTGGGCATGCGATGTCTAAGGAATTCATTTCGTTAGGCATGTGATGTCTAAGGTGGTTGCGGATTCCAACTGTTGTAGTTTTTCACTTTCTTTTCTGCGACCGTAAGTGTAATATGTGGTGTATCGCCGGTTTCGTTGCTATACATCAACGACAATTGGGATACGCATATTTACTTATGTTGATGACATGTGATGTTATGTGTTGCTGTGATATGTTATATTGGATCGTCGTGTTTTGAATAGCCGGGGGTTTTATGTGAGATGAGGGTTTTTATTTTCATTCATATAAAATACATTGTATGTAATATTCTTTTATTGGGGAACTTCCGGGTTGAGGATGATGTCACCATTGTATATTATTTACTTTTCCGCATTAGGATAGACCCAAGGCTGGGTGCACAAGTAACCGGGTTCTAGGGTCCGGTGGGAGACCATCTCGAGGAGTCGAGACCGGGTGTCCTAACTCTAGAATTGGTAGGGTTGCTTGCCGCGTAGGTGTCTAAGGGTGTGGGATTGGCTATTCATCGTGACCGTGGAATCCGTTTTTTATACAGGCTCGCAATAAAATACGGACCTCCTAGTATATCCAATATTTCATATGTTTCTTCTGCTGCGATATCCGTGATGTGATCATTTGATATGATGAGATGAATACAGGATATAGTATATGTGATATATTATATAGACGTTGCTTATGTTTTACACCCGCGCTAGCACTGCCTCGCTCTTCCGTTAGTTACCTAACCTAACGGTGCACGAGGGGACATCGAGGCGAATGCGGATGGCATAAGCGTACGTTGTATTTATCTGTGATGTTTAGGTAAACTTAAAAGAAGGGACTTCATTAGTGAGATTTATGAAATAAAAGAAACCTAAAGATGTTGTGGAATCGAATTTTCAAAAACCGGTAGCTCTAGTTGTTGCTTTGCATAGCGGTGTTCCTTATATAACATCCAGCACCTTATTCGATAAGGAAAGAGCCGAGATTCCTTCACCAAGAGTGACCTCATTAGCAATAACTGGCAGATTCTATAACCCTCGGTTTTGTATTTTGATTGCTTTTCTAGTTCTTGCTTTGCATAGTGGTATTGTGAATATCCTTCACCTTATTCGATAAGGAAAGAGCCGACGATCCCTTCACCGGGAGTGACCTCTTTAGCAAAACTAGCAAAGGCCTCAAAAACACTCCATTTTAAAACATTTTATTCTACGACGATATCAAGTTCATTACGCAAAGGGTTTACATAAAAACCTGTCGTAGCCCTCCGTCATTTCAGATAAGTACTTCATAGTATTCGTGCTACGTTTGTTGGCCTGCGTCAAGGCGTAGTGTGCGATAGCTATTTATGCTTATCTGCTAAAGTATATGATGCGATTGAGTTAGGCTAGTCATGCGACTTTGTTGTCCTGCGTCAAGGTTCGTGCGGGTGGGTTTAATTCAATCGGGAAATGAACGGGTTGAACTTGACTAGCGGACTATGGTTTTTTGGCCTGCGTCAAGGTCATAGGATGCTAGGGGTAAAATATTATTGGGAATTTCATGTTTTGAAATTTGCAATGAGATTGAATACATTCTATGAGATAGTTGGATCCTGATACCCGCTGCGAGTAAGAGTTACTCCTGGGAGAGTTTTACACATTACAAATAGCCGATCAAGTAAGTGTCTAGAAAGGTGTCAACGGGGTTACGCCCATGGGAAAACGAGGTTTATTTTAATTAGGTCCGTGCGAAAGCACGGGGAACCTCCCTCAAAGTACCGGCACTGGCCTGGCTGAAAGATTGGCAAACTTGTAGGGTGTAATTAATCCCGGCTAGTCATTCCTTTTTGGGTTTAAAGGAAGATTTGACTGAAACAGTGGGAGCCATCCTGATTAGATAAATTAATAATCAATCTAATCTTGCATGATCATACGCTGATTGTTTTCTTCTCTCTCTCTCTCCTAGTAGCGACCATTTTACGCCTTAATGAAGATAATAATATGGATGTATTGACCGAACCCGCTTGTTATACTGCGCTAGGGAACGTTGGTCCCGCTCCTACTTATAATTGTTATAAGACCGAGCAGGAAATAGGGGATTACCAGAATTCCCGTGCCGCCCAAATGAAGAAAATACATGCTGATGCATCTTCTTCGGATGTGTTCATTACCAAGAACTGTTTCTAGGTATCCTTTACGTCCTGGGTATGAGATACCGGATAAGGATGCCACATATGTAATCTATTACATGGGCTACAGATAGGTAGAAAAATGGGAAAGGGTGATAAGTTTCAAGAGTTGGAAACGGTGCAAGTGTTGCAGCCAAGCTAGTTGGCAGTTATCACCCTGTATTACAAAATACATTGATTCTGAATGAATGTTATTAGATATCGAACCTGATATACAACATCATATTAGTTTCTTTATTGAGTAAAGAAGGATATAATTTTGTATTGTTGGATAATATTTTAAACATTTTCTATATCAAGAGTTGATCGGTTTAGGCACGTTATCTAAAAACATATACGTTCTAAATCAAATTATAGTTCTTAACGTACAGAACACACACAAGAGGAAGTGTTCAGAAATGAACGAATCCTTCTTGAGGCATTGTAGACTAGGTCATATCAATGCGACCCTACTAGCTAAGTTACATAGAGATGTATATTTAAATTAGTTTGAATTTACATCTTGTGAAAGTTGCCAGTCATGTCCCGAAGATAAGATGACCATAGCTCCATTTATTGAAAACAGAGAAAGAGTTAGTGAACTCGTGGGATTGATACATGATGATGTTTGTACATCCCCTGTCTACACATGCCACAACCGGTTCTTTGTACTTCATTACATTCACTGATGATCTCTCAAGATTCGCACATGTGTTCCTATTGAAATACAAGTCTGAAGCATTTGAGAAATTCAAAGAATATAGGTTAGAAGTAGAGAACCGATATGGGTATAAGTATTATGTCCTTTGATGAGATCTGGGAGGATAATACTTGAGCACGGAAATCCTGGACTATTCTAAAGGCGAATAAGATTCTCTCTTAGCATTACTCCTCCGTATACACCATGGCACGTCGGTGCATCGGGGCGGAGCAATCGCACCCTATGCAATATGGTGTGCTCTATGATGAGTACTACTGAGTTGCCTATTTCTTTTTAGGATATGCACTTGAGAAGCTGCATACCTATTGAATAGGGTTCCAACCAAATCTGTAGCCTCTCACTCCATATATGATATGGTATGGGAAGAGCCCATCTCTTAAGGATGTTAAGATTTAGGGTTGTCCGGCCTATGCCAAAAGCAAAATCCGGACAAGCTCGAGGCAAGGTCAGTTCCGTGGAAGTCTGTTGGTGTAAGTGCACGGCGGCGCCCCGGCCGTCAATCCGACTCCGGAATGCGGAAACAAAACTTTTTACGAACTTGTAAACCGGCACCACCGCGCACTATAAACCCGGATCATGCCATTAATCTAATCCTAGCTAACTAAATAACGGGTAGAGAGATATACCGAGCGATCCGTGTCCTTCGGTCTTCTCGTCGTCGTCCCGATCTCCCCGCGGAATCTCCGGTCTTCAACTCCTCGTCGGAAAGGCACCACATCGCGGGGTTCTTTTACGGGCTCCCACCTCTGGACCGAGGCAACTCGGGCACGAAGTTGGCGAGCCGACGTGCCCAAGATTTGCTGTAGAATACGTGTAGTGCTCTATGTCTCATTTTGGGGTTTGAGGAAGTTGCCTTTGGTGGAGGAAATGAAATAAGCCTTTTGGAGATGGAGTCATGGGATTTTGTGAAGCCAAAAAACCAAAAATCCCACCACAAAATATTGGGACAGCCCTTCCCTCATTTGGCCGGCCATATCATGGTGAAGGGAGTGAGAATGAGAGAGAGGTGTATGGATGATGGAGCCACTAGAATTATGCAAGAGAGAGAAAAGGTCATGATAATAAGCAATGATCACAATCAATGTCCAACACTCCATCATCCATCATCACACCTAAAGTCAAGCAATCATGAAGTCAATGAAAGCTACACCCATCATGAAAACTATCATGAAGCAAAAGAAAGTCAAGGGTGGGAGAAACATCATGATACAACAATATGCAAAGACAACCCTCCAAAATGCTTATTTGCAAAACTGCAAATAAGCCCTCCTCCACCAATTTTCAGCCAATGAAAGATACAAAGGAAAATGGCCGAAACGGAATGCAAACTGGCAACTTCATAAAACTGGTCTCGTAATAAATTACAGGAAAACCCTGCTACTGTATATACATACCCGCATTTGTATTCCGACCGAATACAAATGCAATGAGACAAAATCTACACTGTACTATACTAGGATCCGGCTCAATCCAAAGTCCGCTAGTATTATCCGTCCGATCATGATCCGTGCAATACCGCACGTATCTGATCGAACCCTGCCATATCTCCATACGACCTCTACAGCGTTTCGCCCGAAACTTGAGAAACTGGTCTGTGGGGGACTCTAAAGACTCGTAAATACTTTGGTTGTGGATTTAACCACTAGCACGTCAGAGGTATTAGCCATACGTGACGGGCTACCAGCTATTGACCAAAAGGGACGTCGATGAGCGAACTCATCCCGACACCCTACTGAGCCTGTCAGTGACAATATCCGTACAGTCTGGTCCGTTCGTCTATGAGCATCGCATGGCGGGCCTAGGGGGTTGGTAAAAGTCAGACCCTCAAAAGGGTACAAGTCGTGTCGGAGTGTAGCCCAGAACACCCTGAGATACTACTGGAATACCTACCAGTAAATCTCCTGCCTTGGCTAAGGACTTCGTGTAATGGATCTCTTAGACACAGCACGACCTCACCCCCAATACCGGGAGAGACGAACCCCTGCAGATCCGCTCACTACCTCCATGTGGCTCGGGACTGTACCCAACTAAAACCTGTTTTCACGTCTCCTTTGAGCATGGTAGGGTAGTAATCAAAGTACAGTGGGAACTCACACGAGACAAATGACGATCTCAGGTCGATGAACTAACCTGTACACATGTCACCAGGGAACTGCTATCTAACGTCAGGTATAAGACCAACTAGCATGTTCCCGGCGAGTCCTGTCCGGTGTACTCATAACCCAATGAGCACCTGTATACATCTTAGGTGAACCAACTGACACCAGTGGCTTGTGAGACCGGCCACCGCCCCTCGTCGGGGTCTCGACTGTATACACTAGTCTAATCTGGAGTATCGATGCCCTGTCTCGAAACTCCTACGACTAGGGACATTTTAAGGATGTGCTTATAGACTACCAACTCCCACGTATATGATCGCCCTCATACCGCTGGCAGTCAAGAAAGAATCCTATGGGCTCTATCAACGTGCAATAGTGACCTGTAAGGTCACCTAAAGCAGTACACGATGATAAAGGTGAACCAGATAGCATACTATCATCTTGAGTAAGACTGTCCGACCGGAATAGGTCCTCCCTCAATCATTGCAATCACGTGCCTGTGATCCAATAATTGACTCTGAGGGCACTATCTCCAACAGTTGGATATCCCAAGCATTCGCAAGGGAATATCTTGTACCGAACCGACAAACAAAAAGTGTTTTGTTTCTCAGCATGCCACCTTTTAGAGAAAAGGATTTCTTGTGAAGAAATTTGTTGTCATGAGGTAGAACTGGAAGGAGTTCCAGCTATGCAAACTGCAGCTGATGATTTGGAATAACCGAACGATTCAATAGTTTCAATGAACCTCAGCCTCTCTGCCGATCTGGTAGGGTTCCTCAACCACCTGAGAGATGCTTCTATTTCTCTATGACAGTAGGAGTGAGGATTGCATCATGAGATGATGACCCAACTAGTTTCGAGCAGGCCATCAAGAGTGGGGACTCTGTGAGAATGGCTGGATGCTTAGTGATCTGAAATGGAATCCATATACACCAACAAAGTATGGACTTTGGTTACTTTATCTGAAGGGTTAAATCCCCATCAGGAGCAAGTATATCTTGAGAAGATTACTTAGTGTACATGGAAAAGTTGAGACTTTCAAAGTTATGGTTAAGTCTATCCAGTTCCTACTTGCCACTGCTACTTACCATGACTACGATATCTGGCGGTTGGGTGTCAGGACTGCTTTTCTAAATAGTGATTTGGAAAAGAGCATTTATAAGTACACAGCCAGAGGGCTTCGTAGACAGTGGGAGCAGCGGAAAAGTGGGCAAGTTGTTTTATGGGATAAATCAGGCATCACGGAGTTGGAATGTCTGTTTTGATGTGGTAGTCAAAGTGTTTGACTTCATCAAAATGGTAGATGAACCTAGTATATACAAAAAGGTAGTAGGGAGTATGGTGGTGATCCTCGAATAGTACGTGGATGACATACTCTTGATAGGGAAGGAGTTTCCTATGCTACGCTCAATCAATCTCCTCTTATCACAAGGATTCTCCATATAGGATCAAGGTGATACCTCCTAAATACTGGTTTTTGGATTTATGGGATAGATCTAATTAGATGTTAGGATTCTCACTAGGTGTATTGAGATAGTATCAATCGATCCTGGGGAGAATCACTGGAAAGCTTCCAGGGTGGTAAGGTCGACTGAATGTTGATTAATCCAAAAATACTTGTTAATCGTAATCAGAAACGGCGTCGCTTTGCAGCTAGCCGGTGAGTACGGGTCGATCCACAGAGATGGGTAATTTTTTTAATGTATTTTTACGAGTTGATTCCAAATGTTGTTTGGATTGATTAAATCTAAAACCTAGATCTATCACTAAACTAAATTAATCTAAACTAAAGTCTTGCTAGGGTTAGGCTTAGGGGTGGTTTGGAGATTAAAGGATTCCTCACCACTTTCAATGCCTTATTTTTGATCTATTAGATGTTACGGTAATTATCAATAAAGTGGATTAGAGTCTTTCGGGAAGATGTTTCTTCCTTTAGATTCTTATCCTTCCTTTATCGATAATTACCCTAACCTCCATGGAAAACACGCGCCACCGGGTCTTTATACTACGGTGTCACCGTTACCTCGAGGGGTAGGGTGCCGTAGGGTGCGGTTGTGCGTGTATGCATGGAGTTCTAATTCTTAGGTATGAAATGGCATGAAAGGGGTGAGAGATCTCATCTCTCAAACCTTTCCCTAAGGCTAACCCTAACAAGCGAGGAGATTACTCGCTCATTAGGGGATTAAAAGACATACTAATTAAAAGAGAATTAAAAGCGAAGAAATAAAATTAACTTACTAATTTGATGGCTCCCTCCAAGCAATAATACAGAACAGATCTGAATTTGTTTATTGAAAAGAGGCATAAGTTTTACAGATCTGTGATTACAATTTATAAGTAAACAGGGAAAATTAGGGTTTCAGAGTCTCGCGCCTGTGCAATTACAGATATGCCCACGAAAAATCCCAACCCCTGCACCGACGCACCGACACGGGAAAACTGCACTGACAAGGGCACAAAGCGGCAGCGGAACCGCGACATTTGTTGGCTTGGGCCGCGGTTCCGCGGCCCTTTGGTGGGCTTGGCTCACCATACTTCTGGGCTTCCTTTCCTGCTTCTTGGGCTTTCTATTTTTCCACTTCTTTTCTCCATTTGACTTCTGGGTCTTCTCCAGAACTTCAGTGAAAACTTGTAATTATCTTTTGACCGTTCACTTTGACATTTCGATCTGCATTGCCTTATACAACTGTGAATTGTTCTTTGTCTAGGCTTGACTAGGATCCGTCTACTTGTTGGTCAAAAGTCCCTTTTCTGTATCAACTTTCGTCTTTTTCACTGTATTTGCTCCAAGAGCCTGTATCCTGTAATATGCATCAAACGTGCGTCAAGAGTACCTGTTTATTTATAAAACGGATAAGAATAGGGGAATGAAAAAATGCAATATTATGGTCTGAACAAATACCCCTAAACTTACCTTTTGCTCGTCCTCGAGCAAACTTATTATTTTATTCTCTAAAATCCTAACCGCACTTTCGCAGAGAAACGCGATTGCTCTGAGCACGTGCAAGAAGCCGTTAAACCTCTAGGTGTCCCTAGTAGGAGGAGTGCTGTCTCCTGAGGGTTTTCAGCTGATTACACCTACAAAATCCTATCAACTCGGCCCATTGACTTTTGTTCTCCAATTAGGTTTTCTAATAAGGAATTCTATTATCTTCGACTCGTAAATTATCCACCCATATTCTTCACACTTCCTCATCATCTAACTTAAGATTATATATGATATGTAGACCTACTTAGCTTTCGGCATCTCTTAAGTTTTCCTTCTAAAGTTCCATCTCCACTTAGGAATTTCTATCAACTCTATTAAAGATACAAGTTCTATCTTTCATTCCTTTCTCTTATCTAAACTCAAATCACATATCCCTACGTGTGTGTATAGATCACCCTACACTTGGAAATTCAATTCAAGCAATCATGCTCTCGTCCGTTGTCCAAAGTACTTATTAGTAGGTGAATTTTTAATTGAATTTTGCTTACACATCCTTCATGCGACCGTTAATATTTCTTGAGATACCAACAACCGATTACAAGATGCGTTAGCACTTTAAAGCGTACTTCCTAGTTTTGCAACACCCAAGGCTTTAGCAGTGACTCCCAAACCAGTTGGTCTAAGGCACTAGGTGATGAAGCACCCTCGCTAAATATTTTTCTATTTTTGCAGCCTTAAGTAATCGCAAAAACCAGTGTCCATTTTTTTATTCTTTATTCACTTTTTTTATTATTTTCATTGTACTAAGGACTTTAGACAAGAGCATTTCAAGGTCTCTTCTACTATTCCAAGTTTCAAGGTGCGTGATTGTGCAAATTGTAGGGTTTACGTTTTCAGAATCTCGACTTAAGCTAGGAACTATAAAACTTATACTCTAAATAGAACATCAATACTCTTACCTTGTTTCGACTTAGCCCAAGAAGTGAACCCAAAATTTGCCTATTTATAAATAAACTACAAGGCATATACTTTCTACCGTTAAACTTTAAGGAATGTTATTTTTAGGGTTTTTAATTCACTAAGTCTAAGATCTAGTTGTTCCTAGCCAGTTAACCTATTTGTCAAACTCAAGTCAATTAGCCAAAATTGAATACATTAATTTTTATAATTTTTGAAATTTTTCAAATTTTTATGGGTTTTTAAAATAAGTATGCAAATGCAAAAATATGTACAAATGAATGCGAAGGAAGAAGACGTACCGAGCATACCCCCAAACTTGAACTTGACAGTGTCCTCACTGTCATACTAAACTAAGAGAGTCAAAATACCGGCACTTCCCTGTTTATTTATTTATAATTTTTTATTGTTAAGAAAGACAAAAATATATACAAAAAAGGCCCTCCCCCAAACTTCATTTAAACTCTGTTAGACATTACTACCACCTTGCATAGACCAAACGTTAACACCAACCAGTTGAAAAATTTATTAGTAAAGATTATCAGTTGGTGGAAGAATAAGTCGTAGCGATCCATAAAGAATTGGGGAAGATAGAAGTGGTGGTATGGAAGGTGTGGAGGTGAATATACAGGAGGTGGTGATGCATCTAAACGAGAATGTGAATGATCAGCAATCAGTGGAATATTGGCATTCTCGTAGCTTATTAAAAGAAGTGGGGGTGGTTCAACTTCTAAAGGATGAGGTTGACTCACCACAATACCCCCAAAATGTTCCTGTGGGTCCTCTATTGACGTGGAATCATCCATCAATTGCATATGATATTCAATTATAAGGGAACTGATCTCCTCGATGTCCGCCATAGTCCAACCGAAAACTTGCCGCCTATCTTGTAAGACCTTTAAAATAGCGTTTTCTTGCTCGAAGGCTAGAGAGGCTGATATTATAATGGGAAAAGTCTCATTCTCACCTATGTAAGCATATTTAAGGTGAGGCGGTAAGGATATGAGTTCGAGTTTCGGAGGTGAAAGAATCATTACGGAATCTACCTCGAACTCAAAGGACTCCAACACAGGTTCGAAATCACTGCAGACAACCGATTCGGATGGTTCGACTAACTCATCCAAAAATTCAAAAGACTCAAATTCGGGCTGTGAGTCGTCGTCATCCGAAAAAGTGAAACATTCATAATCAATATCGGTTGTGTCAACGGTGGTAGGCTCAAGGAGGGACGCACTAGTGGCGTCAAAACTGTTTTCATCAAACAAGAATCTTTCAAGCTCGCAGTCCTCCTGCGTGATTTCGTGAATAGAGCAAACTTCTCGTGTACTAGTTTTAGGCACGGGGGGCAGACTTCCCATCTTATAAATATTGAACTCACAAGCCATCTTCCCAAAGGATAGAGTCATGGAGCCATTGCGACAATTTATTACAGCATTGGAAGTGGCCAAAAATGGTCGACCGAGGATCACCGGAATTTGGTTCCGTGGGTTAGCAACATGTTGTGTATCCATAACAATAAAATCAATGGGGAATATGAACTCCCCAACTTTGATCAACACATCCTCTAGCTCACCCCTTGGATGGGTGATTGATCGATCAGCCATTTGGAGTGTACAACGAGTGGGTTTCAACTCTCCAACCCCTAATTGTTCGTACACGGAGTAGGGAAGAAGGTTAACACTAGACCCAAGATCTAAAAGTGCTCGATTAATTTTCTTATCCCCAATTGTGATTGAAATCGTAGGACAGCCGGGGTCCTTTCGTTTTTGGGGTAAGGTTTCAGGGTGGTTAATAGCATTACTCACTGCACTAGCCACTAGCACTTTCTTGGGTACTTGAGATGCCTTTCTCTTCGAGGTGCATAAGCCCTTTAAGATGTTCGCGTATGAAGTGACTTGTTGGATTGCATCCAAGAGAGGTATATTTATGCTAACCTGCTTAAATATCTCCACAATCTTCTCCACTTGTGCAGTTGGTTTATTAGGACTCAACCTGTTTGGGAATGGAGCATTTTGAAAATTCGTTGAGTCAAATGTCTGTGGAGTAGAATGTGGAGTAGGAACGAATCCCGGTGTAGATGTGTTCATGTTGTGAGAAATGGGTCCGTTCGAACTAGAAGAAGTAGAGCCGTGTGATGGGTGGAGAATAGGCTCTAAAGAAAAAGGTGAAGAATAAGGTGAAGAAAATGAAGAAGGGGAAGATGACGATGAAGAAGAAGAAGAAGAACCACCGGCGGGGATGTCATTACTAATACCCACATTATTCTGCAACACTCTTCCGGATCTCAACGTGGTCACCGCATTTACATTGTGATTGTGATATGCGTTTTGAGTGTGACCAGGATATGGCAATGGTTGAGATGGAAGCTTTCCCTTTTCTCTCTCGCTCAACGCAGCAGTTAATTGTGCAATTTGTGCCTCAATAGATTTGATACTTTGATCGTGTGAGGCATTGTTATGCATCAAAGACTGAACATAATTTTCAAATCTTGCTGCGGATTCTGTAGATTGCTTGAGAAATGCATCTAGACTTTTTTCAAGCGAGATAACCTTATCATCATTTGGTTGAACCAAATTGTTCGTTTGATTTGTATAAGGTTGTTGTTGGAAAGGTTGCTGGTTTTGAGTTTGTGAAGGTGCTTGTTGTTATTGTGGAGGAGGTCTTTAAAAATTGTTATTCCCTTGGAACTATTGATTTGGGTGACTCCTCCACTACGGATTGTATGTCGAAGAGTACGGATCGTTTCTTTGTCGTTGCTGAAATGCAGCATTGACTTGATCCTGTCCTTGAGTAGATGCATTATAAGGACACTCTTCGGTTAGATGCGATGGATCCGTACAACAAGCACAAACAGTTCGTGGAGGCATAACAGGGGCAGGAGAAGGCGATGAGATTTTGGTCTCAATGGCTTCTAGCTTTTTCATAAGTGCGGCCATCTCGGCCTTCATAGCAATCGACATATCTACTTGATGTATGTCTGCCCTAGATTGACCACTAGAAGAAGATGATGTGGTCTTGGTACTCTCCTACTGAATTGTTTTCTCACTAAGATCCTCAAGAAACTGCCATGCTTCGTCGCTAGACTTGGAGAGAAAATGACCTTGACATATGGTTTCTAGCAACTGCTTCGTTGCCGAGTTCAATCCCTCGTATAATGTTTGGCAAAGTTGCCAACTTTCGATCCCATGATGAGGGCATTGAACGAGTAGGTCTTTAAATCTCTCGAAGCACTTCCAAAATGGTTCGGAAGGAAGCTGTGAAAATTGTATAATCTCGTTACGGATTCTAGCAGTTTTATGATGAGGATAGAACTTTTTCAGAAAAGCTCTCACAAACTCGTCCCAATTTCTAATGGAATGTGATGCGGTGCTGTATAGCCACTTCTCGGCTAGGTCATATAATGTGAAAGGAATGATCCTTAGCCATATAGAGTCATCACTTAATTGGGTCATTTTCATCATAGCGCAGACATTTTGGAATTTATTGATAAAGATATATGCATCTTCAGATTCCAAACCATGAAATTTTGGCAGCATATTGATGAAATGTGGTTTTATTTCAAAATTTTCCCCATTTGCCGGTGGGGGTGAAAGACATGTAGGTAAAGAAGTGCGGACGGGGTAGAAGAGATCCTGGAGCGCAACTCGTGCGGGCGCTACAACAGGCAGAAGATTCGGGTTATTCGCACCTAACGGATGTGGAATCATTCCCGTCGGTAAGGTATCGTTTGGGTTGGATCCCGACATACCTTCGAAAGAAGAATTTGAAGGTGGAGGTAAGGAAATGGAGGGAATTTCGACTTCGGTGTCGAAAGGTTCGTCGGTCGGTACCAACGAAACACGGACTAATCGGGCATTAGTATCCCTAGTCCAAAGTGACATACACTAAAAGAGTAGTGTAGTCAGAAAAAAAAAGAAAAACAGAATGTGGGGGTAAGATAACGCCAATGAGAAGAAATGGTGGAAGTGAGGTGCAAGTTTTCTTAGCGACAAGTTGCAAGTTTTGAAAAGATTTTTTCCCTTTTTTTATGTGAGAGTTTTGCAAAGAAGTTTTGAAAAGAGACTCGTGACACAAATGTATCAACCACACATGCACAATCAGGCCTAGATCTAGGGTCGCCTAGGTCTGCTAGACAGCTCCTAACTAGGGCTAGAAATAGGACCTCAAACCGCCTCTTCACCGACACTTGCGGCCAGGTAAGTGCCAGGTAAGTAGGAAGGAACCACAATAGTGGGCCTAATTAATAACCACTAGGCTAGACACACTTACCTAGACACCACAAGTTCTGGTTAGGATAAACGGCCGATGCCTATACTAGTCCTTTTCCTATTGAGCTCGAAGTCCTTAAGGCTGAGTCTAGTATTTTTTTAATTAATCGTGGTCAATGCAAATGCTTTAGGTGTTTTCTGGGGTCCTGGAAAGGGTGATGAAATCCCCACCCAATCTGAGTTTGGTCAATTAGCCCCTTAAAATCCGATTAAATTATGCAAAACTGTAAATTCACTTGCAATCAATTTTTAGCGCGGCGCAAAGAAACCTGCAGAAAATCTGTTATTTAGAAGGGGGAGAAAGAATTTTTAGCGCAAAGAATTCTTGCATAAATTTTTTACAGAGAGATATATGGAGGTTGCAGAGGAGGGGTACAGAAAACAAACCAGCTAAATTTGAGGTGCTGAACAGGCAAAAGGGCCGCGGTTCCGCGTTCTGGGGTGCTCCTTGGCCGCGGTTCCGCGGTCTGGTAGTGGGTTCAGACTCTGAAAAAATTTGTGTCGCTCCTGTTCACCAATTCTCCTCTGTTCTGATATGTACTTTTCTGTTCAGCCTTCTGTAATATTCCAGATCCTCTATCCTTCGCTATTTCTGCAAGATTCAAAAGATACACCCTTCAAACAGATCAAAATTGATAATTTTTATTTCTTTTTTTTTTCTTCAGATTTTTAAAATTTTTTTAAAAATTTATATCAACCCGAAATTACACAGAAAGAAATTTACGCCATCCCCGGCAGCGGCGCCATTTGATTAATCCAAAAATACTTGTTAACCGTAATCAGAAATGGCGTCGCTTTGCAGCTAGCCGGTGAGTACGGGTCGATCCACAGAGATGGGTAATTTTCTTAATCTGTTTTTACGAGTTGATTCCAAATGTTGTTTGGATTGATTAAATCTAAAACCTAGATCTATCACTAAACTAAATTAATCTAAATTAAAGTCTTGCTAGGGTTAGGCTTAGGGGAGGTTTGGAGATTAAAGGTTTCCTCACCACTTTCAATGCCTTATTTTTGATCTATTAGATGTTACGGTAATTATCAATAAAGTGGATTAGAGTCTTTCGGGAAGATGTTTCTTCCTATAGATTCTTATCCTACCTTTATCGATAATTACCCTAACCTCCATGGAAAACACGCGCAACCGGGCCTTTATATTACGGTGTCACCGTTACCTCGAGGGGTGGGGTGCCGTAGGGAGCGGTTGTGCGTGTATGCATGGAGTTCTAATTCTTAGGTATGAAATGGCATGAAAGGGGTGAGAGATCTCATCTCTCGAACCTTTCCCTAAGGCTAACCCTAACAAGCGAGGAGATTACTCGCTCATTAGGGGACTAAAAGACATACTAATTAAAAGAGAATTAAAAGCGAAGAAATAAAATTAACTTACTAATTTGATGGCTCTCTCCAAGCAATAATACAGAACAGATCTGAATTTGTTTATTGAAAAGAGGCATAAGTTTTACAGATCTGTTATTACAATTTATAAGTAAACAGGGAAATTAGGGTTTCAGAGTCTCGCGCATGTGCAATTACAGATATGCCCACGAAAAATCCTAACCCCTGCACCGACGCACCGACACGGGAAAATGCACCGACACGGGCACTAAGCGGCCGTGGAACCGCGGCATTGGTTGGCTTGGGCCGCGGTTCCGCTTCCCTTTGGTGGGCTTGGCTCACCATACTTCTGGGCTTCCTTTCCTGCTTCTTGGGCTTGACTAGGATCCGTCTACTTGTTGGTCAAAAGTCCCTTTTCTGTATCAACTTTCGTCTTTTTCACTGTATTCGCTCCAAGAGCATGTATCCTGTAATATGCAACAAACGTGCGTCAAGAGTACCTGTTTATTTATAAAACGGATAAGAATAGGGAAATGAAAAAATGCAATATTATCGTCTGAACAAATGCCAGTCACATGCATTGTCTTTACCCTCAGTGGAGGGACAGTATGTTGGAAGAGTTCCAAGCTAGATACCGTGGCAACCTAGACGATTAAAGGCTAGATACATCGTTACCAAGGATGCTACCAAAGAGGCAGTCTGGATATATATAAGTTCATGAGATGAACTTCGTTCCTACCATTGTGTGACAATGGAGTTGTGGCTTATTCCTAGAAACCCCCGTCCCATCAGAGATCCAGACATATTCTTAGGCAGTATCACCTGATCATGGAGATGGTTGATCTCCAGGGAGATCGAGGATAGGAGAGTAGATACAGAGGACAACAACACGGATCCACTCACAAAGGTCTACATCCCAGTATAGACTTTTATGGGATGGTTGAGTATGAGATACTTCAACCATAGCTGATTGTTGGGTATGAGATACTACAACAGATGGCCCTAATGGAAGTGGGAGATTGTTAGTGATATGTATGCCCTAGAGGCCATTATTGTACATAGGATGTATATTATAGTGGATGCTTGGACATATATATGGAGGACTTTCTTGCTCGACATGATTGTATGCTATCTGGTTGCTTTTTATCTTAACATGTACTTTGATTGTCTCTATGTTACATGTTGATAAAGCCCTTAGGATGAGTACTTGACTACCAGGATTATGATGCAGATCATACTTGTAGGGACAGTGTAGTCTCTAAGTACATCCTTCAAATGTTCCTATTCGTAGGTATATCGAGACAGGGCATCGATATACCAGATAAGACAAGCGTATAGCTTCTCGACCTATGCAGATGGGCGATGGATGATCCCATATCCATTGGTGTTTGACATCAGAGATAGTATACGGGTGCTCATTGGAGACTAGGTACACTGAACGGACTCGCTGAGAACTCCCAGATGGTATTATACCTATCGTTAGATGGCAGATCTCTGGTGACACTGGTACAGGTTAGTCTGTAGACCCGAGATCGTCATAGAGTCTTGTGTGATTCCAACTGTGCTTTGATTTCCACCTTACCACGTTCAAGAGAACATGCAAAATGGTGGCTTTTGGGTACAGTCCCGAATCATATGGAGGCAATGAGCGATAGGAGGGGTTTCGTCTCTCCCGGTATTGGGAGTTGATGTTGTACTGTGTTCGATTGTCTATAACTGGAATCCCTGGCCAGGGTTGCTGAGATTTACTGGTAAGAGTTATCAGTAGTTTCTCGAACCGTTATGGACCTTATATCGACATGACTTATCGGTTACTGGGTTCTGACGTTTACCACCCCTGGACTAGATATGCGGCATATCAGACGAAGAGACCGGACTGTACGGGAGTGTTTCTGCTTGAATTCACAGGAGAATGTACAGGCTTGCTTATTGATCTTCTGATCGATCAATACCTGGGTGGCTGTTACGTTTAGCTGACCACTTGCAGCTTGTGGGTGTTTGATATGATCATCACCTACTGCCGGCGTATTGACGATTCTTTAGAGTCCTACACAGAGGTTTCCTGGCTCAGGAAAAATGGAGTAGGAGCACATATGTGATATGTGCGGGACCGAGAATAATACGTATATGTGATACCGTATTCGATTCTCGAGATATGTGATATCGGCAGGTATATGTGTTATAGCCGGGTCATCGGATCAAGTGTTGATTCGATGAACTGATACAGATTATATTAGTCGGTTATTTGCAAAATAGCCGGATTATCGGATCAAGTGTTGATTCGATAATTTAATGTATAATTATTTATTTGATATATTACATTACATTAACTAATATAAGCTCACTTAAAGATTCTTTTACTCACTTGATAATATATTTATATATATGTGATATATGTTAATTATATTATTTTCTTTTGTTACAAAATATTGTATATGTGATATATAATATTGTAACATGTTAGGGATACAAATGCAACTAGGGTTTAAACCATGTTATGGTTTTAAACTTGTGTTAACATTTTATTTTGGATTAATTCATTTTGGATGGATATTGTTTTTGGATGAGCTTTGAGGAAGCTTCATGACACTTTGACAAAGTCCACCCTCTTTGTTTTATCCATGATATTTGTTAACCTAACTTTAATCCTAGCCTATGGTTTATTCTCTAGATAAGTTAGCCATGACACATATCGAACTATGGTTGCATTTCTAACCTCAATAATAATTCATTCATCACTTTCTTATTCATCTTCTTCAAGATCTTAAAAAAGCTTGCTTGATTTTTATTTCTGATGAAATAAAGTGAGATAAAGAAAACAAAAGAGAGCAAAATTCCTACTTCATCATCATCATCTATTCTAGCCACATAGATTAGGGTGTTTGCTTCACTAATACTTGATTAGTGAAGTGAGAGCTTAGGTTTGAGATTCTTCAAGGTAGATCATCTTGGATTAGTGAAGTCTTCAAGCAACGGTGCATCATTCTCTTCATGGAGCCTCTTTAGAGTCCGGATACTTAATGATCGCAGCGAAGGGACCTCAACACGGAGCTTATGAAGCGAAGGAACGGACTACAAAGGTTGTAATCCCAAACTCTTAGATGTTAAAGTGTTAACATGCTAGTATTGTTTGATTCTCTTGTTAAAGATCATAGGTTTAGGGTTATCTATAATGGAAAACTTTTAAATTGGCATGTGAGATGCCACCCGAAACCTTGCTGCCGTTGTAGGTAACCCAACAGTTTTGTGTTAAATTTGTGCCTACAGGGAATCTGGAGTAACCTGGAACCTTTACTAGAAAAAATAACAACCCAAGGGACCTAGATAGACCACTACGAGACCACCCTGAGAATACGGAACCGAACCATGCAGGTTGGGCCGAGCTGGCCGGATTTCTAGGGTATGCGGCCGACCAAATTTTGGTATTTGGTGTCTAGGTTGGTTCAGTAGCTCATATACCACATATACAACACACTGTATTGCTTGTTTACCCTAATTTTACCTGACCAAAAATCTGGGACTAGTTTTCTGAAATTCTGTTTTGGTTTCGTTGGTGTTCATGACTTGAACTTTGGATTTGGTGTGTTGTCTTTGTAGGGTTAGCGTAGCACCTTAGCAAGATTTTGGCAAGCATAAAAAATGCTATATTAAAAAATTTGTGGTGCTAAACAAACCAACCAAGTAATCGAACTAGAGTTTTAAGGTTAACATAGCATGTAAACAACTTTACTTCTAAGAGTTAGGGATTACAACCTTTGTAGTACATTCCTTCACTTCATAAGCTCCGTGTTGAGGTCCCTTCACTGCGATCATCAAGTACCCGGACTCTAGAGAGGCTCCATGAAGAGAACGATGCACCCTTGCTTGAAGACTTCACTAATCCAAGATGATCTATCCTGAAGAATCTCAAAACCCAAGCTCTTGCTTCACTTATCAAGTATTAGCAAAGCAAACACCCTACTCTAAGTGGCTAGTATAGATGAGGATGATGAAGTAGGAATTTAGCTCTCTTTTGTTTCCAATTTCTCACTTTATTTCATCGCAACACTAAAAGCTAGAAAGCTTTTTCAAGAAGAATAAGAAGAAGTCCTTTTGTGATGAATAATGAAATTGTTGTTGTGGTTACAATTGCAACCATGAGTTATGAATGAGAGTCTTAACTCATGTAGAGAATTAACTAGAGTTAAGGGTTTGGGTTGGGTTAAATAATATATACACAAAATATCAAAGGATGAAGACAAAAGGAAAGCTTCATGAAAGCTTCATCCAAAAGCTAACCCGAAAGCTATCCCTAACTTGGTTTAAACTCAACAACCTTGTTGCATTTGTAACCCTAACATATTACAATATTATATATCACATATACAATATTTTGTAACAAAAAGAAATAATACAATTAACATATATCACATATACATCAATGTATTATCCAAGTGAGAAAAAGAATATTTAAGTGAGCTTTTATTAGTTAATGCAATGTAATATATCAAATATATAATAATACATTAAATTATCGAATCAACACTTGATACGATAATCCGGCTATTTCACAAATAACCGACTAATATAAAATGTATCCGTTCATCGAATCAACACTTGATCCGAAGACCCGGCTATATCACATATACCCGGCCGATATCACATATCGCGAGAATCGAATACGGTATCGCATACACGTATTATTCTCTATCCCGCACATATCACTTATGTGCTCCTACTCCGTTTTGCCTGAGCCAGGAAACCTCTGTGTAGGACTCTAAAGAATCGGCAATACGCCGGCAGTAGCTGATGATCATATCAAAAACCCACAAGCCGCAAGCGGTCAGCTAAACGTAACAGCTACCCAGGTATTTAGCGATCAGAAGATCAACAAGCAAGCCGGCACATTCTCCTGTGAATCCAATCAGTAACACTCCCGTACAGTCCGGTCTCTTCGTCGGATATGTCGCATATCCAGTCTAGGGATGGTAAACGTCAGACCCCAATAACCGATAAGTCATGTCGATATGAGGTCCATAAAAGTTCGAGAAACTACTGATAACACTTACCAGAAAATCTCAACAACCCTGGCCAGGGATTTCCAGCTATAGCCACTCGAACACAGCGCAACATCAACTCCCTATACCGGGAGAGTCGAAACCCATCCTATCGCTCATTGCCTCCATGTGATTCGGGACTGTACCCAAAAGCCACCGTTTTGCATGCCCTCTTGGACGTGGTAAGGTGGAAATCAAAGCACAGTGGGAATCACACAAGACTCTATGACGATCTCGGGTCTACAGACTAACCTGTACCAGTGTCACCAGAGAACTGCCATCTGACGTGAGGCATAATACCAT
This sequence comes from Agapanthus africanus, assembly GCA_030015575.1. Lineage (NCBI taxonomy): Eukaryota > Viridiplantae > Streptophyta > Magnoliopsida > Asparagales > Amaryllidaceae > Agapanthus > Agapanthus africanus. The sequence goes on from JASDDO010000016.1 coordinate 213,745,352, forward strand.
CTGGGAGTTCTCGACGAGTCCGTTCAGTGTACCCAGTCTCCACTGAGCACTTGTATACTGTCTCTGATGTCAAACACCAATGGATATGGGATCATCCATCGCGCATCTACATGGGTCGAGAAGCTATACGCTAGTCTACTCTGGTATATCGATGCCCTGTCTCGATACACCTACGACTAAGAACATTTGAAGGATGTACTTAGCGACTACACTGTTCCTACTAGTATGATCTGCATCATAGTCCTGTTAGTCAAGTACTCATCCTAAGGGCTTTATCAACATGTAACATAGAGACAATCAGAGTACATGTTAAGATAAAGAGCAACCAGATAGCATACAATCATGTCGAGCATGAAAGTCCTCCATATATATGTCCAAGCATCCACTACAATATACATCGTATGTACAGTAATGGCCTCTAGGGCATACATATCACTAACAGTCTCGGTCACTTGACGTTTGTACGTCGATATCGGGTCTTGTTTGGTTCTCTTGCATGAGTAGACCATAAGATTTAACATATGTGTGATACGTATGCCGTTTTGGTTTTCGTGTGCGATTTCAGTTTACAATACTATGTGTTTATATGTGTAGGCACCCTCACGTGGATTTCGGATGACAAGGAAGAGCATGGAGACATCGACTTCGGCAAGCAAGGATCAAGGTGAGTAGATGTATATCTACGGGGGAAGTAGGGAGGATGGCGTATAGCACCCCCGCAGTTTCGTAGTGTAGTATATGAATATGTTATATATATAATTATGTGTATTGTGATACGTGGATCATTAGCAAGAACGGCCTTAGGAGATCATGGGTTAGTTTTGTAAGTCCACGTTGCCCACCTCGGTGCTTGCGGGGAGGCGGAAACGTTATGAAAAATCTGATTTTTACAACAATAGGCAACATGGACTATGTAAAGGAGGGATCTTTGCTAAATAAAAACTAACAACAAGCTAAAAGAGTTTAGCTACTCGGAAAAGGGGTTATACCTAGGTCTTCAAGTCCTTCTCTTCTTGCTCCTTGGAGTGAAAGAACGGATCGACTCGTCGCCTTCTCTTGCCGAAGAAAGATCCACCCGAGGGCCTCTACCTTTGGCTCCAACTTCAAACTAGAAGTTACTAAGGTGCTTGGTCTGCTAAACCTAGGACCTTAGAAATAGTAGAGAGTATTTTTGAAGGGATTATCTCAAGCTCAAATGGTTCTCAACTCATGAGAGAGGAGAGCTAGAGAGAGAGAGAGGAAGAGGAGGAGAGAGAATGAAAATGATCAAGTGAGTAGAATAATGCAACCTTCTCACATATATGTGATTTATGAAAAATAGATAATTAACTAAAGATAATTGTCATGGTTAATCAAGAAATGACCATTATCATTTCAGATTAAATGCTTTTGCAAGGATCAAAGAGCATCTTTCATATGGAATGATGATGGTCAACTTGTCAACCTAGGTCAACAAGTCAAGTATAGTCAAATGGTCAACAACCCTAACATTGCACAATTATAATTAACTAATATTAATAAATCATAATTCACACAAAAACATTAGGGTTAAGAAATTGGCAATGGTCATCAACCCTAATGAAAGTTCTCTGCCTCTGTCTCAGTGAACTGTGCATACACACCCGTATCCGTGTTCTGAGGAACACGAATACAATGAGATAAAACTAATCACAAATCATATACTAGGATCCGGCTTAAACCAAAGCCCGCTATTATAAGCTGTCCGGACACCAAACGTGCACAAGCGCGCGGATGTGAACGAACCCCGTCGCAAAACCATGCGACCTCTACTCATTTTGCCTAAAGGAGAATAACCCTCTGTGTGGGACTCCAAAGACTCGGCACTACGCTGGCAGTGGGTTTAACCACAGACCGTAAGCGGAACTAGCTGTACGTAACGGTCTCCAGGTAGATGCCGATAAGAAGACCGACGAGGTAAACCCATCTGAACTCCTACTGAGCCTGAATGTGACAGTCTTCGTACAGTCTGGTCTGATCGTCTAGGAACACAGCATGGCGGTCCTAGGGGGCGGTAAACGTCAGTCCCCTACTAGCGGTACAAGTCGTGCCGGAGTGTAGCCCAGAACACCTGAGATAACACTGGAAACCCACCAGTTTATCTCGCTTGCCCTGGCCAGTGACTTTGTGTAATGGCTCTCCTAGACACAGCGCGATATCAACCCCCAATACCGGGAGAGACGAATCCTGTCTAACCGTCACTGCCTCTAAGTGCTTCGAGAATGCACCCAAAAACTACCTGTTTGCACGACTCCTTTGAGCTGTGGTAGGGTAGCAATCAAAGTACAGTGGGAACACACTCGAGGCGGAGTGACAGTGTCAAGTCAACGGACTAAGCTGTACTTATGTCACCTGGGAAGTGATAACTGACGATAGGTATAGTACCAACCAACAGTTCCCTGCTAGTCCTGTCCAGTGTACTCGTAACCTAACGAGCACCCGCATACCATCTCAAGTACGACGTACTGACGGCTGTGGGACAGACCGTCTCCCATGCTTGGATAAGAAGCGCATACGCTAGTCTACTCCGGAGTATCAATGCCCTGTCTCGATAGTCCTGCGACTAGGGACCTGCATAAGGTTGTACTTGTAGATTACCCAGCCCCCATGAGTGTGACTGCCATCACAACGCTCGTAATCAAGCAAAGATCCTAAGGGCTCCACTAATGTGTAAAGGCGATATGCTAAAAGAAACACATGCACACATTAAAGCAGAAACAAACCAAGTAGCACACTACCATTTTGAGCAAGAATGTCAATACATGGTGAATATCCCAAGCTTCCATCCAGTAATATACAATCCAGTATGATACAATAATGGACTCTAGGGCATATACACTAACAATCTCCCACTTGCACTAAGGCCATGTACTGGCGTATCGAAGACCTATCATCTTGATCAGCCGCTCGAACTGAGTCCGGGTAAGGCCTTGGTGAATGGATCAGCAGTGTTATCTTCCGTAGCAACTCTCCGAACCTCGATCTCCTGGCGACCCACGATCTCCATGATCAGGTGATACCGCCTCAAGATGTGCCTGGACTTCTGATAGGACCTGGGTTCCTTCGCTAAAGCTATAGTCCCGTTGTTGTCGCAATACAGAGGTACTGGATCAACAATGGACGGAACCACCGGAAGTTCTGTTAGGAACTTCCTTATCCAGACGGCTTCTTTTGCGGCATCTGCAGCAGCGATATATTCCGCTTCCATCATCGAGTCAGCAACGGTTTCCTGTTTGGAACTCTTCCAACACACCGCCCCTCCATAGAGGGTAAAGACATAACCCGACATGGACTTGGAATCATCCTTGTCACTCTAGAAGCTGGAGTCAGCAAAGGCCTCGATGTGGAGGTCTTTTCCGCCATACACCAAGAACATCTTCTTAGTCCTTCTCAGGTACTTGAGAATGTTCTTTACCGCTGTCCAGTGTTTCTCCCCAGGGTTTGACTGATACGGGCTTACCACACTCAGTGGATAAGCTACATCTGGTCTGGTACACAACATCGCATACATTATAGAGCCTACCGCAGAAGCGTAGGGTATAATAGACATGCGATCACTTTCCAAATCAGTCTTGGGAGACATCTCTTCGGAGAGGGTGATCCCGTGACAAGCCGGTAGATTACCGCGCTTGGGATCTTCTATACTGAACCTTTTCAGTATGGTGTCGATGTACCTGGAATGTGAGAGTCCTAATATCCTCTTGGATCTGTCACGATAGATCCGGATCCCCAGAATGTATGAGGCATCACCCAGGTCTTTCATGGAGAACCTGTGTGACAAGAACCCTTTGACAGATTGTAGCATATGAATGTCATTTCCTATCAAGAGAATGTCATCCACGTATAAAACGAGGAATACTACAGTTCTCGCTACAAATCTACTATAGAAACATGGTTCATCTGGATTTTTGATAAAGCCAAATTCTTTGACCGTCTCATCAAAACAGATTTTCCAACTCCCTGATGCCTGCTTTAGTCCGTAGATGGACTTATGCAACCTGCACACCTTTCCGCTGCTCCCACTCTGAATGAAACCCTCTGGCTGATCCATATAGACACACTCCTCTAAATTTCCATTTAGAAAATCGGTCTTTACGTCCATATGCCAGATCTCATAATCGTGGAAGGCAGCAATGGCAAGAAGGATCCGAATGGATTTCAGCATAACCACTGGAGAAAAGGTTTCGTCATAGTCCAAGCCAGGTCTTTGACGGAAACCCTTTGCAACAAGTCTAGCTTTATAGGTCTCAACCTGTCCATCTACACCAATCTTCCTTTTGAAGACCCACTTGCATCCTATGGGTTTTACCTTATCTGGAGCTATGTCCAACGTCCATACTTTGTTGGTGTACATGGACTCCATTTCGGCCCGCATTGCATCCAGCCATTTTACCGAGTCAACGCTCTGAATGGCCTGTTGGAAGCTAGTCGGCTCATCACTATCAATGATGCAATCCTCTCTATCCCCGTCTTTGAGAAAACCGTAGTATCTCTCGGACGGATGACACTGCCTACTACTTCTGCGGAGCGGCGCAGGAATGTCCTGATCTTTCGAACCCTCTGGTTCTACTAAGCTTTCTGTAATAGCTCGTGGTTCTGGAATTTCTTCCAGTTCTATTGCTCCCCCACTTATCCGTTTTTCCAAAAACTGAGTTTCCAAGAAGTGGGCATGACGAGAAACAAAAACCTTTTGTTCCTCTTCGCAATAGAAGAAATATCCTTTGGAGTTCTTTGGATATCCCACAAACTTGCACTGTACTGAGCGTGCCTCGAGCTTGTCCGCATGCTGCTTTTTGACAAAAGCTGGACATCCCCATGTCTTAATGTGATTAAGATAGGGTCTCTTCCCACACTACATCTGATATGGTGTAGTAGGCACAGTCTTAGTTGGAACACGGTTCAAAAGGTATGCAGCTGATTCTAGTGCATATCCCCAGAATGATCGCGGTAACTCAGCGTTACTAATCATGGACCGTACCATATCCAATAGGGTTCGGTTCCGTCTCTCCGATACACCGTTATGTTGCGGAGTGTATGGAGGCGTAAGTTGAGAGAGAATTCCATTCTCTTTTAAGTAATCCAGGAACTCGGCACTCAAGTATTCACCACCTCGATCAGATCTCAGTGTCTTGATACTTTTGCCTGTTTGTTTTTCTACTTCATTCTTATATTCCAGGAATTTTCCAAAGGCTTCGGATTTATGTTTCATTAAGAAGACATAACCGTACCTTGAAAAGTCATCCGTAAAAGTAATGAAGTAAGAATAACCGCTTCGTGCATGCGTAGACATTGGACCGCACACATCGCTGTGTACAAGTCCCAAGAGCTCGCTCGCTCTTACCCCGTGTCCAGTGAACGGAGTCTTTGTCATCTTTCCTTTGAGACAGGATTGACAAGTTGCATATGATTGATATTCGAACGGATCCAAATATCCTTCTGTATGTAACTTCGTCAACCTTCTCTCATTGATGTGACCCAGTCCACAATGCCATAAGAAAGTCTGATTTGTTTCCGGAGACTTTCTTTTGTGTGTATTCTGGACATTGAAAATCTGTGGTTGGTTTAATACGTATATACCATTGCTCAATGTACCTGACCCAATCAGAACTTGACTAAGTTGAATGTTTACAACATTACTTACAAATGCAAATTCATAACCTTCTTTAGAAACTAAAGATACAGAAATGATATTACAAGTTGCATTGGGTACAAAAAAGCAATTACGTAAAACCAAAACATGTCCATCTGACATTCCCAGGTGATAGTGCCCCACGGCCTCAGCATCCATGCTAGCTCTGTTTGCAACTTTGAGGGTCATTTCACCTTCTTTCAAAAACATACGCTTTCTCAATGCCTGCAAAGAATTAAAGATATGTGATCCAGACCCGGTATCCAATACTCAGGACGTAGAGTTTATTGATAGACAGTTTTCAATAACATACACACCTGAAGCTGAAGCCGCAACTTGCTTCAGATCCTGTGTTCTGGCCTTCCAAGCCCTGCTGTAACGTTTCAGAAATCCTTTTGCGGTTTTTCCCGTTTTAGGGCAAAATTGTCGGTTTTTCCCGTTTTAACCCGATTTCGATCAAACGTCCATATAAGCTTACCGGCACCTTTTTTAGCTAAAATAAAGCTTGTGCGCGAACTTTAGGGGTTTTTGGGAGGTTTTGGTTCAGATAAATTTTTTCCTAAATAAAATATTATTTTAGCCAGTAAATTATGCAGGTAAATCGGGAAATTTCTTCTAAATGAAAATTCTTGGAAATTATCACCACAATTATTTTCGAACCTTCTTTTTAAATATCTAGATTTTTAAGGTAAAAGGATTTATTTTTTTAAAAAAATAAAGAAAAAGAAAAGTAGTTTGAACATAAGCTTTTATTTTATTATACTATTATTCTATTTTCTTCTAGAAAATTCTACAATTCACCAAAAAACACCCACACTCCCTCATGTCCGGCCACTACTTGTTCTTGGCTGCCCATTTCTTTTCTCACTCATTTTTCATGATTTTCTTGCACAAATAAATCATGAAAAATCCAATTTAATTCATAGAAATTCAAATAAAATCCAAAATCTCCATTCTTCTTCACAAAAGTTGCTTGGATCTTCATTCCAGTGAAGATTTTGGAGGCTAAAGTTTGGTTTTATCCTTGATTCAAGTGGTGTTCTTGAAGGTATAAAACCCTAACCCTAATCTCTAATTGTTAAGTTTAAATCTTTATGCTAGCTTAATTAGATGTTAGTTTAAGCTTTAAATTTCATGTTTCAAAATTCTAGAAATGGTTTTAGAAATTCAAGTTAAGGTTAAAGGTTAATTTAAGTGTTTAATATTTAATTGAAGTGTTAATTTATGAATTTGAAAAGCTTAACCTAGTAGAAAATGCTATTTTTTGTTAATTACTACTTTGTCTAATTAAGGGTTTTTGCTTACTAGGTTTTTGCTAAAGCCTAATTAAGCAAGTTTAAAAATATAGAAATGGTTTAAATGGTTTAACCTTGCTATTTGAAGATGTTTGTAAATTATAGTTTTGGTAAAACTGGTAGTTTTGTGATAAAAAGATAAATACTGCTTACTAGATTTGGTAACATTTAGGCGTGAGTTTCTTTTGACGTTGCGACGTTATTTATATTGAGACCACGTTTATTGTTATGCTTTGAATGCGCGATCGGGACGATCGGAATCTAGACTAGGTGTTTCGTAGTTTGGCGACCCTAGTTAGGATTTTTGGCCGATGTCGTGCGCGTTAGATGCGCTAAGCGCGCAGTGTAATTGTCAGGGCGTTATTCTTGCGTTTCGATATCTTTTCGTCGATGTAGAATATATGCTTATGTGGTGTGTTTGTGAAATTTTAGGTTCGCAAGCGGGGACTTCGGACGCTACGACAAGGGGAAACAGGTGGTAGGATTCACCTAGCTTGGAGCGTTGGTGAGTAGATTTAACATCTACAGGGGAATCGCCCGCATTGCGTTATGCGTCAGGACTAGAGATTTTATTACTTGTCGCATATTCTACGTTATTGTTAGAATTGCACCTTTACCCTATTACTTAGATGTAGTTGTGCCTTGACTAGTAGTAGTAGGACACTGCACATATTATTGACGATTCATATTGCACGAGCACTGATTGTATGCTACACACACCGTCAATAATTGCCATGTCACGCATAACCCACCTATAGATATGATATTTCTTGGTTAGGGACATTGAGACTTTGATTCATATTTCTTTACGCATTGACTTATAGCATACCTGTATACCTACATGCTTACACATATGTTCTGACATATACTTACATACTAGTTATCTGTATACCTATAGAGTATTGTACCATTAGTGATAGGTACATGCACACTTTACGTCATAGCTACAGGTATACCTTGCACACCTATTTCACTTATACCCAAGGAGTATACTACATCATTACTTATAGGTAGATACATATATCTTGCTATATCTTTATGTTGCACATATATCTGGTTATAGCTACATGTTTACCTTTACTTGATGTTATTTAGAATTGGAGAGATTAGGAACCGCATGATATTATATTAACTTGTTACAGTTAATTGCTGCTTTTCCTCTATATGCTCGCATTTCAGATTTATGATGTGTATACTTTATTCATGGATTTTCGCATTGAGATATGGATTTTTCATGATGTTTTCTGGATTTGGGAACCGTTGTAGTTCATGAAATTATGCATTATTTGAAAAACCCGGTTTCCCTTGATATGATATTTCAGCAGCCACCATGAGATTTGTCGTTTACGATGTGTATACCCCACGCGAGGAAAGGAGGGGTCTGTGTGCGGGTACATGGTGGGGCCCGGAGGTACCCCGAAGCAAGAACGATGTCGTGGTGTCAGGCGATGAGGCTTAGGGGAACCATACTATCCGGTGACAGGACCAATGACTCAGCGGCTATCATGTGGATACCGACGGGAGTCATGTACGTATGGATACGTCGAGAGGCGAGGGTCAGAGCTAGGCACTCGAGCTTTCGGGATAGCGTATGATACGTACCTATCAGGGGGCCAGTCATGGAGACAGCACCTGATGGATAAGCATTTCTGTGTCGATGCTTGGCACATTGGTTTCATGATATTTCTAATTACTCTTTTGTATATATAACAGAGGATTGAGCCGCTGTTATATATATATACCCTTACATCAATATTAGTGGAATGGGACGCTAATATATGTGTATTGACCTCATCATATTTTTTTATGTCATTATATTTATGATGTTAGAATTTTGCTGGAGATTTGATTCGGGATATAAGAGATTCATTTGAGATTGGATACTGGATCGATATGTGAGATCTACTTACTGTTGTACATTCGAGATATGTGAGATATACTTGATATGGTACATACGAGATATGTGAGATCTACTTGATAGTGTACATTCGAGATATATGAGATCTACTTGCTATTGTACATTCGAGATATATGAGATATACTTGATATTGTACATACGAGATATGTGAGATCCACTTGATTTTGTACATTCGATATATACGAGATATACTTGATGATTGTACATTCGATATATGTGAGATATACTTGAGGTTGTACATTCGGGATATATGAGATATACTTGATATTGTGTAATTGAGGAGAGGTGATACTTAGATAATATGAGAGCCAATTTAGGGGCTGATTTGAGGAATTGGTATTTAAATTGTCTTGTTGGATTGTGATCCTACCACGACATCAGGATTCCGTGGAAATGACATACTTCACACCATACCTCACCTTATCTGTTTGTGCATTGCTTCATGTACTAATAATACCTGTTAGTGTACCTTTCATGATTATTGCACATTTACATTCTCATATCCCTATCGCATGATTGTTTCATACTGTTGTCATATCATTATTGCTTTATATATATTAGTTGTACCTACAAGTGTACTTTCCATTATTCTGCATTCATATGACATGTTATTACTATTAATTGCATATCTTAGATTCACGCTTTACGTGCATACTTGCGATTACCTGCATATGTTATTTTCTATTCACGAGTTGGAAACTCACCCCCGTTGTGCCACAGTGTTTGCAGGTGTTCCTCAGTATAGTCAGAGGCAGGCTATTATCACACATCTTATCATCTTTTGCTACGGATACCGCATCAGCTCACAGTGTGCAGTTTGCTTAGGTGGGTTTTGTGGTTATTCATTGTATTGTATATTCGTTGTATCCCTGTACCCTCCATCTACTATTTTCATATTGACTTAGAGACTTGGTAAGGACGATATTGTATATTATGTTGGATTTGTTGTCTTTTATACAGTTTCCTTTCTATCGTCTTCTATTTCTTCGCTACGGCGTCGTATATTTGTTGTGGTGGTTGTTTTCCGCCTTTGGGCGTGGATTTGCTCCCGTTGGGGATGCTTTACTTTATATTTATGTTGTACCCATTTTTGGGGCTGGTTTTTATAAAGGAGGTGCTGCCGAAATTTTCAAGAAAGAAAATTGGACTTAAAGAATTTATACTTGAGATTTTTTTTTAAAGGTTTAAACAATGTTTCTTATCTTTTGTGGTATTTTAATGGTTTAGATTTCTGGGTTTTGGTTTTCTTTTCCTGCGTTACGCCTGTAGACATTGCGTAGTATTAGGGCCGTCACATGCCAATTTCGGGTCGTGACAAAGTTGGTATCAGAGCGCTAGGTTTTTACCTTACGGAGTGCAGGATGACCTTGATATGATGTAGTAGGTAGCTTAAGCAGAGTAACGTACTGTATGTATGTCTGCAGCGTACTCACGATGCAGTACTCCGCCTAAAGTGACCTAAGTACAATTACTTGAAATTCCTTCCTTGATTATTCATATCCTTGTGATTCGATTTCCGTGTTCATATCGAATCCTATTCCTATTTATAGCCTTTGCCGACGACGACTATGGGGACTCAGTGAGGTGCAGCGAGGGCCTAGGTCAGAGTTGGCTCGGGTGAGACGAGCACTGACCAGGATGGCACGCTAGTTGCACAGGTGCAGACGGATCCGCCTTCGACAGATATTATCGCTAGGCATGTGGCAGAGATGCAGGACTTGCGCTAGACGATGAGTTCATTAGTTGAGGCCATTCGAGCGCAGCGACAGGAGGTTGTCACCCTGCTACCCAGTTGTTCCTTGTGATTAGCACACAGTATTCCGTCACTTACATAGCACCAGTGGATGCAGCCCTAGTTGACGAGACACGTATTCCAGAGACTTCGGGAGTTCCGGAACCGTGGAGGACTCGTACCGGGGTATCGGCTCAGAGACAGAGGCTTAGTCGTCGAGACAGCTTTCGTGACCGTTGCGGGAGTAGCAGAGGTTTGGGACGAGGGGATTCGTGTTAGCTAGATCAGCCGTTTGTTGTGTTAACTTCTGTCAGCGATTCTTTTGTTGCGCGACACATATTTCAGTCGTATGCCAATCGGTTAGGAGATTCATCCGTCACTCGATCTTTCTAGAGAAGTTGGATTTGACGTTCTTCTAGACACAGACTGGTTAGTTGCGTGCTAGGCGTCTGCGGACTACCGCGAGGAAAACAGACAGGGTTGTTTTCTCGGCGAGTCAGTTCTTGTTGTGCATAGGAGGGCAGTGGTGCCGCCTCACACAGCTTGAATTCAGCCTTTTTCGCTAGTCGGCTTTTGAGGAGAGGATGTCGAGGATTCTTTGCGTTCATTCATGATACCGGAGCCATAGTGGGTTTGTTGGACCGGGTTCTTATCGTGCGAGAGTTTTCCGACGTTGTTCCAGATGAGCCGGCGGAGCTTAGGGAGCTTAAGGATCAGCTGCAGAGTTGTTTGTTGTGGGGTTTGTGCGTTTGAGTGTTTCGTCTTGAGGAGCTCCTATTTATATTCGTCAAGGAGAAGGACGGCAGTTGAGGTTGTGTATTGATAGATCGTCAATTGACCGGCTTACGGTGCGGATAGGTATCATTTACCTCGCATTGACGATTTCTTCGATCGGCTCCTAAGTGCGAGACTTTTTCTAAGTTGTTGGGATCAGGTCATCATTGTTGCGGGTTCGAAGTGATGGCATTCCGAAGGCTGCCTTGTGCATGCTACGGCTTTGTGTGTTTTGGTGGTGTCTTTGGACTCGCCAATGCCCTAGCAGCATTCGTAGACATGATACACCAGATTTCTTCAGGCTGTTTCTCGACCAGTTATTGTTGTGTTATTGACGACATTCTGGTCTATTCTATGTGTCTTGAGGAACAGGAGCAGCACTTGAGGATTTGTTTTGCAGACATTGGGAGAGCCCAACTGTTTGCTAGATTCTCGGAGTGTTCCTTTAGGCTTGTTTGTATTGACTCCTAGGTCTTGTAGTTACGGGAGACGGTTTCGTATGGTTCCGAGGGAGATCGAGACCTTACAGCTTTGGCCCAGACTTGTGTATGGACAGAGGTTCGTTGATTTTGGGCTTAGCAGGTTTTTACCACCGTTTCGTGCAGGATTACTAGCGTATTGCTGCACAGTTGACTGGAATGACCGGAGTGGAAGTTTCTTTTCTTTGGACTGATGCATGTGTGCGGAGTTTACGGAAGTTGGAGATTCGGTTAGCAACCGCATCAGTTCTTTGCTTTTGGTTCGGGAGACCATGTGGTTTACCTGTAATGTTTCTTGAGTGGGCTCAATTGTTTGCTGAGGTAGCACTATAGAGTTATCGCTTTTGCTTCCCGACAGTTGGAGGAAGTAATAGCAGGATATTCCACTCATGATCTGGAGATGGCCGTGGTGGTTTTGCGTTGGAGATTTGGAGACACTACTGGTTTGAGAGTCGTGTCAGATTTTTCACGGACCGCCAGAGCTTAATGTGCATCTTCCTGCAGCGGATTTGATTGTTGTGATAGTCCTCCGCAGATTTACAGTTCTTGTGTGATCATTGAGTATAGCTTCAGTTCGCCTCTGCTGAGGGGACAGCTTACTCATGTCCGCGCCCGACCACTTGTCCTTAATCGCTTTTGTGAGGCACTGCCCGCCGACGCTCGTTCGTTAGAGTTACTTGAGCATACTCGGCTGGGTAATGATTCGGAGTCCTTGATTTGTGACAAGGGTGTGATGAGTTTGGGGATGCGTTTGCGTACCTGAAACTATTGGGTAGAGACGCGAAATCCTAGAGCAGGCACATAAGTCAACTTTCGGTGTTCATTCAAGTTCCACCAATTTGTAGCGTGACTTGTGAGAAAATTACGGGTGGGGCAGGGATGAAGAGTGAAGTTTCGGATTTCATTTCGAGGTGTTTGTCTTGTTTGCGTTTGTGTTAATTTGTTGTTGGCAGTTGGGATCGTCACTCGCCATTGTTAGGATTCTCCTTCGATAGTTGTTATCAGGAGACACTCCAATTGGCAACCTCTAGGTTTAGACAGGTCGTGTCGATCACTAGTCTGTTTTCTGACTCTGCGTAGTTGGATTTTTGGATCTCATCTAGTCTAGAGACTTCGGAGATGATCCAGTTGTTCAGGTCAGGATGATGACCTTCCTGTGCGGACAGAGATCTTATGCCGACCAGGGTGGTCGCAGGCCTGAGTTCGCAGTGGGAGATCATGTATTCCTATGGATTTTTCGATAAATGACGTGTGGAGTTTTGGGAATCTTATCCCAGGATTGTAGGTCCTTTTGAGATCCTTTAAGTGAGTTAGTTCCGTTGCCTTTAATTTGGCACTTCCGCCCAGATTATTGAGTTTTCACCCCGCATTCTTTGTGTTAATATTTTGCAATTACCTTCATGACCTTTCTCACATGATTCAGCACCAGACCATTTAGCTTGGACGCGATCTTTCGTTCACCAGCAGCCATTGGTGTTAATGGCCCGGCAGGTGGAGAAACTTCGGTCAAGGGTCTTGCTATCTGTGGAGAGTTTTCTTGGACGTAACCGTATAGTGAGATGATCACTCGGGAGGCTGCGAGCGAGAATTGGGAGTTTTATACTCTTCTATTTGAAGGTAGGCTTAGCGAAAATTTTAAATTCGGGGACGAATTTTTATAAGGGGGAAGATTGTAACGTTTCAGAAATCGTTTTGCGGTTTTTCCCGTTTTAGGGCAAAATTGTCGGTTTTTCCCGTTTTAACCCGATTTCGATCAAACGTCCGTATAAGCTTACCAGCACCTTTTTTTAGCTAAAATAAATCTTGTGCGCAAACTTTAGGGGTTTTTGGGAGGTTTTGGTTCAGATAGATTTTTTCCCAAATAAAATATTATTTTAGCCGGTAAATTATGCACGTAAATCGGGAAATTTCTTCTAAATGAAAATACTTGGAAATTATCACCACAATTATTTTAGAACCTTCTTTTTAAATATCTAGATTTTTATGGTGAAAGGATTTATTTTTTTAAAAAAGAAAGAAAAAGAAAAGTAGTGTGAACATAAGCTTTTGTTTTATTATACTATTATTCTATTTTCTTCTAGAAAATTCTACAATTCACCAAAAAACACCCACACTCCTTCATGGCCGGCCACTACTTGTTCTTGGGTGCCCATTTCTTTTCTCACTTATTTTTCATGATTTCTTGCACAAATAAATCATGAAAAATCCAATTTAATTCATAGAAATTCAAATAAAATCCAAAACCTTCATTCTTCTTCACAAAAGTTGCTTGGATCTTCATTCTGGTGAAGATTTTGGAGGCTAAAGTTTGTTTTTATCCTTGATTCAAGTGGTGTTCTTGAAGGTATAAAACCCTAACCCTAATCTCTAATTGTTAAGTTTAAATCTTTATGCTAGCTTAATTAGATGTTAGTTTAAGCTTTAAATTTCATGTTTCAAAATTCAAGAAATGGTTTTAGAAATTCAAGTTAAGGTTAAAGCTTAATTTAAGTGTTTAATATTTAATTGAAGTGTTGATTTGTGAATTTGAAAAGCTTAACCTAGTAGAAAATGCTATTTTTTGTTAATTACTACTTTGTCTAATTAAGGGTTTTTGCTTACTAGGTTTTTGCTAAAGCCTAATTAAGCAAGTTTAAAAATATAGAAATGGTTTAAATGGTTTAACCTTCCTATTTGAAGATGTTTGTAAATTATAGTTTTGGTAAAACTGGTAGTTTTGTGCTAAAAAGATAAATACTGCTTACTAGATTTTGTTAACATTTAGGCGTGAGTTTCTTTTGACGTTGCGACGTTATTTATATTGAGACCACGTTTATTGTTGTGTTTTGAATGGGCGATCGGGACGATCGGAATCTAGACTAGGTATTTCGTATTTTGGCGACCCTAGTTAGGATTTTTGGCCGATGTCGTGCGCGTTAGATGCGCTAAGCGCGCAGTGTAATTTTTAGGGCGTTATTCTTGCGTTTCGATATGTTTTCGTCGATGTAGAATATATGCTTATGTGGTGTGTTTTTGAAATTTTAGGTTCGCAAGCGGGGACTTCGGACGCTACGACAAGGGGAAACAGGTGGTAGGATTCACCTAGCTTGGAGCGTTGGTGAGTAGATTTAACATCTACAGGAGAATCGCCCGCATGGCGTTATGCGTCAGGGCTAGAGATTTTATTACTTGTCGCATATTCTACGTTATTGTTAGAATTGCGCCTTTACCCTATTACTTAGATGTAGTTGTGCCTGGACTAGTAGTAGTAGGACACTGCACATATTATTGACGATTCATGTTGCACGAGCACTGATTGTATGCTACACACACCGTCAATAATTGCCATGTCACGCATAACCCACCTATAGATATGATATTGCTTGGTTAGGGACATTGAGACTTTGATTCATAATTCTTTACGCATTGACTTATAGCATACCTGTATACCTACATGCTTACACATATGTTCTGACATACTTACATGCTAGTTACCTGTATACCTATAGAGTATTGTACCATTAGTGATAGGTACATACACACTTTACGTCATAGCTACATGTATACCTTGCACACCTATTTCACTTATACCCAGGGGGTATACTACATCATTACTTATAGGTAGATACATTTATCTTGCTATACCTTTATGTTGCACATATATCTGGTTATAGCTACATGTTTACCATTACTTGATATTAGAATTGGAGAGATTAGGAACCGCATGATATTATATTAACTTGTTACAGTTAATTGCTGCTTTTCCCCTATATGCTCGCATTTCAGATTTATGATGCGTATACTTTATTCATGGATTTTCGCATTGAGATATGGATTTTTCATGATGTTTTCTGGATTTGGGAATCGTCGTAGTTCATGAAATTATGCATTATTTGAAAAAACCGGTTTCCCTTGATATGATATTTCAGCAACCACCATGAGATTTGTCGTTTACGATGTGTATACCCCACACGAGGAAAGGAGGGGTCTGTGTGCGGGTACATGGTGGGGCCCGGAGGTACCCCGAAGCAAGAACGATGTCGTGGTGTCAGGCGATGAGGCTTAGGGGAACCATACTATCCGGTGACAGGACCAATGACTCAGCGGCTATCATGTGGATACCGACGGGAGTCATGTACGTATGGATACGTCGAGAGGCGAGGGTCAGAGCTAGGCACTCGAGCTTTCGGGATAGCGTATGATACGTACCTATCAGGGGGCCAGTCATGGAGACAGTACCTGATGGATCAGCATTTCTGTGTCGATTCTTGGCACATTGGTTTCATGATATTTCTAATTACTCCTTTGTTTATATAATAGGGGAGCCGCTGTTATATATACCCTTACACCAATATTAGTGGAATGGGACGCTAATATATGTGTATTGATCTCATCATTTTTATTTATGTCATTATATTTAGGATGTTAGAATTTTGCTGGAGATTTGATTCGGGATATAAGAGATTCATTTGAGATTGGATACTGGATCGATATGTGAGATCTACTTACTGTTGTACATTCGAGATATGTGAGATATACTTGATATGGTACATACGAGATATGTGAGATCTACTTGATAGTGTACATTCGAGATATATGAGATCTACTTGCTATTGTACATTCGAGATATGTGAGATATACTTGATATTGTACATACGAGATATGTGAGATCCACTTGATTTTGTACATTCGATATATACGAGATATACTTGATGATTGTACATTCGATATATGTGAGATATACTTGAGGTTGTACATTCGGGATATATGAGATATACTTGATATTGTGCAATTGAGGAGAGGTGATACTTAGATAATATGAGAGCCAATTTAGGGGCTGATTTGAGGAATTGGTATTTAAATTGTCTTGCTGGATTGTGATCCTACTACGACGTCAGGATTCCGTGGAAATGACATACTTCACACCATACCTCACCTTATCTGTTTGTGCATTGCTTCATGTACTAATAATACCTGTTAGTGTACCTTTCATGATTATTGCACATTTACATTCTCATATCCTTATCGCATGATTATTGCATAGTGTTGTCATATCATTATTGCTTTATATATATTGGTTGTATCTGCTAGTGTACTTTCCATTATTCTGCATTCATATGACATGTTATTTCTGTTAATTGCATATCTTAGATTCACGCTTTACGTGCATACTTGCGATTACCTGCATATGTTATTTTCTATTCACGAGTTGGCAACTCACCCCCATTGTGCCACAGTGTTTGCAGGTGTTCCTCAGTATAGTCAGAGGCAGGCTATTATCACACATCTTATCATCTTTTGCTACAGATACCGCATCAGCTCACAGTGTGCAGTTTGCTTAGGTGGGTTTTGTGGTTATTCGTTGTATTGTATATTCATTGTATCCCTGTACCCTCCATCTACTATTTTCATATTGACTTAAAGACTTGGTAAGGACGATGTTGTATATTATGTTGGATTTTTTGTCTTTTATACAATTTCCTTTCTATCGCCTTCTATTTCTTCGCTACGGCGTCGTATATTTATTGTGGTGGTTGTTTTCCGCCTTTGGGCGTGGATTTGCTCCTGTTGGGGATGCTTTACATTATATTTATGTTGTACCCATTTTTGGGGTTTGTTTTTATAAAGGAGGTGCTGCCGAAATTTTCAAGAAAGAAAATTGGACTTAAAGTATTTATACTTGAGATTTTTTTTTAAAAGTTTAAACAATGTTTCTTATCTTTTCTGGTATTTTAATGGTTTAGATTTTTGGGTTTTGGCTTTCTTTTACTGCGTTACGCCTGTAGACGTTGCGTAGTATTAGGGCCGTCACGTGCCAATTTCGGGTCGTGACACCTGCAATCTTTCTTCCAGTGTCCACTGTTGTGACAGTAAAAGCATTCTTCCTTATCCACAAGCTTCCCCGCTACCTTTGTTGCCTTTTCTTTTCCCTTCGTATCCACTTTACTAACACCGCCCCTTGGTTTGGCGGGGGTTTTCTTCTTCTTTCCCTTGGCTTTCGCCTAGGACCTAGAAGAGGAAGATCCTCCTACAAACAAAGTGGATGTTTCCCTACCTTTCTGTAGGGTTCCCTCTGCACTCCTCAACATGTTGAGGAGTTCTGAAAGTTCAACTTCCTTTTCCTGTAGGTTGAAGTTTAGGATAAACTGGGCGTAAGTGGAAGGAAAGGACTGGAGAATCATGTCCGTATAGAGCTCATTCTCCAACGTGGTCCCAAGGTCCGCGAGCTCCTCTATGTAGCCAATCATCTTAAGCACGTGTTCCGCTACCGATGATCCGTCGGCCAATCTTGCTGAAAACAACTTCTTCGACACTTCGTATCTGGCGATACGAGATTGCTCTCCATACAGTTCTTTTGTATGGAGAAATATGGATTCGAGGTCCATATTCTCGTGCCTCCTCTGATGTTCATTGTCCATAGAGGCAAGCACGAGGCACTTGGCCTATCCGCGACGCTGGTTTTGGGACCTGGGATAGGGGGAGCTTTGGTGGTAAGAAGATACCCCAACTTGTCATAAGTGATTGCCATTTTGAAATTCCTGAGCCAATCTTTGTAGTTTGGCCCTGTCAGTATGTTTTTATCTATAAGTAACTTAAGTCCAGTCATGATAAATGGTCGCTGCAATTAGGAGAGAGAGAAGAAACACTTTAGCATGATGCTCTTGCAAGTTTAGAGTGGTTTTTAATTTGTCTAAACAGGATGGCTCCCAATGTCTCTCGAATCCCTCCTCAAACCATAAAGGAAGAACTAGTCGGGATCAATCTCACCGTACAACACTTGCTTAACCGTTCAGCCAGGCCAGTGTCGGTACTTCGAAGGAGGTTTTCCAACGCTTTCGCGAAGTTCCTTAATTAAGTAACCTCTTTTCCCTGTGGGCGTAGCCCCGCTAACACCTTTCTAGACACCTACTTGGTTTATAGCATTGATCGTTAAGTGAGAAAGTTCCGGAGGAGTAGCATATCCTCACAGTAGGATCGGGATCCAAATATCATCGCGTGACAAAACTGAAGGAATCCTACCAGAATCATCACACTCCAAATGGTATGTAGCGCTACCAAGTTTCAGTTCTTTTGAAACTCCCGATATGGATTTTTGCCCCATGCTCTTATGACCTTGACTTTGGAAAAAATATCATAAGTCACATGTCAAGTTCTACCCGTCATTCTCCAGGTTAATTTGAGCCCACCCGCACATACCCTTGACTTTGGCCAAAATGGTAGAACGACTGCCCCAATCCAACACATCTATAAATGCTGCACATGAATACCCAATAGCTACCAATCACTATGCCTTGACTTTGGCCAACATACATAGCTTGAATACTTATTGACCATTCATGTGAAACGACGGAGGGCTACGAATGGTTTTGGAGAAACCGTGAACGTAGTGAACTTGATATAATCGAAGGAACGAGATAGCTTTCAAAAGGAGTGGTTCAAGCCCCGCATTTAAAAGTTTGGTTTTGAAAAGAACCGAGTGGTTTTCAAAGTGTTCCAACGACTT
The DNA here is from genome assembly GCA_030015575.1 of Agapanthus africanus. NCBI lineage: Eukaryota > Viridiplantae > Streptophyta > Magnoliopsida > Asparagales > Amaryllidaceae > Agapanthus > Agapanthus africanus. Next base: position 213,764,680 of record JASDDO010000016.1, read on the forward strand.
TTACTTGGTTTATTTTTTCTTGCATTAATTCTAATGTGTCCCATCATTTAATCCTACCATTGCAGAAAACAACGAAAATATGACGTACGCTTATGCCATCCGCATTCACCACGGGGTCTCGTCATCACCCGTTAGGTTACTTAACTAACGACAGAGCGGGGGCTGGACTAGCGCGGATGCAAAACATAAGCAACGGCTAAATAGATATCATATATATATATATATATATACATTCATCACATGCAATGATAGCCATTCCAGATCACAGATGAATACATTGGATATACAAGGAATCCGCAATTCGTACGAGCCTGTAACGAAGAACGTATTACACGGTCGCGATAAATAGCCAAACCCCACCGTAGACCCCTACGGGTGCGGCAAACTACCCGCCAAGTACCCGAAGCGAAGCAACCTCCCTCAACACCGTGAGTAGGCCACTCGGCACTTCGAGATACCCGGTAGTTTGTGCACTCCACCTTGGGTCTATCCTAGGAGCAAAAACAGTAAAAAGAAATTATACAATGACGGCTACAACCCTGACCCAGTTGTGCGGCCATACAAATAATATTACATCAATTTACATATTACAAGAATTGAAAGAATAAGAAAACTCTCATCTCATAACACCCGGCTATTCATCCGCGACAATCCAACGAATTCATATACACAAACCATCAATCATTACAGATCACAGATATATATAACCCCCACTAATCGACGTATAGCGATTAGCAGACGTTCAATACATATATCACATCACAGATATAACCCATTAGCCAAAGTGTAAAGAAATTCGATCAAAATACGGATTTGTGACCACCCCAAAAACCAACTTGTTCTCTGGAAAATCTGGGCAGAAACAAACTATATTAAAAATCCTAAAACCTCCAACTAAGTACACTGCACCAAACTCGGTCCACGGCTGAGTCAACTCGGCCGCGGATCCGCGGCAGGAAGCATGTTCTTGCCGCGGAACCGCGGCGCTTTGACCGGTTCAGTGGATCATTTTTTGTGGGTGTCTTTAGAAAACCCTGAGCCGATTTTTCATGTATGATTTATTATTTTTAAAGCAGAAATGAAAATCGGCAGAAAGTTGATTTTTCCCGGATGTGTTTTGTGATTTTTTCCGATCGAAGTTCTAAATACTTTGCTAACTAGTTAGTTTGTGTTTAGCTAGTCTCTGATACCACTGTAAGTCCACGTTGCCCACCCCGGTGCTTGCAGGGAGGCGGAAACGTTATGAATAATCTGATTTTTACAACACTAGGCAACATAGACTATGTAAAGGATGGATCTTTGCTAAAAAAAAACTAACAACAAGCTAAAAGAGTTTTGCTACTCGGAAAAGGGGTTATACCTAGGTCTTCAAGTCCTTCTCTTCTTTCTCCTTGGAGTGAAAGAACGGATCGTCTCGTCGCCTTCTCTTTCCGAAGAAAGATCCACCCGAGGGCCTCAACCTTTGGCTCCAACTTCAAACTAGAAGTAACTATGGTGCTTGGTGTGCTAAACCTAGGACCTTAGAAAGAGTAGAGAGTATTTTTGAAGGGATTATCTCAAGCTCAAATGGTTCTCAACTCATGAGAGGGGAGAGCTAGAGAGAGAGGAAGAGGAGGAGAGAGAATGAAAATGATCAAGTGAGTAGAATAATGCAACCTTCTCACATATATGTGATTTATGAAAAATAGATAATTAGCTAAAGATAATTATCATGGTTAATCAAGAAATGACCATTATCATTTCACATTAAATGCTTTTGCAAGGATCAAAGAGCATCTTTCATATGGAATGATGATGGTCAACTTGTCCACCTAGGTCAACAAGTCAAGTATAGTCAAATGGTCAACAACCCTAACCATGCACAATTATAATTAACTAATATTAATAAATCATAATTCACACAAAAACATTAGGGTTAAGAAAATGACAACGGTAATCAACCCCAATGAAAGTCCTCTGCTTCTGTCTCAGTCAACTGTGCATACACACCCGTATCCGTGTTCCGAGGAACACGAATACAATGAGATAAAACCAATCCCAAATCATATACTAGAATCCGGCTTAAACCAAAGCCCGCTAGTATAAGCTGTCCGGACGCCAAACGTGCACAAGTGCGCGGATGTGAACGAACCCCGTCGCAAAACAATGCAACCTCTACTCATTTTGCCAAAAGGCGAATAACCTTCTGTGTGGGACTCTAAAGACTCGACACTTCGCTGGCAGTGGGTTTAACCACAGACGGCAAGTGTCACTAGCTGTACGTAACGGTCCCCAGGTAGATGCCGATAAGAAGACCGACGAGGTAAACCCATCTGAACTCCTACTGAGCCTGAATGTGACAGTCTCTGTACAGTCCGCTCTCTTCATCTAAGAACATCGCTTGGCGGGCCTAGGGGGCGGTAAACGTCAGTCCCCGACTAGCGGTACAAGTCGTGCCGGAGTGTAGCCCAGAACACCTGAGATAACACTGGAAACCCACCAATTTATCTCGCTTGCTCTGGCCAGGGACTTTGTGTAATGGCTCTTCTAGACACAGCGCGATATCAACCCCCAATACCGGGAGAGACGAATCCTGTTTAACCGTCACTGCCTCCAAGTGCTTCGGGACTACACCCAAAAACTAGCTGTTTGCACGACTCCTTTGAGCCGTGGTAGGGTAGCAATCAAAGTACAGTGGGAACACACTCGAGGCGGAGTGACAGTGTCAAGTCAACGGACTAAGCTGTACTCATGTCACCTGGGAACTGATAACTGACGATAGGTATAATACCAACCAACAGTTCTCTGTGAGTCCTGTCCAGTGTACTCGTAACCTAACGAGCACCCGCATACTATCTCAAATACGACGTACTGACGGCTGTGGGACAGACCGTCTCCCATGCTGGGATAAGAAGCGCATACGCTAGTCTACTCTAGAGTATCGATGCCCTGTCTCGATAGTCCTGCGACTAGGGACCTGCATAAGTAAGTACTTGTAGATTACCCAGCCCCCACGAGTGTGACTGCCATCACAACGCTGGTAATCAAGCAAAGATCCTAAGGGCTCCGCTAATGTGTAAAGGCGATATGCTAAAAGAAACACATGCACACATTAAAGCAGAAACAATCCAAGTAGCACACTACCATTTTGAGCAAGAATGTCAATACAAGGTGAATATCCCAAGCTTCCATCAAGTAATATACAATCCAGTATGATACAGTAATGGTCTCTAGGGCATACACATTAACAAGTTTTAGCGTATTTTGGTAGATAGCGTTGTTAGTAAGTTTCCTAGTTGTGAAACCCAAGGGATAAGGTTGACACACACACACATGCACACACGTGCTATGTTTGGGTGTATATGCTTATATGTATATATATATATGTGTGTGTGTGTGTGTGGATGCATTGGTACATATATATATATATATACATATATATATATATATATACATATACGTATTCACGGATGATGATGATAGTATATGGTACTTGGTGATGAGTCGATGTGATCGGGCATGATGCCGTGAGATCAATGATGTGATTTGGGTCGTGTTATGAGATACGACATGATATTATAGTGGATCGATGGGCGATGTGTTTTCATACACACGCGGATATATGTTGGTGGTATCGAAATGTACTAGATTTTAGAGTACCCCTAGTTCAAGATATTTTGATGATGATACCATTTGGATATTGAGGTATATGTGATAGTTCAGCCGTACCCCGATTTTGGGATGTCCTACGATGGATTTACCGTACGAGATATAATTATGATAATAGATCCGCACTCTTGACTCGAGGATGTCGTATTATATGTTTTATCCTACGTGACGATATTGAGGCAGGATCACCGACTACTAGATATATGGACTCGGACTTAGGTGGATATCCATACCCTTTTGTTTGGTCTCTTAGCTTTGTCCTGTAGTTTACTTGGTAGATGTTAGACTGGGCTCGAGTTATACTTATTTTCAAAACTAACGAATCGTTAGTATTTTAAAGACAGGCCGAGAGATACTACGAATTCTTTCAAAGGATGTACCTTTTCTTAAAAACACCGTATCCCCTATTTTCTAAAAACCACGATTCGTGCTATTTCAAATGTCAACACTGTATGACTCGTATATAAAAATGTATATTCTTCATTGTTGCGATTACTATTCATTATCCGTTTAATTCATGTTGTCCTCATCGCATTGCTTTCTTATACCTCTGTTTTCTTTAGTCATTATGAACCTTATTGTCAAGACACCAGCACCATTACCGATGATGCGTATGCTCCACGTACACATGCTTGCCGGCTCACATACACCATCATCGGTAATTTCCATGTCACGTCCACTTTAGAGAATATTACCTCATGTATATAACTGCTAGTAGATAGTTCCGATATATAATTACTATGCTAGTTTAAATATTGCATTCTTTGCTTAAAGACCATGCATGTATATGTATTCATTTGTCATGCGATATTATGGGGCTTTATACTGGTAATTCATTGTTTATTGACTCTCGAATTTAGGATTTCGATTTTCCATGAGATTTATGGATTTGGAGAAACCGCAAGAATTTTATAACTCATTATCATTTCTAAAAATAGAAATTGCGGTTTTCTCGTGATATGATGTGAGAGGTGTCCACCATGAGTTTTCTCGGCTCTTGAACGGTATCATACACCCGATTGGAGGAGGAGGAGGAGGAACCGTCTGCGGGTGCATGGTGGATCCGGTGCGGTACCCCGAGGCAAGATGGTCGCAAATGATGCCGTTGAGCCCGGCAGGGGAGCACTACCGACCGGTTATTTGTGACGGGGTGGATATCCGGAGGATACCGACGTAGTCGTGAGATTTTATGATATGGGCCAGTCCGGATTGCCGGAGCCCGAGATATTGAGATTTGATTATATGGGCCAGTCCGGATTGCCGGAGCCCGAGATATTAAGATTTGATCATATGGGCCAGTCCGGATTGCCGGAGCTCGAGATATTGAGATATTGGAATATATGTTTTGTGCCGATACTTGACACGGATTCTCTGTTGATTTCATTGATGATACTTCGGTTTTTATACAAAAATCTCACTAAGATAAGAAAACAGTTTTCTCGTACAAGATGCATTTTTACTTTCATTCTTAATGCATTCGTACATCATATATGTGACATGTTGCTACCTTAGGCACTGACACGAGCACATGGTATTTCACTTATGTTTAGATGATTACCCTTGCCTTTATTAGATGCTTCAGGTTGTATTTTATGAGGATATTTTTGTATGACCTACGAGAGAGTCAAACATGTGATTTCTTATCGGTGATGTTTTCTACTAACGAGTTGGCAACTCACCCCCGTTGTGCCACAGTTTCTTGCAGGTTTGGTCATACCGGTTTCGTTGCGGTTTTCTGGCACACTGCTTCCTTCCGGGTGATTGCTTGGGTAGGTGGGTTCACTTTCATCGTGACCACCGTTGTACATGTATTTATTTTTAGTTGTACCTACTAAACTCCATCAACCAGACTTGAATATTTATCGGACATAGAAGACCAGTTGTATATTCTTTCGACCTTAGAGTCGTGCGCTTATATATTTATGTTTCTTTCTTTTTTTCTTTAGTACGTTGGTTTTCCTTCTGATTTTTTATTCTTGCCCTTCGGCGTTGTATATTATATTGCCTGCGTGGTTTTTTCCGCCATTTGGCGAAGAGCTAGCTCCCGCTTGGGGATGCCTTTATGCATTATTCATATATATTCATGTTTGTACCCGTTTGGGGGTCAGTATTTACAAAGGAAACTCTGCCGAAATTTTTGGAAAAGACTTTTTGTTTTAAAAATGCTTACTATGACTTTCAAAAAGAGATTCTATATGTTTACTTTTAAATGAATTTGCCTTCACTCTCTTTTTAAATGGTTTAGATTTCTGGGATTTTGGCTTACTTGAATTAGGTGGGGTTCTATAGACTTCACATGATTCAAGTGCCAGGCACGTGCCATTCCGGGTCGTAACAAAGTTGTTATCAAAGTGCTAGGTTTAACCTTGGTTCGAGTCTAGGATTGACTATGCGGTGTCTAGGGCGTTTATATATATATATATATATATATATATATATATATATATATATATATTCGGAACCTAGGCTTGACCATACGGAACTTAGACTTGGTCGAGGGGGTATTAGACCCGAACTTTTATCACGTAGGTTGACCTTGGTTGATGGAGTAGGTGACTTAAGTAGAGTGGCGTACTGTGTGTATGTTCCGCGGCATAATTACGATACGCTACTCCGCTTAAGAAGCGTTAGGATGTACATTTCCTTGCACAATATTCTATTCGTTCTTTTGATCTATCCTCATCGATGATGGTTTGTGGTTTCTGTTACCACGGTTGCTCGAGCAGAGAGAGCTACGGCTAAAATTGCGGTTGGCATGAGCTCTTCTTGGACGAGGACTGACCAGGGCATAATTCTGGTGACACACGACTGCATAGATATGTCGTTTTATTGTGTTTTTCGCGACATGAGCATTTCGATATGTCGTTTTACTATGTTTTCTTGTGTACGCGAGCGTTTGATGTCTACACCAAATGATCGGGCTACCACTAGAGGCCAGCGAGAATGTGATGAACATTAATGCACCATTTATTCTTGATGATTGAGGCATTGTCTATCGTGCGGACGGATGAGCTAGTTGTTGCTGCAACTGACAAGATATCGCCCCAGATGCTTGAAGCTATTTCAGCACGAGTTTGTACTTAGGGATATGATAAAAGATCGCTAGTCACCCATGGACGAATGACTAGGACATGCAGTTTGTTTGCATACCCCGAAGCGAGGTCATCAGATTGATTTATTTCAGCTAGAGAAGACTTCACACAGGCACGTTGTGAGTTAATCGAAGGAGGACGAGCGTAAGAGCATTACTCCGATAATTTGAACGAGTTTCTGAGAAGGTAATTGGCAAGATGCCTACTACAGGATATTTAAGATGCCGAGTACGTAGCTTCGGAAGGGAGACTCCAGATATGAGTATAGCAGTTTGTAGCGCAGTCCATACAGCTACAAAGAGATGAGTCTGGATCAGTCGACATTACAGAAAACTGGAGTAAGAGATTCGTACGAGATTTTGACAAGATGACGTAAAACTCCGTTGACATCAGAGATGTGATACGCATGCAGAGGCGTTGAATATGAATATATCTATTAGAAGAAGTCGTGATGAGTATGCAACTGTTCCGGAACAAGAAATGGATCTAGTAAAGGGTGATAACTTCCGGGAAGTTCGACAAAAACGAGAGTTGGGAGAGACCCCCGACAGAATCTTTCTGGAATACTAAACAAGAAGATTTGGACCCAGGATTGGTCGTATTACGCACACCCAGTAGGCCAGAGTTCGACATCATCGACGAGACAAGGTTTGAGTGACCATGATAGTTGGCCAGAGAACTTTAGAGGATGTGCCAGAGCAAAAATGCTTCCGTCATCATTTCCATATTGGTCCGTTGAGCCGAGGAGTTATGTAACTGCCAATCCGCAGTGAGAGACGAGAGCCTAAGGGCACAAGGTGCCAGACCATGAACAGGAGGCAAATAGATAGCTTGCTCTGCTAGTTTTGGATGCACCGACAGCTTCTCGACTTTGAAGGAATGACATATCGACGACAGTGTTCACAATTTATGACTTGGTGATTCAAATATCGCGTGTTCGTCATTTTGGATTTCGGTATTTTGGGCGATTTAATTGCATGATTGAGATTTTATGCACCACAGTTGCACTCGACTTCGATTTGATGTTGTTCGAGATGTTTGATTTTGATTTCATGCCTATGGTATGTTTGTGATTTGACTTGTGCCTTCGGTGTAGTTTTCATGCACTTTTAGTACTTTGATTCGATTTTATGCACGCTGATGCATGTGGTTGTGAGATTATATACCACAGTATACCTGATCTGGATTAAGGTTTGTTGTATACCGTCGATTTTGATTGTGATATTCGATATTTGTTTCCGTGCACCTTGTACACATGATTTGGATTCTTGTGCATACTTGGGGCGTTTGATGCGATTTTGGTGCACACTAGATGCACTAAATCGGGATTCTTCGTGCATGTCAGATGCACCTGCTATTGTTGTCAGGAACACTCATTGCCCTTGACAGGTGTTTTCGTGCACACCCGTTGCACTTAAATTTTTGTTTCTGTGCACATGTATGGCACATTCATTAATTTTGATTTCTGTGCGCACCAGACGCACGTGGCGTTCTTATACACATTTTGGGATTGGTTTGATATTTACTATTTAGTATAGTAACTGAGCAGGACTAGTCAGAGGACAGTACCTGAATATGTTTTGCATGCATCGATAGTTATCGAAGGGAATACCAAAAAGGAGATATAGTCTCAGTATTTACCTAGGTGTCCGAGATGACACGAAACATTTTACAAAGGAAACCCTTCTAAATTACTTTCAAAACGGCGGGACGTGTATGTTAAACAAAGGATATATATATATATATATATATAGTTATTTTCTTACAATAAACGTCCGCTACTCGTGTCGTGATACGCGCATCGCACAACAATTTGAAAAAGGGTTGGCATGCATTTCTTTTTAGATGTTTTGATGAGTTTACAACGATGTGTACTATGTGAACGTTATAATTTTGATGTATATCATGTTGGTTTTCGTATTGTACTTTGACATTGGTACCTTCACCATAACTCCGATGATTGTGTGATGCTTGACGGAGTTTTGATTTTGAGTTATATACTCGTGTTTCATGCGCATGTATTGCGCTAGAATATGTTTTATGTAATTATGATTTCGGAGCCCCGACGACTTGATCATTTTACTGAAATGTTTTAGTATTTGATGGGTTTAATTTAAATTCGGGGACCGAATTTATTTAAGGGAGGATGACTGTAACATTTCAGAAAAATAAGATATTATTTTTGGGATGTTAGATAATTAATAAAATAAATATTATGAATATTTTAATATGTGGAGATTAGTTTTAATGATATGGTATTATTATATACCGATAAATTGAGAAATATTTGGAAATTTATATCAATTATTGATTTTAAAAGAATTTATGAAAATTGGGAATTTTACAATTTAGTATACAATGATTTGTATATAAGTTAGTATTACTAAACTCGATTAGTATTTAATCTTGCATTGATTTTTTTTGGGCATGTGACATGTACCATGTCATGTTACACACTTGTTACATTTTTCTACAATGACTTCTTTCTTTTTGTAAGCATGGCTTTGTTTTTTTTAAAAATGAGATGAAAAGGAAAGAAAAAGGAAATAAAAGAAGAAAAGAAAAGAATTGGATAAAGATTAAAGAATTGTTGCATGGCTTGAGGTATGGGCAATGAGAGAGTGACAGAGAGGGTGAGGGGTCATTTGACCTTGGCCTCATTTGTCTTTCTTCATTCCTCTTCATCATTTTCCCCTTCTTTTATCCCATGGTTGCCCTCTCTCCTCCACCACCTTTACCTACTCACAACACCCTCATTTCCACATCAAAACTATACATCCCCTTCACAAAATACATGCAGAAGCTCACTACAAGTATGGTGGACCAAGAAAGTTAGGATTTTGAGCACTAGGGGCAACTGAAGAAATTTCTTGAGTTGCCAAATGAGGTAATTCTTTCACCATTAGTATAGTAATTAAGTTTCTATAGCCTCTAGTTTAGTTTAGAATTCATTAAGTGTGGTTTTGTGATCTTGGAAAATTCCAAGATCAAGGTTAGGGATTTATTTGAGTTGAAATGGTTCAATTGAGCTTTAGTGGTGACCTTAAACCCCCAATAGCGTTAAAAACCCAGATCAAACCAGAAACTAGGCTATGTAACTGAATTTAGAAACTTCCGTGTCGGTTTTTTGTTAAATTTGTGCCTGCAGGGAATCTGGAGTAACCTGGAACCTTTACTAGAAAAACTAGCAACCCCAGAGACCTAGATGGACCACTACGAGACCACCCTGAGAATACGAACCTGAACCATGCAGGTTGGCCCAAGCTGGCCGTATTTCTAGGGTATGTGTCCGGCCAAATTTTGGTATTTGGTGTCTAGGTTGGTTCAGTAACTCATATACCACATATACAACCCCATTGTATTGCTTATTTAGCCTAATTTTACCTGACCAAAAATCTGGGACTAGTTTTCTGAGATTCTGTTTTGGTTTCCTTGGTGTTCATGACTTGAACTTTGGATTTGGTGTGTTGTCTTGGTCACTTTAAGTTTGTACGTCGATATCAGGTGTTGTTTGGTTCTCTTGCATGAGTAGACCATAGGTTTTAACCTATGTGTGTTACGTGTGCCGTTTTGGTTTTCGTGCCCGATTTCTGTTCACGATACAATGTGTTTATATGTTTAGGCACCCTCATGTGGACTTCGGATGACAAGGAGGAGCATGGCGACATCGAATTCGGCAAGCAAGGATCAAGGTGAGTAGATGTATATCTACGGAGGAAGTCGGGTGGATGGCGTATAGCACCCCCGCAGTTTCGTAGTGTAGTATATGAATATGTTATATATATATATATAATTATGTGTATTGTGATACGTGGATCATTAGCAAGAACGGCCTTAGGAGATCATGGGTTGGTTTTAGCGTATTTTGGAAGATAGCGTTGTCAGTAAGTTCCCTAGTTGCGAAACCCTAGGGTTAAGGTTGACACACACACATGCACACACGTGATATGTTTGGGTGTATATATTTATATGTGTGTGTGTATATATATATATATATATATATATATATATATATATATTGTTGGTTTTCCTCAGCACCTTATCTAGGGTTTGGAAGCATCACACATGCCACAATAAAATTTTAATGAGGAACTCGGCAAACTAACCTAGTAATCGAACTAGATATTTAGGGTAAGAAATAGTAGTATTACATACTATAATGAATCTATCACTAAGTGAAGAGAATACAACCTTTGTAGACCTCTTCTCTTGACTCGTTGGATCCTTGAAAGTTTGAACTGGCTTGATAGAGACCTTCCAAGACCATGATGGTCCACCCGAAGTTCCTTTGCTCAAAGCTCCTTGCTTCACTTGATCAAGAATGAAGATGAAGCAAACACTTTACACTAATGGGCTAGAGTAGTGTAGAATGGTGATGTGGTTTGTTTTTCCAATTCAAAACCCTTTCTTTTTATCTCACTCACTCAGTAGAAATCTCAAGGGAGCAAGAGAGAGGAGGATGAAGATGATGGAAAGCTTGAGCTCAAAGTTGTGATAATGATAAATCAAATGAGGAAAAAGTAAATATAAATAATTTCACACTCTCACTTAACCATGGGTTAATAAATATCTAGATAATTATTTTGGAGTCAAAGAAACTAAGGAAAATAAACTCAAGGTCAAAGCAAGGGTTAAGTGAAGGAAGTGTGTAGAATTATCAACCATGAGTGAATATTCTTTTTCTTTAATTCTAAAATAAATTTATACATAATATATTTCCATGTGAGTCTTGCATTTCCATTTTATATGTATCATCAGCCATGACACCATGTATGTATGTATGTGTGCATTCACAACATCATGTGCATGAACAAAAATCTATGCATACATGCATGCATACATCAAACTAGAAAAGGGTTTAATAAAAGTGAGCTATAAAGTCAATGTTAAATCAACACTTGATTTAACAATCCGGTCATATCACATATGACCCGAACAATAGAAAAACGCCCGAATAATATACGGTATCACATACACGCATTTAATTGGGTCCCCGCGCATATATCATATGCACGCCACATCGTTTCGCCTGAGCTAGGAAACTCCTGTGTGGGACTCTAAGACTCGTCAATACGCCGACAGTAGGTGATGATCGCATCAAACACCCGCAAGCCGCAAGCGGTCATCTAAACGTAATGGTCACTCGCGTATTGAGCGATCAGAAGAAAAACAAGCGAAGCTGTCAGAAACTACCGTCGAGCCAACTGGCAACTCTTACCGTACAGTCTGGTATCTTCGTCAGATATTCTGCATATCAAGCCTAGGGATGGTATCGTCGACACCAATAACTCAATAATTCATGCTGGTGTATTGCTCATAACAGATCGAGAAACTACTGATAACACTTATCAGTAAATCTCAGCAGCCCTGGCCAGGGACTTCCTGTTATAGCCAATCGAGCATAGCGCAACATCAACCCACAATACCGGGAGAGACGAAACCCCTCCTATCGCCCATTGCCTCCATGTGCCTCAGGATTGTACCCAAAATCCACCTGTTTGCACGACTCAGTAAGCCGTGGTAGGGTGTGTTAGTTATATGTATGACCTAGAGGCCATTACTGTACATGTGATGTATATAGTAGTGGATACATGGACATATATAGGGATGACTTTCTTGCTCGACATGATAGTATGGTATCTGGTTGCTCTTTATCTTAACATGTACACTTATTGTCTCTCTATTACATGTTGATAAGGCCTTTAAGATCAGTACTTGACTACCAGGATTATGATGCAGATCATACTAGTGGGGACAGGGTAGTCAATAAGTAATCCATCAGATGTTCCTAGTGGTGGGAGTATCGAGACAGGGCATCGATACTCCAGATTAGACTAGCGTATGTGCTTCTTGACCTATATGATGGGCGATGGATGATGCCATATCCATTGGTGTTTGACATCAGAGAAGGTATATGGGTGCTCAGTGGAGACTAGGTACACTGAACGGAGTCGCCGAGAACTCCTAGATTGTATTATACCTATCGTCGGATAGCAGTTCCCTGGTGACACTGGTACAGGTTAGTCTGTAGACCCGAGATCGTCATAGAGTCTTGTGTGATTCCCACTGTGCTTTGATTTCCACCATACCACGGTCAAGAGATCATGCAAAAAGGTGGTTTTTGGGTACAGTCCCGAGTCATATGGAGGCAATGAGCGATAGGAGGGGTTTCATCTCTCCCGCTATTGGGAGTTGATGTTGCGCTATGCTCGATTGGCCATAACAGAAAATCCATGGCCAGGGTTACTGAGATTTACTGGTAAGTGTTATCAGTAGTTTCTCGAACTGTTATGGACGTTGAATCGGCATGACTTATTAGGCTATTGGGGTCTGACGTTATACCACCCCAGGCCTGTGATATACGATATATCTGACGAAGAGACCGGACTGTACGGTAGTGTTACTGATTGGATTCGCAAGAGTACGAGCAGGCTTGCTTGTTGATCTTCTGATCGCTCAATACCGGGGTAGCCGTTACGTTTAGCAGACCGCTTGCGGCTTGTGGGTGTTTGATATGATAATCACCTACTGCCGGTGTATTGACGAGTCTTTAGAGTCCAACAAAGTGAGTAGGAGCACAAATGTGATATGTGCGGGACCGAGATTAATGCGTGTATGTGATACCGCATTCCATTCTCGCGATATGTGATATCGATCGGTTATATGCGATATAGTCGGGTTATCGGATCAAGTGTTGATTCATTTGATATTAGTCGCTTGTATGTGATATAGCCGGATTATTTAATCAAGTGTTGATTTGATAATTTAATGTATAATTATATATTTGATATATATAGAATTACATTAACTAATATTAGCTCACTTAAAGATTTATTTTCTCACTTTGGATGTGCATATAGTATATATATGTGATATATATTAAATGTACATGATTTATTGTGTCAAGCTTGATGATACATGAAACATGGGTGTTTGAGACATACACTATAGTTAGCATAATCCTAGGGTTTTTATTTATCAAGGTAATTCAAAAATGGTGAATATTTGGAATGGCTACAAGCTTGTAGAAGCTTGTGGAAAACATTGACCAAGTCCACTCTTTTTGTTTCACTTGTAGATATTTATTAACCCAACAATTATACTAACCATAGTCAAGTCTCTACATGAGTTAGTGTATGACACTAACTCACCCATTGTTCACATTCTCACCTCATGAGTTCATTCTCTCTTGATTTTTTCTTCATCTTCTTCTTCATTGAAAAAGCTTGCTAGCTTTTCTTCAAGTGAGAAAATAATGTGAGAAAAATAAAACTAAAGTGGGCCCACTTCGTACTTCATCATCCTCTACTACTTGCCATTTAGTTTAGGGTGTTTGCTTCACTAATCTCACCATTAGTGAAGAGATAGCTTAAGCTAGTGTCTCCTCGACGTAGATCATCTTCGGCCTCGAAGACTTCGATGCAATCTTGTTCCGTACATCTTGTGGAGCCTCTCTAGAGTCCAAGAGTTAGTGATCGCAGCGAAGGGACTACTACACGGAGCAATTGAATTGAATGACCGGTCTACAAATGTTGTATTCCTTCTTCCCTTTATTTTGTAAAGAGTTTATAATTTAGAAAACTTTAAGTCTCTAGTTCGATCCTCGTTCGGGTTCTTTATCTCTCTAGAAAATTTTGAAATGGCATGTTCGATGCCCTAGTAAACACCGTGAGGGTGCTAAGGAACCCTACAGTGGTATCAGAGCCTAGCTAGAGCATTAGACGTTGCCTAGGCGAAATTAAAAGTCCGATCGAACTCCGAAAACCCTAATTTTCCCACTTTCTGGAAATTTTACAAAAAGTTGAAATTTTTCATGTTATAAATATTCAGAAAATCATACAGGTAATTTTATGGACACACCTGAAGAAAGAAACCCTAACTCGTCTAAGTGTCCGTGGATCCGTGGCTAAAACTTGTTTCGGGTGCGGATCAGCGACGCCACTTAAGAGGCTTGGGTCAGGCCCTTCAGTTGTAGGTCCGTAGGTACTGTGGTATGTCTCTGGTTAACTTTAACAGTGCTTAAGTGTTGAGCTTTCTGGGAATTTTGGGAATTAGTTGATTCGATCGAAATATTTAACGTCGCCTAGCTTTCTGTGATTGTGATACAATATTTGGAATCCACTATAATTTAGTTATGAGATAACTAGTTTGAATTTTATAAATCTAGCAGTTTAGTCTTATTTGATCCGTTGCCACGGGATTTTGATGTTGATCAAAAGTCCGTCGCAATTACGTAGTGTACGCGGATACTCGCCAGGTAACATTACTAGATAGCCACGCCCCATTGCCCCGACCAAGTGACTGTAGGAGAACCCCGTCGCCAAAAAGAATCCGTTCGGGTGCTCTCGGCCGCGGTGTCCCGCCTTAGCGCACTTCGTCGATGACATCGGGTGGTGCGGCCGTCTACTAAAGTTTCCGACGAGCATTCGATCAGGTTATTGGGAATCTTGTTGAATTACCCGACAAGTTATTGGAAAGTGTTTGCAATATCGAGACTAAAATGCGGGGTTTATAATTGTTAGACATGCAATGTCTAAGGAATTCATTTGGTTGGGCATGAAATCCAAACTATGTGATACATTAGGTTTATGATGTCTAAGGTGGTTGCGGATTCCAACTGTTGTAGTTTTTCACTTTCTTTTCTGCGACCGTAAGTGTAATATGTGGTGTATTGCCGGTTTCGTTGCTATACGTCAACGACAATTGGGATACACATATTTACTTACGTTGATGACATGTGATGTTATGTGTTGCTGTGATATGTTATATTGGATCGTCGTGTTTTGAATAGCCGAGGGTTTTATGTGAGATGAGAGTTCTCATTTTCATTCATGTAAAATTCATTGTATGTAATATTCTTTTATTGGGGCACTTCCGGGTTAAGGATGATGTCACCATTGATGTATATTATTAACTTTTCTGTATTAGGATATACCCAAGGCGGGGATCACAAGTAACCGGGTTCTTGGGTCCAGTAGGAGACCGTCTCGACGAGTCGAGACCGGGTCTCCTAACTCTAGAATTCGTAGGGTTGCTTGCCGCTCTCGTAGGGGTCTATGGGATGTGGGTTTGGCTATTCATCATGACCGTGGAATCCGCGTTTTTACTGCCATAAATAAAACACGAAATTCCTAGTATATACAATATTTTATATGTGATTCTTCTGCTGTTGATATTCTGTGATGTGATCACTTATGTTCTGAGACGAATGCCTATATTATATATATGAGATATAATAAATATTGCTACTTTCGTTTCTTATATGATACTTAGGAAGCATAACAGATGGGACTTCATTAATGATATTAATGAAAGAAATAAAAGAAACGTAAAGATGTTGTAGAAACTTGTTTAAAAACGGGTTGCTCTAGTTTTCGTTTTGCAAAGCGGTATTCCTTGTAGAATATCCAGCACCTTATTCTATAAGGAAAGAGTCGAGATCCCTTCACCGAGAGTGACCTCTTTAGCGAAACTAGCAGATGCTACAAACTCGGTTTGTCTTTTGATTGCTTTTATAGTTTTTGCTTTGCATAATGGTATTTGTGAAATATCCTGCACCTTATTCGATAAGAAAAGAGCCGAGATCCCTTCACCGGGAGTGACCTCTTTAGCGAAACTAGTAAAAGCCTAAAAAACACTCCTTTTTTAAAATTCTCTCGATTCTACAACGATATCAAGTTCATTACGCAAAAGGTTTTCTTAAAAACGTGTCGTAACCCTCCGTCATTTCAGATAAGTAGTATTTAGAATTCATGCTGCGTTTGTTGACCTTGTCAAGGCGCAGTGTGCGGTAGCTGATCTGTGCTTATCTGCTAGCATATGATGTGATTGGATTAGGGTAGTCGTGCGACCTTGTTGACCTTGTCAAGGGTCGTGCGGGTGGGTTTAATTCAATTAGAAAATGACGGGTTAAACTTGACATGCGGTCTATGGTTTGTTGACCATGTCAAGGTCATAGATCGCTTGGGGAAAAATATTATCAGGAATTTCAAGTGTTGAAATTTGCAAAGAGATTGCATACCTTTTATGAGATAGTTGGATCTCGATACCCACTGCGAGTAAGCGTTACTCCTGGGAGAGTTTTACACATTACAATTAGCCGATCAAGTAGGTGTCTAGAAAAGTGTTAATGGGTATACGCCCCTGGGAAAATGAGGTTTATTTTAATTAGGTCTGTGCGAGAGCACGGGGAACCTCCCTCAAAGTACCGACACTGGCCTGGCCGAAAGATTGGCGAACTCGTAGGGTGTAATTAATCCCGGCTAGTCTTACCATTTAGAGTTTGAAGGATAATTTGACTAAAACAGTGGGAGCCATCCTGATTTGATAAGATAATAACCAAATCTAATCTTGCAAGAGCGCACGCAGAGTGTTTTCTTCTCTCTCTCTCGTGGTAGTGACCATGTCACGCCTTAATCAAGATAATAATATGGATGCATTGACCAAACCTGCTTATTATACTGAGCTAGGGAATGTTGGTTCTGCTCTATCTTATAACTATTATAAGTCCGAGCAGGAAATAGGGGAATATTCGAATTCCCATGCCACCCAATCGAAGAAAGTGCAAGTTGATGCATCTTCTTCGGGTGTGTTCATTACCAAGAAATGTTTCTCAGTATCCTTTACGTCCTAGGTATGAGATACCGGATTAGGATCCAACACATGTAATCTGTTACATGGGCTACAGAAAGGTAGATAACCGAGAATGGATGATATGTCTCTAAGTGTAGAGAATGATGCAATTGTTGCAGCCAAATGAGTTGGCAGATATCACCTTGTATTACCAAATGGTAAATACATTGATTCTGAACAAGTGTTATTACATACCGAACCTGATATACAACATTACATCAGATTCTTTATTAAGTTAAAGAAGGATATAATTGAGTATTGGAGGATAATGTTGTGAACATTTTCCTGAATCAAGAGTTGATTGGATCAAGCACGTTATATAATAGCATATACGTTCTAAATCAAACAACAGTTCAAAGTATGTAGAACACACACAAGAGGACTAGTTCAGAAATGAACGAATCCTTCTTGTGGCATTGTAGACTAGGTCATATCAATGCGACACGACCAGCTAAGTTACATAAGGATGAATATGAGAATTTGTTAGAATTTTCATCTTATGCTACTTGCCAGTCTTGTCTCAAAGGTAAAATGACCAATACTCCGTTTACTGGAAATAGATAAAGAGTTAGGGAACTCTTGGGACGGATACATGCTGATGTATACGGTCCTATGTCTACAAATGCCAAGGTAGGTTCTTCGTACTTCGTTATATTCATCAACTATCTCTCAGGATTCAGACATATGTTCATGTTGAAACTGAAGTCTGAAACTTACGAGAAATTCAAGAAATATAAGCTTGAAGTTAAAAGAACCAGACGGGTAGAAGTATTAAGTCCTTCGATGTGATTGAGGAGGCGAATACTTGTGCATGGTGTTCTCGGAGTTTCTAAAAGGAGAATGTGATTCTCTCTCAGCTTACTCTTTTGAGTACACCAAAGCACTACGGTGTATCGGGGCGGAGGTATCGCACCCTATGAGATATGGAGCGCTCTATGATGAGTACTGCCGAGTTACCTGTTTCCTTTTGGTGTTATGCACTTGAGAAGCTGCATACCTATTGAATGTGGTTCCATCAAAATCAGGGCCTACCACTACATATGAGATATGGTGTGGGAAGGGACCATGTCTTAAACAAGTTAAGATATGGGGTTGTCCGCCTTATGTTGAAAGGAAGAATCCGGACAAGCTCGAGGCAAGGGCAGTACTGTAAGTTTGTTATGATATCCTAAACAATTGCGAGGGTATATATTCTACCTAACTGAGGACCAAAAGGTGTTTTGTTTCTCAGCATGCCACTTTTTTAGAAAAGGAATTTCTTGTGAAGAAATTTATGGTCATGAGGTAGAACTGGAAGGAGTTCCAGCTAGACAAACTAACAGCTGATGATTTGGTGAAACCAAAGGATTCAATAGTCTCCAACGAACCTCAGCCTCTCCGCGAATCTGGTAGGGTTCCTCATCCACTTGAGTGATACTACGGTATTCTTGGTGACAGTGGGAGCGAGGAATGCATCATGGTTGATGATGGCCCAACTAGGTTCAGGCAGGCCATCAGGAGCGGTGACTTTGTGAAATGGCTGGATGCTATGTGATCAAACATGGAATCCATGTACACCAACAAAGTATGACTTTGAATATAGCACCTGAAGGGGTAAAACCCATTAGGAGCAATTGGATCTTGAGAAGATTCTTGGTGTAAATAGAAAAGTTAAGACTTTCAAAGCTATGCTTAAGTCCATCTTGATCAATGCAAGTATCGCGGAGTTGGAACATCTGTTTTGATATGACAGTCAAAGAGTTTGACTTCAACAAAATGGTAGATGAACCTAATATATAAAAGATGGTTGTAGAGAGTAAGGTTGTCTTCCACGTATTGTATGTAGATGACATACTCTTGATAGGAAATGGTTCCCTATGCTACACTCGGTCAAGCTCATCGGGGATTCTCAATAGAAGATTTGGATGATACCTACTACATCTTATGGATTATGATCTATGGTGATAAATCTTACTGGATGTTGGGAGTGTCCCAAATCCAGGTACATTAACACCATACTAAGGGGTTTAGTATGGAAGATTCTATGCGTGGTGGTTCGCCCACATACTCATGGATCACTCTCTCCAAAAAGATGTCTCTCGAGACTTATTTGAAGAGAGCTCGCGTGTAAGGTATACCCTATGCTTCGGCAGTAGGCTCTATCAGAGTTTGCGATGTTATGTACCAAACCAGATGTAGTGATCAGGAATCAATCGGATCTTGGGTGAATCACTGGACAGTTGTGGAGGACATTCTTAAGTACTTGAGAAGCACTAAAAGAAAGTTCTTGGTTCGAGCTTCCAGAGTGATAAGGTCGACTGAGAGTCAGTCACAGGCATTGTCTTTACCCTCAGTACAGGGATGGTATGTTGGAAGAGTTCCAAGCTAGATACCGTGGCATACTAGACGATAAAGGCTGAATACATTGCTACCAATGATGCTGCCAAAGTGACGGTCTGGGCATTTCTTGTTCATGATATGAACAAGGTTCCTACCATTGAACGTCCAATAACAATTATTGTGAAAACAATGGAGTTGTGTCTTTGGCCTCAGAACACCGGTCCCATCAGCGTTCCAGACATATTCTTATGCAAGTATCACCTGATCAGGTTGATGGCAAATCTCCAGGGGATCGGGGTCTGGAGAGTAGACACGGAGGATAACACAGCGGATCCACTCACAAAGGCCTTACCCCTAGAGAGACTTCTATGGGATGGTTAAGTACGGGATACTACAACCACTGCTATATTGTTGGGTATTGGATACTACAACAGATGGCCTTAGTGCAAGCGGGAGATTGTTAGTTATATGTATGCCCTAGAGGCCATTACTGTACATGTGATGTATATATTAGTGGATGCTTGGACATATACAGGGATGACTTTCTTGCTCGACATGATAGTATGTTATCTGGTTGCTCTTTATCTTAACATGTACACTTATTGTCTCTCTATTACATGTTGATAAAGCCCTTAGGATCTGCACTTGACTACAAGGATTATGATGCAGATCAAACTAGTGGGGAAAGGGTAGTCGATAAGTACATCTTTCAGATGTTCCTAGTCGTGCGAGTATCGAGACATTGCATCGATACTCCAGAGTAGACTAGCGTATGCGCTTCTTGACCTATATGATGGGCGATGGATGATCCCATATCTATTTGTGTTCGACATCAGAGAAGGTATACGGGTGCTCAATGGAGACTGGGTAAACTGAACGAACTCCCCGAGAATCCTAGATGGTATTATACCTATCGTCGGATAGCAGTTCTCTGGTGACACTGGTACAGGTTAGTCTGTAGACCCGAGATCGTCATAGAGTCTTGTGTGATTCCCACTGTGCATTGATTTCCACCATAGCACGATCAAGAGATCGTGCAAAAAGGTGGTTTTCGGGTACAGTCCCGAGTCACATGGAGTCAATGAGCGATAGGAGGGGTTTCGTCTCTCCCGGTATTGGTAGTTGTTGTTGCGCTTTGCTCGATTGGCCATAACAGAAAATCCCTGGCCAGGGTTGCTAAGATTTACTGGTAAGTGTTATCAGTAGTTTCTCGAACCGTTATGGACCTTGCATTGGCAAGACTTATCAGGCTATTGGGGTCTGACGTTATACCACCCCGAGACCTGTGATATGCAACATATCTGACGATGAGACCGGACTGTACGGTAGTGTTACTGATTGGATTTGCAGGAGTATGAGCAGGCTTGCTTGTTGATCTTCTGATCGCTCAATACCCGGATGGCCGTTACGTTTAGTAGACCGCTTGCGGTTTGTGGGTGTTTGATATGATCATCAACTACTGTCGGCGTATTGACGAGTCTTTAGAGTCCTACACAAAGGTTTCCTGGTTCATGCGAAACGGAGTAGGAGCACAAATATGATATGTGGGAAACCGAGATTAATGCGTGTATGTGATACCTCATTCCATTCTCGCGATATGTGATATCGGTCGGTTATATGCGATATAGCCGGGTTATCGGATCAAGAGTTGATTCGATAAGTTGATTCGTTTGATATTAGTCGGTTGTATCTGATTTAGCCGGATTATTAAATAAAGTGTTGATTTCATAATTTAATGTATAATTATATATTTTATATATATAGAACTACATTAACTAATATTAGCTCACTTAAAGATTTATTTTATCACTTTGGATGTGCATATAGTATATATGTGATATATATTAAATGTGCATGACTTATTGTGTCATGCTTGATGATACATGAAATATGGGTGTATGAGACTTACACTATAGTTAGCATAATCCTAGGGTTTTTATTTATCAAGGTAATTCAAAAATGGTGATATTTGGCATGGCTACAAGCTTGTAGAAGCTTGTGGAAAACATTGATCAAGTCCACTCTTTTTGTTTCACTTATAGATATTTATTAACCCAACCATTATACTAACCATAGTCAAGTCTCTACAGGAGTTAGTGTATGACACTAACTCACCCATGGTTCACATTCTCACCTCATGAGTTCATTCTCTCTTGATTTTTTCTTCATCTTCTTCTTCATTGAAAAAGCTTGCAAGCTTTTCTTCAAGTGAGAAAATAAAGTGAGAAAAATAAAACTAAAGTGAGCCCACATCCTACTTCATCATCCTCTACTACTTTCCATTTAGTTTAGGGTGTTTGCTTCACTAATCTCACCATTAGTGAAGAGATAGCATGTGCTAGTGTCTTCTCGACGTAGATCATCTTCGGCCTCGAAGACTTTGATGCAAGCTTGTTCCGTACATCTTGTGGAGCCTCTCTAGAGTCCGGGAGTTAGTGATCGCAGCGAAAGGACTACTACACGGAGCTATTGAAGTGAAGGACCCGTTTACAAAGGTTGTATTCCTTCTTCCCTTTAGTTTGTAAAGAGTTTACAATCTAGAAAATCCTAAGTCTCTAGTTCTATCCAAGTTCGGGTTCTTTAGCTCTCTAGAAAATTTTGAAATGGCATGTTCGATGCCCTAGTAACACCGTGAGGGTGCTAAGGAAGCTTACAGGGTGGAGATCAAAGTACAGTGGGAGGACACACAAGACTCTATGACGATCTCGGGTCTACAGACTAACCTGTACCAGTGTCACATGAGAACTGCTATCCGACGATAGATATAATACCACATAGGAGTTCTCGGCGTGTCCGTTAAGTGTACCCAGTCTCAACTGAGCACCCGTATACAATCTTTGTTGTCATCAAGCCAGCTGGATATGAGATCATCCATCGCCCATCATATGGGTGAAAAATGGTATACGCTGGTCTACTCTGGAATATTGATGCCCCGTCTCAATACACCCACGACTAGAAACAGTTCAAGGATATGCTCATAAACTACACGTGTCCCACTAGTATGATCTGCATCACAGTCCCAGTAGTCAATCAAATATCTTATGGGCTTTATCAACATGTACCAAATGAGTAAAATTCCTGATCAAATGAACATGTCAAGATAAAGTAAACAAGATAGCATACTATCATGTCGAGCAAGAAAGTCATCTGTATATATGTGTGTGTGTGTGTGTGTGTGTGTGTGAGTGTGTCCAAGCATCCATTATACATATAATGGCCTCTAGGGCATACATATATCCAACAATATCCGACTTGCACTAAGGCCAATTATTGGCGTATCTCATACCCAACATCTCAAAAAGACGCTCATGTTGCGGCTGTGGAAGGGCCTTGGTGAGTGGATCCGCGGTGTTGTTCTTTGTATCTACTCTCCGAATCTCGATCTCGAGGCGATCTGCTATCTCCCGGATCAAATTATATCGCCTCAGGAAGTGTCTGGACTTCTGATGGGACCTGGGTTCTTTGGCCAACGCCATAGCCCCATTATTATCACAATACAATGGTATTGGATCAACAATGGTTGGAACTACTCCTAGTTCCGTGACGAACTTCCTCATCCATACGGCTTCCTTGGCAGCATCATTTGCAGCAATATACTCAGCTTCCATCGTGGAGTCTGCAACGGTATCCTGTTTGGAACTTTTCTAACTAACCGCCCCTACATTGAGGGTAAATACAAACCCTGAAATAGATTTGTTGTCATCCTTATCACTTTGGAAGCTGGTATCGGTAAAGGACTCCATTTGGAGATCCCCATTGCCATACACCAAGAACAATTATTTATTCCTTCGCAAGTACTTAAGAATGTTGTTCACTGATATCCAATGTTTCTCCCCTCGGATGGATTGATACCTGCTTACTACAACTAGTGCATAAGCTACATCAAGGCGAATACATAACATCGCATACATTATAGATCACATGGCTGAAGCGTAGGGTATAATGCCCATGTGAGCTCTCTCTTCATCAGTCTTCGAACAGAAGTCCTTGGAGAGATTGATTCCATGGCAAGCGGGCAAGGCACCACGGTTGGAATCTTCCATACTAAACCTTTTTAGGATGGTGTCAATGTTCTTTGATTGGGACAATCCTAATAACCTCTTGGATCATTCTCTATAGATCCTTATGCCCAAAATGCACGAGGCATCACCAAGGTCTTTCATGGAGAACCTTTGTGATAAGAATAGTTTGACCGATTGTAGCATAGGAATATCATTTCCTATCAAGAGAATGGCATCCATGTACAATACGAGGAATGTGACAGTAATCCCTACAATCTTCTTATAAATGCATGGTTCATCTATATTTTTGACAAAATCAAATTGTTTGATTGTATCATCAAAGCAGATGTTCCAGCTCCGTGATGCCTGCTTTAATCCATAAATGGATTTAAGCAACCTACATGCCTTTTCGCTGCTCCCACTGTCATTGAAGCCCTCTGGCTGATCCATAAAAACGCATTCTTCTAAATCACCATTTAGAAATGCAGTTTTAACGCCCATCTGCCAGATTTCATAATTGTAGTGAGCAGAAATAGCAAATAGGATCCGAATGGATTTAAGCATTGCTACTGGAGAGAAAGTTTCATCATAGTCCAATCCTGGTCTTTGACGAAAACCTTTCGCTACAAGACTTGCTTTAAAGGTCTCCACCTGTCCATCTACACCAATCTTTCTCTTAAAGATCCATTTGCACCCTACGAGGTGCAACGTCCAAAGTCCGTACTTTTTTGGTGTACATGGACTCCATTTCGGATCTCATGGCATCCAGCCACTTTACTGAGTCACCATTCGTGATAGCTTGTTGAAAACTAGTACGGTCATCATCATCTATGATGCAATCTTCTCTATCACCATCAACGAGAAACCCATAGTATCTCTCCGGTGGGCGAAAAGTTCTACTAGATCTCCGGAGCGGTTGAGGTTCTTGAAGTTCTACTGCAACATCAGTTTCAACCAATTCGTCATGGGTAATTTGTGTGTCTAGAACCTCTTCTAGTTCTACCGCATTGCCATCAATATTATTTGTAAAAATTACATTTTCTAAAAATGTGTCATGTTGAGAAACAAACACCTTTTGTTCCTCCTTGTGGTAGAATAGATATCCATATGAATGTTTTGGATATCCTACAAATTTACACATGACCGATCGTGTCTCGAGTTTATCCGGATTCTGCTTTTTGACAAATGCCGGAAAACCCCATATCCTAACTCTTTTAAGAGATGGTCTCTTTCCATACCATATCTAATATGGAGTGGTAGACACGGTCTTGGTTGGAACCCTGTTTAACAGATACATTGCTGTCTCCAAAAGGAAAGCGGTAACTCAGCATCACTCATCATGGAACGCACCATATCTAATATGGTACGATTCCTCCGTTCTGACACACCGTTGTGCTGTGGTGTGTAAGGGGGAGTGAGCTGAGAGAGAATCCCATTCTCTTTTAAGAAGTCTGAAAACTCTGTACTCAAATACTGTCCACCTCGATCCGATCGAAGTTTCTTGATGCTCAAGCCTGTTTGTTTTTCTACTTCAAGATTGTACTCCTTGAATTTCTCTAAAGCTTCGGATTTATGCTTTAATAAAAACACGTGTCCGAATCTTGAGAAATCATCAGTAAAAGTAATGAAGTATGAAAAATCGCCTCTTGCATGTGTAGACATTGGTCCGCAAACATCACTATGTATGAGGCCTAAGAGTTCTACAGCTCTTTCTCTGTGTCCAGTAAACGGAGTTTTGGTCATTTTACCTTTAATACAGGACTGACAAGTCACATAAGATTTATATTCAAAAGGTTTTAAATATCCATCTTTATGTAGCTTGTTTAGTCTTGTTTTATTAATATGACCAAGTCTACAATGCCAAAGAAAAGCTTCATTTATATATAAAAATTTTCTTTTATTTGTATGCTGTATATTGAAAACTGTGTGTTGGTTTAGGACGTAAATACAGTTATTTAGTATACCACACCCAATCAACTGTTGAATCATGTTAATGTTCATAACATTATTTTGCAACACAAAATGATATCCTTCATTGTCTAACAAAGAAACGGATATTAAATTACACAGCATACTAGGTACGTAAAAACAAGAGTTCAAAACCAAAATACATCCCGAAGGCAACCCCAGATGATACTCTCCTACAGATATAGCATGTACATTGGAACCATTTCCAACCGGAAGAGTATGGTTACCCGTCTTCAAAACTCTATTGTTTCTCAATCCCTGCATACAATTGCAGATGTGAGAACCTGAACCGGTATCTAATACCCAAGATGCAGAGTTTATAGAAAAACAGTTTTCAGTTACAAACACACCTGAAGCGGAAGCATCAGTATGCTTCTTTTTCTTGAGATCAGCAAGATACAGAGCATAATTGCGTTTCCAGTTTCCCGACTTGTGGCAGTAAAAACATTCTCCTTTTCCACTTCCCGCGGCCCCGGATTTGTCCTTCCCCTTTGCATTTTCAACTCCACCTCTCTATTTGGTGGGTTTCTTCTTCTTATTTCCCTTGGCCTTGGCTTTTGGGACGGAAGAGGAAGATGGCCCAGCAAGCAGAGCGGGTGTTTTCGCTATCTTAAATGTGCTCTCTGCACTTCTCAACATATTGAGAAGTTCAGGAAGTTATTTCTCCAAATCATTCATATTAAAGTTTACTATGAATGGAGCAAAGCCAGGGGGAGAGACTGTAGAACAATATCAGTATATTGCTTGTTATCCATGGTCCATCCTAGGTCCTCAAGTTCTTCTATAAGACCAATCATCTTCAAGACATGTTCACCTACTGATGTGTCAGGAGTCATCCGCATCTGAAACAACTTTCGAGATGCCTCGTATCGTAAAATCCGAGATTGCTCTGCATACAACTCCTTTGTATCAAGAAAGATGGATTGTACATCCATCTTCTCATGCTGCATCTGATGTATAATATCCCTAGAAGCAAGCGCGAGGCACTTGGCCGTGTCACAATCAATATCCCATGTTTTTCGGATCTCTTTATCTGAAACAGATGATTCAGGACCTGGAACGGGTGGGGCTTTGGCAGGGAGGACATATGATACTTTATCATATGTGAGTGCAATGTTCAGGTTCTTCAGCCATTCTTTATAATTCGGTCCTGTCGGTTTGTTTTTCTCTAAAAGAAGGTTAAGTCCCGTCATCGGTATCTGCCATTAGGAGAGAGAAAAGAAAACACTCAGCGAAATGCTCTTCCAAAGATTTAGATTGGTTATTATCTTATCTAATCAATATCTCCCACTGCTTTTATAAAATTTTCTTTCAAAACATCAAAAAGAAA
This sequence comes from Agapanthus africanus, assembly GCA_030015575.1. NCBI lineage: Eukaryota > Viridiplantae > Streptophyta > Magnoliopsida > Asparagales > Amaryllidaceae > Agapanthus > Agapanthus africanus. The sequence continues at coordinate 213,791,670 of JASDDO010000016.1, forward strand.
ACTAGCCAGGATTAATTACATTCTACAGTTTCGCTAACCGGTCTGCCAGGCCAGTGTCGGTACTTTGAGGGAGGTTCCCCGTGCTTTCGCACAGACCTAATTAAAATAAACCTCGTTTTCCCTGAGGTCTAACCCCGTTGACACCTTTCTAGACACCTACTGGATTAGCTAATTGTAAAGTGAAAAACTCTCCTGGGAGTAACTCTTACTCACAGTGGGATCGGGACCCAACTCTCTTATAGAACGTATGCAATCTCATTGCAAATTTCAACTCATGAAACTCCCGATATGGTTTTTACCCCAAGCTGCTTATCACCTTGGATATGGTCAACATATCATAAGCACTAGTCAAGTTCTACCCGTCATTTCGTGATTAACTAGACCCACCCATATGACCCTTGACTATGATCAACATAATCACATGAATGTCCTAACTTATCGCATCATATGCTTTGTAGTAAGACATCACTCAGCTACCGTACACTACGCCTTGACTATAATCAACATACGTAGCACGAATACTAAGTACTCTGCTTCCTAAAATGACGGAGGGTTGCGGATGGTTTTTATGAAAACCTTTAACACTTTGAACTTGATCTCGTTGTAGAATCAAAAATAGTTTAGAAAAGGTGTGGCTTAAGCTCCGCATCTTTTGAAACTTGCTTTTTCATGAAAAGGCCGAGTGGGTTTCAAATCCGATTCTACAACATCTTTAGGTTTCTTTTTCATTACGTTAATCTTATTAATGTAGTCCAATCATTTATGTTCCTAAGCCATCACAGAAAAGAAACGAAAATAGAACGTACACTTATGCCATCCGCATTCGCCACAGTGTCCCGTTATGTACCGTTAGGTTACATAACTAGCGGCATATCGGGGCGGGACTAGCGCGGGTGTAAAACAAAAGCAACGTTTATTATATATCATATATATAATAATAATCCATTCGTCTCAGATATTAAGTAATCAGATCACAGAATAACAACAGCAAAAGCACATATGAAAATATAGGATATTTAGGTGGTCCATATTTTGTATTTAGCCAACAATAGAAAATACGGATTCCACGGTCGCGATGAATAACCAATCCTACATCCCTAGAACTTTACGAGAGCGGAAAGTGACCTTACCAATTCTAGAGTTTAGGAGACCCGGTCTCGACTCCTCGAGATGGCCTTCCACTGAACCCTAGAACCCGGTCACTTGTGCTCCCATCCTTGGGTCTGTCCTAATGCGAAAAAGTAAATAGTATATAATAATGGTGACAACATCCTCAACCCGGAAGTGCTCTAAATAAAAGAATATTACATACAATTAATTTTACATGAATGAAAATAAAAACTCTCATCTCACATAAAACCCCCGGCTATTCCATCACGACGATCCTGCACATCATATCTCAGCAACATATAATATCACATATCATCAAAGTAAGTAAGTATGCATACCCCAATTGTCGTTGAAGTATATAAACGAAACTGGCGATACACCACATACTACACTTACGGTCACAGAAAAGAAAATGAAAAACTACAACAATTGGAATCAACACTGCTTTTAGACATCATAAACCCGAAATATCACATATTCAGGATTTCATGCCTAACGATGCAAATCTTACATTTGGGTCTCAACTATGAAAACACCTTTTCAAAAGAAGTCGGGTAATACAACAAGATTCCCGATTCTACCGAGGCCAAAATATTAGATTTACATGCAACTAATTACTTTTCACAAAACTAATTAGTGTAGATTCCATTTTTTGTATCACATTCACGAATACTAGGCGATGTTAAACCATTCGATTGATTAATCGATTACCCAGAAATTCATAAAGAATCTCAACACTTGAGCAGTATTAAAAATGCCCAGAAACATGCCCTGGTACCTATGGGCCAACCGAAGAAGGGTCGACCCGTACCTCACAAATGGCGCCGCGGAACCGCCGCTAAAAACGTGTTTTAGCCGCGGTTCCGCAGTCATTTAATCGAGTTAGGGTATCGTTCTTCTAGAGGGCCCATAGAATTACCTGCACTATTTTTGAATATTTTTAATGTGAAAAATTCCATCAATTTGAAAATTTTCCAGAGAACATTTTCTCGGAGCAATAGATGTTTGTTCGGAGTTTTTAACGTCGTCTACGTTACTCTAAAGCTCTAGCTAGTCTTTGCTACCACTGTTGGGTTTCCTCAGCACCTTATCTAGGGTTTGGAAGCATCATACATGCCACAATAAAATTTTAATGAGGTGCTAAGTAAACTAACCTAGGAATCGAACAAGATATTTAGGGTAACAACTAATAATACAACATACTATAAAGAATCTATCACCAAGTGAAGAGAATACAACCTTTGTAGACCTCTTCTCTTGACTCCTTGGATCCTTGAAAGTTTAAACCGGCTCGCTAGAGACCTTCCAAGTCCACGATGATCCACCCGAAGTCTCTTTGCTCAAAGCTCCTTGCTTCACTTGATCAAGAATGAAGATGAAGCAAACACTTTACACTAATGGGTTAGAGTAGTGTAGAATGGTGATGTGGTTTGTTTTCTCACTTCAAAACCCTTTCTTTTTATCTCACTCACTCACTAGAAATCTCAAGAGAGCAAGAGAGAGGAGGAAGAAGAAGATGGCAAGCTTGAGCTCAAAGTTGTGATAATGATAAATGAAATGAGAAAAAAGAAAATACAAATAATTTCAAACTTTCACTTAACCATGGGTTAATAAATATCTAGATATTTATTTTGGAGTCAAAGCAACTAAGGAAAATAAACTCAAGGTCAAAGTAAGGGTTAAGTGAAGGAAGCGTGTAGAATTATCAACCATGAGTGAATTTTCTTTTTCTTTAAGTCTGAAATATATATATACATAATATATTCCCATGTGAGTCTTGCATAGCCATCTTATATGTATCATCAAACATGACACCATGTATGTATGTATGTGTGCATTCACATAATCATGTGCATGAACAAAAATCTATGCATACATGCATGCATACATCAAAGTAGAAAAAGGTTTAATAAAAGTGAGCTATAAAGACAGTGTTAAATCAACACTTTCTTTAACAAACCGGTAATATCACATACGACCCGACCAATAGAAAAACGCTCGAATAATATATGGTACCACATACACGCATTTAATCGGGTCCCCGCGCATATCTCATATGCACACCAAATTGTTTCGCCTGAGCTAGGAAACTTCTGTGTTGGACTCTAAGAATCGTCAATACGCCGGCAGTAGGTGATGATCACATCAAACACCAACAAGTCTCAAGCGTTCAGCTAAACGTAACGGCCAACCGGATATTGAGCGATCAGAAAAAAAACAAGCGAAGCTGTCAGAAACCCCCGTCGAGCTAACTGGCAACACATACCGTACAGTCTGATCTCTTCGTCAGATATGCTACATATCGAGTCTACGGATGGTATCGTCGACCCTAATAACTCAATCAGTCATGCCCGTGTATGGCTCATAACAGATCGAGGAACTACTGATAACACTTATAAATAAATCTCAGCAGCCCTGGCCAGGGACTTCCTGTTATAGCCAATCGAGCATAGCGCAACTTTAACCCCCAATACTGGAAGAGAAGAAACCACTCCTATCGCTCATTGCCTCTATGTGCCTCGGGACTGTACCCAAAATCAACCTGTTTGCATGACTCAGTGGAGCCATGGTATGGTGGAGATCAAAGTACAGTAGGAGGACACACAAGACTCTATGACGATCTCGGGTCTACAGACTAACCTGTATCAGTTTCACCTGAGAACTGCTATCCGACGATATATATAATACCACATAGGAGTTCTCAGCGAGTCAGTTCAGTATACCCAGTCTCCACTGAGCACCCGTATACAATCTTTGGTGTCATTACACAAGATGGATATGGGATCATCCATCGCCCATCATATGAGACAAGAATGGTATACGCTAGTCTACTCTGGAATATAGATGCCCCGTCTCGATACACCCACGACTAGGAACAGTTCAACGATATGTTCATAAACTACACGTGCCCAACTAGTATGATCTGCATCACATCCCAGTAGTCAAGCAAATATCCTAAGTGCTTTATCAACATGTACCAAATGAGTAAAATGCATGATCAAATGAACATGTTAATATAAAGTAAACCAGATAGCATATTATCATGTCGAGCAAGAAAGTCATCTGTATGTATATATATATGTGTGTGTGTGTGTGTGTATCCAAGCATCCACTATACATATAATAGCCTTCAGGGCATACATATATCCAACATATATGTGGATGCGTTGGTACACACACACACACACACACACACACACACACACATATATATATATACTATATGTATACACGGATGATGAGGATAGTATATGATACTTGGTTATGAGTCGATGTGATCGGGCATGATGCCGTGAGATCGGTGATGTGATTTGGGTCGTGTTATGAGATACGACATGATATTATAGTGGATCGATGGGCGATGTGTTTTCATACACACGCAGATATATGTTGGTGGTATCGGAATGTACTATACTTTAGATCAGTACCCCTAGTTCATGATATTATGATGATGATACCATATGGATATTGAGGTATATGCGATAGTTCACCCGTACCCCGATTTTGGGATGCCGTACTATGGATTTACCGTACGAGATATAATTATGATAATAGATCCACACTCTTGACTCAAGGATGTCGCATTATATGTTTTATCGTACGTGACGCTATTCAGGCGGGATCACCGACTACTTGATATATCGACTCGGACTTAGGTGGATTTCCTTACCCTTTCGTTTTGTCTCTTAGCTTCGTCCTGTAGTTTACTTTGTATATGTTAGACTGGGCTCGAGTCATACTTATTTTCAAAACTAACGAATCGTGAGTATTTTAAAGATAGGCCGTGGAATACTACGGATTCTTTCAAAGGATGTACCTTTTCTTAAAAACACCGTAGCCCCTATTTCTAAAAACCATGATTCGTGCTATTTCAAATGTCAACACTGTATGACTCGTATATAAAAAAATTTCTTCTTCATTGTTGCGATTACTATTCATTCTCCATTTAATTCATGTTGTCCTCATCGCATTGCATGCTTATACCTGCGTTTTCTTTAGTCATTATGGACCTTATTGTCAGGACACCAACACCTTTACCAATGATGCGTATGCTCCACGTACACTTGCTTGCCGGATCACACACACCATCATCGGTAATTTCCATGTCACTGTAAGTCCACGGTAGCGCCCCGGCCGTCTAACAAACACCAATATGCGGAACAAAACTTTTACGACTGGTGCTATCGCGTACTATAACCCGGATATGCCATTAAAGCTAAACTAAGATATTGTAAAGAGGGTAGAATTGTTATACCGAACGATCCGAGTCCTTCGGTCTTTAACCATCATTCCATGCTTTGTTGCGGCGGCTTCGATCTTCTGAAACTCCAGTCTCGTCGTCCAGGTGGCACCACATCGACGGATCTTTAAACGGGCTCCCGCCTCTGAACCGAGGCAACTCGGTCGTCAAGTTTGCCAAAAGAGACGACCAAGGTGTTGTAGAGAATGAGTAGAACACTTTGTCTCGTTACGTACAAGGCTATGGACGAACGGTTAATGAAGTTGCCATTTGGAATTGGGTGAATGGAAATTGAACTATGAAATTTCCATACACTAAACTATCATAATCTTTTCAAAGGAAATCAAATGAACAACCCATGAACCTCCACAAATGTGGCCGGCCACTTATAAAGAAGAGGGAGAGTGAGTGTAGGAGAGGGGAGGTGACCATAAGCAATACTTATCATGAAGAAAGAATGAGTCACAAATTACACCTAGTATGAACTCATTAAATGAACCAATTAGTGCTTAATGAGTCATGAAAACCTAGTCACCAAATAATCAATGCAAAAGAATGAGTCACTAATCTTGAAGCTTCAACACACAATGACTCACCCTCAAGACGAAAAGATAAATCCGCATTTAACCGAATGTTAAATACGGGTGATAGAAAACAGGAAACTGGCAACTTCCAAAAGTGATCCTGAAATGAATTTCAGGATAACCACATAACAGTATAAACATACCCGCATTTGTATTATGACCGAATACAAATGCAACCGAGACAAAGATATTATATCTACACAATATAATACTGGGATCCGGCTTAAACAAAAGCCTACCTGTATTATCTGCCCGAAAAATGACACGTGCGAAAACGCACGTGCATTTTCCGAAGCCTGCCATAAATCCATACGGCATCTACAACGTTTCGCCCGAACTTGGGAAAGTGTCTGTGGGGGACTCTAATAACTCATCAATACACTGGCACTGGGTATAACCACTTGTTAGTGTATATGCCCTAGAGGCCATTACTGTATCATACTAGTTTGTATATTACTTAATGGAAGCTTGGGATATTCACAGTTGTATATACAATCTTGCTCGAAATGGTAGTATGCTACTTGGTTTGTCTCTGCTTTAATATGTGCATGTGTTTCTTTTAGCATATTGCAGGTATACATATTAGTAGAGCCCCTAGGATCTGTGCTTGATTACCAGCATTGCGATGGCGCTCCCACTCGTGGGAGCTGGGTAATCTATAAGCACATCCTTATACAGGTCCCTGGTCGTTGGACTATCGAGACTGGGCATCGATACTCCGGAGTAGACCAGCGTATGCGCTTCTCATCCCAGTGTGGGAGACGGTCTGTCCCACAGCCGTTAGTACGTCGTACTTAGGATAGTATGCGGGTGCTCGTTAGGTTACGAGTACACTGGACAGGACTCGTCGGGAACTGTTGGTTGGTAATATACCTATCGTCAGTTATCAGTTCCCAGGTGACATGAGTACAGCTTAGTCCGCTGACTTGACACTGTCACTTCGCCTCGAGTGTGTTCCCACTGCACTTTGATTGCTACCCTACCACGGCTCAGAGGAGTCGTGCAAACAGGTAGTTTTTGGGTGCAGTCCCGAAGCACTTGGAGGCAGTGACGGTTAGACAGGATTCGTCTCTCCCGGTATTGGGGGTTGACATCGCGCTGTGTCCAGGAGAGCCATTACACGAGTAGTCCCTGGCCAGGGCAAGCGAGATATACTGGTAGGCTTCCAGTGTTATCTCAGGGTGTTCTGGGCTTCACTCCGACACGACTTGTACCGCTATTAGGGGACTGACGTTCACCGCCCCCCTAGGCCCGCCATGCGATGTATCAGACGAACAGACCGGACTGTACGGAGATTGTCACATACAGGCTCAGTAGGAGTGCAGATAGGGTTCACCTCGTCAGTCTTCTTATCGACATCTACCTGGGGACCGTTACGTACAGCTAGTGCCGCTTGCGGTCTGTGGTTAAACCCACTGCCAGCGTAGTGTCGAGTCTTTAGAGTCCCACACAGAGAGCTATTCGCCTTTAGGCAAAACGAGTAGAGGTCGCATGGTTTTGCGACAGGGTTCGTTCGCATCCGCGCACTTGTGCACGGTTGCTGTCCGGACAGTTTATACTAGCGGGCTTTGGTTTAAGCCAGATCCTAGTATATGATTTGAGATTGGTTTTTCTCATTGTGTTCGTGTTCCTCGGATCACGAATGCGGGTGCGTATGCACGGTTGCTTGAGATTGAGGGAGAGGACCTAGTTTAGGGTTAATGACTATTGTCATTTTATTAACCCTATTGATTTTGTGTGGATTATAGTTAATTGATAATTAGCTTAATAAATTGTGCATGGTTGTTGTTGACACTTTGACTTCGTTGACTTGTTGACCTTGTTGACTACTTGACCATCATCATTTGTTTTGGAAGATGCTCTTTGATCTTTGCAAAATTGAAATGATAATGGTCATGTCATGATTTATCATGACAATTTTCAAGCTAATTATCTAATTAAAATTATCCACACTTATTAGTGAGAATGGCTCACTAATTCTTCATTCTATCATATCTTTTCTCTCTCTTGCTCATCCTCTCCCTCAAGCTCTCTCCCTCTCATGTGTTGAGAAACAAAAGCTTGAGAAAAACCTTTACTTGATCTTCTCTACTCACTTCTAGGGTTCAAGTCTTAGCATTTCTTGCACTCTAGTTACTCCTAGCTTGGAGTTGAAGCCAAAGGTCGAGGCTTTCGGGTGGATCGTTCTTTGACGGAAGGAGACAAGCAAGGTGAGGCCTTTCTACCATTCCGACGAGCAAGGAGAGAAGGACTAAAGACCAAAGGTATAACCTTTCCATCACTTAGCTACTTTGTAGTTAGGGTTAGCTAGTTTTAGTTTAGCAAAGATCCTCACAAGCTTGGTCCATGTTGCCTAAGTCATTAAAAATCCGTTTTTTATTATGTTTTCCGCCTCCCCGCAAGTACCGGGGTGGGCAACGTGGACTTACAGTGGTATCAGAGCCTAACTAAACTCAAACTAGCTAGGTAGTGAAGTGTAACGAAGTTTCGAAACCGAAAAATCCAAAAACCGAACTTTGAAAAACCCTAGTTTCTGTTGAATTTTTTTCTGCTCAAAATAGAAAACTTTATATTTGTAAATTCATCTCAGGGTTTTTTAAAAACACCCATGAAAAACGAGACAGAGAATCATCCAAACCGCCGCGCTTCCGCCGCACGAGGTAGGCTCGTGCCGCGGAAGCGCCGCGGTTTGATGTCTTCTCTGCATCGTTTTTCGTGCAGTGTCTTACTGTGTTGATTTTGGGATTTTTAGGATATATATTATATGCCCAGATTTTCCAGAACTAAAATTTGCTTTTGTGGGCCTATAAATCCGTATTTTTCGGAACTTCACTACGCTTTAACTACATCGGTTATATCTGTAATGCTTGCATGTATTGAACGTCGGCTAATCGCTATAAGACGATTAGTCGGGGTTATACATGATCTGTGATTGCTATTGGTTTGTGGATATGAATGGATTGGATTGTCGCGGGTGAATGGCCGGGGTGGATGTGAGATGAGCGTTGTTTTTCTTTCATTCATTTGTAACATGTAAATTGATGTAATAATATTCTTTGTATGGCCGCACAACCGGGTCGGGGTTGTTGCCGTCATTGTATAATTCTTTTTACTGTTTTTGCTCCTAGGATAGACCCATGGAGGGGGTGCACAAACTACCGGGTACTCGAAGTGCCGAGTGGCCTACTCACGGTGGTGAGGGAGGTTGCTTCGCTTCGGGTGCTTGGCGGGTAGTTTGCCGCACCCGTAGGGGTCTTGGGTGGGGTATTGGCTATTCACCGCGACCGTGTAATCCGCTTTGCGTTGCAGGCTCGAACGCATTGCGGATTCCTAGTATATCCAATGTATTCATCTGTGATCTGTAATGTCTATCATTGCTGTATATATATATATATAAATAACTATTTAGGCGTTGCTTATGTTTTACAGCCGCGCTAGCCCAGCCCCCGCTCTGTCGTTAGTTAAGTAACCTAACGGGTGATGACGGGGCCCCGTGGCGAATGCGAATGGCATAAGCGTACGTCATATTTTGGTTGTTTTCTGCAATGGTAGGATTAATTGATGGGACGCATTAAAAGAACTAATGCAAGAAATAAACCAAGTAAAAGTCGATTGGAACACTTTGAAAACCACTCGGTTCTTTTCAAAACTGAACTTTTAAACGCGGAGCTTGAACCACTCCTTTTAAAAGCTATCTCGTTCCATCGATTATATCAAGTTCACTACGTTCACGGTTTCGCCAAAACCATCCGTAGCCCTCCATCATTTCGGTTAAATATTCGGTAGTATTCAAGCTATGTATTTTGACCTCACGCCAAGGCATAGTGATTGGTAGCTGCCGGATATTTATCCGTTGCATAGATAGAATGCGTTGATTTGAGACAGTCGTACTGCCATTTTGGCCTACGTCAAGGGTAGGTACGGGTGGGTTCAAATTAACCAGGATAATGATGGGAAGAACTTGACATGTGACTTATGACATTTTGACCTCACGCCAAGGTCATAAGAGCATGGGGCAAAAATCCACATCGGGAGTTTCATAAGCACTGAAACTTGCTAGCGTTGCATACCATTTGGAGTGTGATGATTCTGGTAGGATTCCTTCGGTTTTATCACACGATGATATTTGGATCCCGATCCTACTGTGAGTATATGCTACTCCTCGGGAAAACTCTCACTTAACGATCAATGCTATAAACCTAGTAGGTGCCTAGAATGGTGTTAGCGGGGTTACGCCCACAGGGAAAAGAGGTTACTTAATTAAGGAACTTCGCGAAAGCGTTGGAAAACCTCCCTCGAAGTACCGACACTGGCCTGGCTGAACGGTTAAGCAAGTATTGTACGGTGAGAATGATCCCGGCTAGTCCTTTTCTTTATGGTTTGAGAAGGGATTCGAGAAACAGTGGGAGCCATCCAGTTTAGACAAACTAAAAACCACTCTAAACTTGCAAGAGCATCATGCTAAAGTGTTTCTTTTCTCTCTCCTAATTGCAGCGACCATTCAACATGACCGGACTTAAGTTACTGTTAGATAAAAATAAATTGACAGGGCCAAACTACAAAGATTGGCTCAGGAATGTCAAGATTGCAATCACCTATGACAAGCTGGGGTATCTTCTTACCACCAAAGCTCCCCCTGTCCCTGGTCCAACTTCCAGTATCGCGGATAAAGAAATCCGCAAGACTTGGGAGATTGATAGCGCGAAGGCCAAGTGCCTCCTGCTTGCCTCGATGGACAACGAACATCAGAGGAGGCATGAGAATATGGACATGGAATCCATATTGCTCCATACAAAAGAACTGTATGGAGAGCAATCACGTATCGCGAGATACGAAGCTTCGAAAAAGTTATTTTCGACAAGAATGGCCATCGGATCATCAGTAGCCGAGCATGTGCTAAAGATGATCGGCTACATTGAGGAGCTCGCTGACCTAGGGATCACATTGGAGAGTGAGCTATATACGGATATAGTTCTCCAGTCCCTTCCTTCCACTTACGCCCAGTTCATACTGAACTTCAACCTACAAGAAAAAGAGGTTGAACTTTCAGAGCTCCTCAACATGCTGAGGAGCGCAGAGGGCACCCTACAGAAAGGTAGGGAAACATCCACTTTGTTTGTAGGAGGATCATCTTCTTCTAGGTCCAAGGCGAAAGCCAAGGGAAAGAAGAAGAAAGCCCCCGCCAAACCAAGGGGCGGTGTTGGTAAAGTGGATACGAAGGGAAAAGGTAAAGCAACAAAGGTAGCGGGGAAGCTTGTGGATAAGGAGGAATGCTTCTTTTGTCATAAGAAAGGACACTGGAAGAGTGATTGCAGGGCCTGGAAGGCCAGAACACAGGAATTGAAGCAGGTTGCAGCTTCAGCTTCAGGTGTGTATGTTATTGAAAACTGTCTATCAATAAACTCTGCATCCTGGGTATTGGATACCGGATCAGGATCTCATATCTGTAATTCTTTGCAGGCGTTGAGAAAGCGTAGAGTTTTGAAGGCAGGTGACATGACCCTCAGAGTTGCGAACGGTGCTAGCATGGATGCAGAGGCCGTGGGGGACTATCACCTGGGATTATCTGATGGACACTTTTTGGTTTTGCGTAGTTGTTATTATGTACCAAATGCAACCTGTAATATCATATCTGTATCTTTATTATCTAAAGAAGGTTATGAATTTGCATTTGTAAGTAATGTAGTGAACATTCACCTTAATCAAGTTTTGATTGGGTCAGGTACATTAAACAACGGTATTTACGTTTTAAACCAACCGCAGGTTTTCATTATCCAGAATACACACAAAAGAAAGTCTCCAGAAATTAATAAAACTTTCTTATGGCATTGTAGACTGGGTCACATCAATGAGAGAAGATTGACTAAGTTACATACTGAAGGATATTTGGATCCGTTCGAATATCAATCGTATGCAACTTGTCAATCCTGTCTCAAAGGAAAGATGACAAAGGCTCCGTTTTCTGGACACGGAGAAAGAGCGAGCGAGCTCTTGGGACTCGTACACAGCGACGTGTGCGGTCCAATGTCTACACATGCGCGAAGCGGTTTTTCTTACTTCATTACTTTTACGGATGATTTCTCAAGATTCGGACACATCTTCTTAATGAAGCATAAATCCGAAGCTTTTGATAAGTTCCAGGAATATAAGAATGAAGTAGAAAACCAGACCGGCAAAAGTATCAAGATCCTAAGATCGGATCGAGGAGGAGAATACTTAAGTGCCGAATTCCTGAATTACTTAAAAGAGAATGGAATTCTCTCTCATCTTACTCCTCCATACACTCCGCAACATAACGGTGTATCGGAGAGACGGAACCGGACCCTATTGGATATGGTACGGTCCATGATGAGTAACGCTGAGTTACCGCGATCGTTCTGGGGATATGCACTAGAAACAGCTGCATATCTTTTGAACCGTGTTCCCACTAAGACTGTGCCCACCACACCATATGAGTTATGGAGTGGGAAGAAACCCTATCTTCAATACTTAAAGATTTGGGGATGTCCAGCTTATGTCAAAAAGCAGCATACGGACAAGCTCGAGGCACGCTCAGTACTGTGCAAGTTTGTGGGATACCCAAAGAACTCCAGGGGGTATCTTTTCTATTACGCAGAGGAACAAAAAGTCCTTGTTTCTCGTAATGCCCATTTTCTGGAACATCAGTTTTTAGAAAAAGAATTAAGTGGGAGCGCGATAGAACTGGAAGAAATTCCAGAACCGCAAGCTATTACTGAAAGCTTAGTAGAACCAGAGGGTTCAAAAGAACAGGACATTCCTATGCCACTCCGCAGAAGTAGTAGGCAGTCTCATCCGCCCGAGAGGTACTACGGTTTTCTCATTGACGGGGATAGAGAAGATTGCATCCTGGATTGTGATGAGCCTACTAGCTTCCAGCAAGCCATTCAGAGCGTCGACTCGGTAAAATGGCTGGATGCAATGTGGACCGAGATGGAGTCCATGTACACCAACAAAGTATGGACGTTGGACATTGCTCCAGACGGGGTAAAACCCGTAGGATGCAAGTGGATCTTCAAAAGGAAGATTGGTGTAGATGGACAGGTTGAGACCTATAAAGCTAGACTGGTAGCAAAGGGTTTTCGTCAGCGACCTGGTTTGGACTATGACGAAACCTTTTCTCCAGTAGCTATGCTGAAATCCATTCGGATCCTTCTTGCCATCGCTGCTTTCCACGATTATGAGATCTGGCAGATGGACGTAAAGACAGCTTTTCTAAATGGTCATTTAGAGGAGTGTGTCTATATGGATCAGCCAGAGGGTTTCATTCAGGGTGGGAGCAGCGGAAAGGTGTGCAAGTTGCTCAAGTCCATTTATGGACTCAAGCAGGCATCGCGGAGTTGGAACATCTGTTTTGATGAGACGGTCAAAGAATTTGGCTTTATCAAAAATCCGGATGAACCGTGTATCTATTGTAGATTTGTAGCGAGAACTGTAGTATTCCTCGTTTTATACGTGGATGACATTCTCTTAATAGGAAATGACATTCCTATGCTACAATCTGTCAAGGGGTTCTTGTCACACAGGTTCTCCATGAAAGACCTGGGTGATGCCTCATACATTCTGGGTATCCGGATCTACCGTGACAGATCCAAGGGGATATTGGGACTTTCTCAGTCCAGGTACATCGACACCATACTGAAGAGATTCAGTATGGAAGATTCCAAGCGCGGTAATCTACCGGCTTGTCACGGGATCACCCTCTCCAAAGAGATGTCTCCCAAGACTGATTTGGAGAGGGATCGCATGTCTATTATACCCTACGCTTCTGCGGTAGGCTCTATAATGTATGCGATGTTGTGTACCAGACCGGATGTGGCTTATGCACTGAGTGTGGTAAGCAGGTATCAGTCAAACCCTGGGGAGAAACATTGGATAGCAGTAAAGAACATTCTCAAGTACCTGAGAAGGACTAAGGAGATGTTCTTGGTGTATGGCGGAAAAGACCTGCAGATTGAGGCCTTTGCTGACTCCAGCTTCCAGAGTGACAAGGATGATTCCAAGTCCATGTCGGGTTTTGTCTTTACCCTCAATGGAGGGGCGGTGTGTTGGAAGAGCTCCAAACAGGAAACCGTTGCTGACTCGACTATGGAAGCGGAATACATCGCTGCATCTGATGCCGCAAAAGAAGCTGTCTGGATGAGGAAGTTCTTGAAAGAACTTCAGGTGGTTCCGTCCATTGTTGACCTAATACCCCTGTATTGCGACAACAACGGGGCTATAGCTTTAGCGAAGGAACCCAGGTCCCATCAGAAATCCAGACACATCTTAAGGCGGTATCACCTGATCAGGGAGATTGTGGATCGCCAGGAGATCGAGGTCCGGAGAGTTGCATCAGAAGATAACACAGCAGATCCATTCACCAAGGCCTTGCCCCAGACTCAGTTCGAGCGGCTGATCGAGATGATAGGTCTTCGATACGCCAGTACATGGCCTTAGTGCAAGTGGGAGATTGTTAGTGTATATGCCCTAGAGGCCATTACTGTATCATACTAGTTTGTATATTACTTAATGGAAGCTTGGGATATTCACAGTTGTATATACAATCTTGCTCGAAATGGTAGTATGCTACTTGGTTTGTCTCTGCTTTAATATGTGCATGTGTTTCTTTTAGCATATTGCAGGTATACATATTAGTAGAGCCCCTAGGATCTGTGCTTGATTACCAGCGTTGCGATGGCGCTCGCACTCGTGGGAGCTGGGTAATCTATAAGCACATCCTTATACAGGTCCCTGGTCGTTGGACTATCGAGACTGGGCATCGATACTCCGGAGTAGACCAGCGTATGCGCTTCTCATCCCAATGTGGGAGACGGTCTGTCCCACAGCCGTTAGTACGTCGTACTTGGGATAGTATGCGGGTGCTCGTTAGGTTACGAGTACACTGGACAGGACTCGTCGGGAACTGTTGGTTGGTAATATACCTATCGTCAGTTATCAGTTCCCAGGTGACATGAGTACAGCTTAGTCCGCTGACTTGACACTGTCACTTCGCCTCGAGTGTGTTCCCACTGCACTTTGATTGCTACCCTACCACGGCTCAGAGGAGTCGTGCAAACAGGTAGTTTTTGGGTGCAGTCCCGAAGCACTTGGAGGCAGTGACGGTTAGACAGGATTCGTCTCTCCCGGTATTGGGGGTTGACATCGCGCTGTGTCCAGGAGAGCCATTACACGAGTAGTCCCTGGCCAGGGCAAGCGAGATATACTGGTAGGCTTCCAGTGTTATCTCAGGGTGTTCTGGGCTTCACTCCGACACGACTTGTACCGCTATTAGGGGACTGACGTTCACCGCCCCCCTAGGCCCGCCATGCGATGTATCAGACGAACAGACCGGACTGTACGGAGATTGTCACATACAGGCTCAGTAGGAGTGCAGATGGGGTTCACCTCGTCAGTCTTCTTATCGACATCTACCTGGGGACCGTTACGTACAGCTAGTGCCGCTTGCGGTCTGTGGTTAAACCCACTGCCAGCGTAGTGTCGAGTCTTTAGAGTCCCACACAGAGAGCTATTCGCCTTTAGGCAAAACGAGTAGAGGTCGCATGGTTTTGCGACAGGGTTCGTTCGCATCCGCGCACTTGTGCACGGTTGCTGTCCGGACAGTTTATACTAGCGGGCTTTGGTTTAAGCCAGATCCTAGTATATGATTTGAGATTGGTTTTTCTCATTGTGTTCGTGTTCCTCGGATCACGAATGCGGGTGCGTATGCACGGTTGCTTGAGATTGAGGGAGAGGACCTAGTTTAGGGTTAATGACTATTGTCATTTTATTAACCCTATTGATTTTGTGTGGATTATAGTTAATTGATAATTAGCTTAATAAATTGTGCATGGTTGTTGTTGACACTTTGACTTCGTTGACTTGTTGACCTTGTTGACTACTTGACCATCATCATTTGTTTTGGAAGATGCTCTTTGATCTTTGCAAAATTGAAATGATAATGGTCATGTCATGATTTATCATGACAATTTTCAAGCTAATTATCTAATTAAAATTATCCACACTTATTAGTGTGAATGGCTCACTAATTCTTCATTCTATCATATCTTTTCTCTCTCTTGCTCATCCTCTCCCTCAAGCTCTCTCCCTCTCATGTGTTGAGAAACAAAAGCTTGAGAAAAACCTTTACTTGATCTTCTCTACTCACTTCTAGGGTTCAAGTCTTAGCATTTCTTGCACTCTAGTTACTCCTAGCTTGGAGTTGAAGCCAAAGGTCGAGGCTTTCGGGTGGATCGTTCTTTGACGGAAGGAGACAAGCAAGGTGAGGCCTTTCTACCATTCCGACGAGCAAGGAGAGAAGGACTAAAGACCAAAGGTATAACCTTTCCATCACTTAGCTACTTTGTAGTTAGGGTTAGCTAGTTTTAGTTTAGCAAAGATCCTCACAAGCTTGGTCCATGTTGCCTAAGTCATTAAAAATCCGTTTTTTATTATGTTTTCCGCCTCCCCGTAAGTACCGGGGTGGGCAACGTGGACTTACACCACTAGCACGTCAGAGGTACAAGCTGTACGCAACGGTTTGCCTATGTATTGATTGGTAGGGAAGCTGATGAGCGAACTCATCTATAAACCCTACTGAGCCTGACAGTGACAATACCTGTACAGTCCGGTCCATTCGTCTATGAGTATCGCATATTAGGCCTAGGAGGCTGGTAAACGTCAGACCCCCAATAGCTGCATAAGTCGTGTCAGAGAGCAGCCCAGAACACCCTGAGATACTACTGGAATACTTTCCAGTAAATCTCGATTACCCTGGCCAGGGATTTCGTGTAATGGCTCTCCTAAACACAGCGCGATCTCACCCCCAATACCGGGAGAGACGAATCCCCGACGATCTGCTCACTGCCTCCATGTGGCTCGGGACTGTACCGAAAATATACCTGTTTGCACAACTCCTTTGACCCGTGGTAGGGTATAAATCAAAGCACAGTGGGAACTCACACGAGACAAATGTCGACCTCAGGTCGATGAACTAACCTGTACACATGTCACCAGGGAACTGCTATCTGACGATATGTATAATACCAACTAGCATGTTCCCGGCGAGTCCTGTCCGGTGTACTCATAACCCAATGAGCATCTGTATACATCTTAGGTGATCCAACTGACACCAGTGGCTTGTGAGACCGGCCACCGCCCCTCGTCGGGGTCTCGAATGTATACACTAGTCTACTCCGGAGTATCGATGCCCTGTCTCGAATCTCCCATGACTAGGGACACTTTAAGGATGTGCTTATAGACCCTAGCTCCCACATATATGATCGCCATAATACTGCTGGTAGTCAAGCAAGAATCCTATGGGCTCTATCAACATATACATGATGATAAAGACAAACCAGATAGCATACTATCATCTTGAATAAGACTTTTCTAGCGGTATAGGTCCCCCCTCAATCATTGCAATCACGTACCTGCGATCCAATAATTGACTTAGAAGGCACTATATCCAACAATCTCCCACTTGCACTTAAGGCTAATTATTGCGATGTCGCGTACTCACAGCTCGTGTGATACCGAGCATACAACTCCTCTACTAATCAGTTTCACAAAGCTCGTTTGCAAAACTATTGTGTTCGAGAAATAGCCTCAGTGAGTGGATCCGCTTCGGTGTTTCTTTCTGTATCTCTCTATATCTCAGCCTCGCAGAGAAAACCATCTCCCGAATTGAGTAATACCTATCTTAGAATATGTCTGGATATCTGATGGGACCTAGTTCATAAATGAACTCCAAATCCAAACTTCTTAGACTGCATTGATTACTGAAACTAATCAGTATCCAGCACTATGCCTCCCACAGTATCCTCATGGACCACCTGTCCATAATACCGTCCCTCGTCTGAGGAAAACTATAACTCTGACAATCACTCTGTCATCTAGGTCACCTGTGAAGCCTGGAATAATAACCGTCTCCCGAAGGAGGCTGCCGTCATCAAATCCGTAGAACATGTACTTATGTTCTATAACTGCTTCCATATGTTTCTTTAGGATTGGATTAATTATAAACTTATCGCATCTAGTGCAATAACGACATCTGGTGTGGTACTTGACATCTCACGATTGACTCAATTGCCTAAGCAAGTGATATGCCATTCATGCACGTCCCATTCCTCTTTAGTCTGTAAGACACCTTTAGAGAGGGTGACTCCATCACCAGCAGGTACACCACCATGCCAGGAGTCAACTATTCTAAAATACTATTAGAATACTGTCAAAGTACCCACATTGGGAAACTACCCAAATCTTGATCTAAAACCATAGATCTAGTGACCAGAATGTCAGATATTATATCCATATCCTTTGTGGAGAAACAACTGTGTGACGACCACAGTACAACCGATCGTAGTATAGGAATTTTACTTCCTACTCTGTGTATGTCATCCAAATATCAAGACATCAAACCCTACTACCATCTTTACAGATCCATCCCCTATTCTGATGAAGTCAAACCCATGACTGTCACATCAAAAATTAGATGATCTTATCTCTGCTATATGTGCTTATGTCTATAAATAGACATAAGCTACTTGCCCACTATGCTTCCGCTTCTCCCACTGACTTCGACAACCCTCTGGCAGAATAATATATACGTACACTTCTAAAACTAGTTTAGAACGACGCTATACATATCCTCCTGCCGGGCCTCATAGTCTGGAACAACAGTAGTGTCAAGTCTAGGTAAACAAGAACCTCCCTCTCACCGTCCTTGAGGCTACCGGAGTACCTTTCGGGTGTCTGAGGTTGCCCACTATATCCGTGGAGTGGCTATTGGAATGTCAAATCTGATTGAATGTACAGGTCCTATTAAATTTTCCGTAATCGTTTGCGGTTCTGGAATCACTTCCAGTTCTACCATACTCCTACTACTGTTTTCTGAAAAAATCTATTTTAATAAAACTGTGGCGAGTTAAGAACAATATCACTATTGATCTTCCAGATGGTAGAAAATCAACCCTCGTCAAAGCTAGGGTCAACCCACAAACTGCTATTACAGAAACGTGCCTTGAGTTTTCCAGTGTCTGTTTTTAAGCATAAGCTGGACAACTCCCCTTACCTTAACATCGTTAAGATATGAAGCAATCTATATCCAATATAGAAACATAGGCACTTATTTAATTGGAACCAGATTCAAATCCTGTAGCTGTCTCCAGTGCATATCAACTTAATGGAGAGAGGCTAATCAGCATTACTCAACTTATGAATCCATCCAATTATGAGTAACCTGAAAGAGAAACAAGTTTCTCATAACCATTACTATCAACTGAATATCAATCACAAGAATCTACATCTTCGATTTCTTTGAAGAATCCCGATACTTGTGATACATGGTTCTCTACTTTATTCCTATACCCACAACTTCTCAATACTTAGACATTGTATTTCTATGAAACACTTGTCTATAAACTAGAGAAGTCACAAGTAAATAAAATATAGTACGAGAACCAACCCCTTTGTCCTGATGGACACTGGACAACACACAATACTCTGTATAAGTCCGCTGAGTTGAATAACTCAAAACCTGTGCGTCGTAGGTTGAAAATCTGTCCCCAGGCGATTTCCTCAAATATCACCAATTACAACTAATTCTGATATAATGAGGATGATCACCTAATTTCCAATAACTTACTCCCACTCAACATCTGTAAAGCCATACAGATATGAGAATCATACCTGGTAAATACATACCCTGGAGTAAGTATCTAATCGGGAAATCAGTTTTCAGTTAACAATGCACAGTGTAACTGAAACATGAAAATGTTTCGAAGGGGTGTCCAGGTATTCTTTGTAATGCCTCTTCCATAATCCAATTCATGACTTTTAACCGTATATTTCCCTGCCATCTTTCCAATTCCCTTTATTTGTCTTTAGTCGTTACCTTTAGTACACCATCATTAGGCTAAGTGGTTTTCTTCCTTCCCTACCGTTCGGCACCAGCCTATGGTTTGGAAGAAGAATATCCAGTAAGCATAATAGGTGTACCCTCCTAATCCTAGGAGTACCCGCAACTTGAAAGAAAGTGATGATAAAAGACAACTGAATAAACCTTATTCCTTTTTCTCCTGAACCAGAATCCATCCTCGAAAAAATATCCTTCGAGTTCGTATATAACCATACGATGGATTTATCCAATGGAATTGGATGTTCGTAGTGATACGGGTTGTTCTGGAGAAATAAAGGTGAAGTAGGAGTGGCGATGAAATACGTGGTTTGGTCGTCAATGTTAGTAGTCACAATTTACATTGCCCTCTTTCTAATTCCTTTATTTGTCTTTACATATTACCTTCTGAACATCCTACTTAGGCTAATTGGTTTTCTTCAATCCCTACCTTTCGGCACCTGCCTATGGTTTGGAATAAGACTATCCAATAAGCGTAATAGGTGTACTCTCCTAAACCAAGGAGCCCTCGCAACCTGAGAGAAGGTGATAATAAAAGACAACTGAATAAACCAATTCTATTTCTCCTGAACCTGGATCCATCCTCGAAGAAATCCCTCCGAGTTCGTATATAACCATACGATGGATCTATCCAATGGAAGTGGATGTCCATTGTGATACGGGTTGTTCTGAGAAATACAAAGGGTAAAAGAAGGAGCGGCAATGACTTATGCAACTCGGACAATCCAAAAGCCAGTATATTAAGAAGGTTCGGTCAACTTGGTCACTGAGTTATAGTCTAGGGTCGGTCAAAGGTCGCTGCCAAAGAGAGAGAGAGAAAAGAAACACTCTGCGTGCACTCAAAACTAGATCAGAATAGTTATCATTTTATCTAATTTAGGAAACCTCCCACTGTAATATCAAATTCTCCTCCAAACCTGAAAGAAGAATTAGTCGGGATCACCCGAAGAGTAAACTAACTCATCAGTGGGAATCGGGATCCAACTCTCATCGCATGATAACGTGACGGTATCCACTCACGTTATTATACTTCAGAAGGTATGCCCAAGTTTGGCAAGTTTCATGTATGTTTGAAACTCCCGATATAATTTTTATCCCATGCTCTTATGACCTTGACGTAGGCCAACAAATCATAAGTCACATGTCAATGTTCTATCCATCGTTGTCCTGATTAATTTAGGTCATCGTACATGCCCTTGACGTAGGCCAACAAGGCTGTACGTCTGTCCTAAACTAATGCATCTATCTATGCAACAAATGAATACCCCAGTAGCTACCAAACACTATGCCTTGACGTAGGGCAACAAACATAGTTTGAATATTACTGACCATCCATAAGAAATGACGGAGTATTACGGCTGGTGTTTGGCCAAAAACCTTTAACGTAATGAACTTGATCTCGTCGAAGGAATCTGATAGAATAAAAATATAGTGGCGAAAACGTTTTGCTAAAGAAGTCACTCCCGGTGAAGGGATCTTGGCTCTTTCCTCGTAGAATGAGGTGCAGGATATTCTAACTGAATACCGCTATGCAAAGCAACTTGTGATCGACAATATTTAAGTTATTACCCTGACGTAAACTTCTGCCCAAGGGGTCACTCCCGGTGAAGGGATCTCGGCCCTTGCTTCGTCGTATGAGGTGCAGGATATTCTAACTGAATATCACTGTGCAAAACAAAATGAAACATCTTTGTAATTTGTTCCAACAACATCAAATATAGGTTTGTTTTATCTTGCATTGATAAGAATCAACGCAGTCCTATCAATCAATCACACCAGAAAAGAACGAAAATAAAATGTACGTATATGCCATCCGCATTCGTCACTGGGTCCCGTTATCACCCGTTAGGTTACTTAACTAACGACAGAGCGGGGGATGGACTAGCGCGGGTGTAAAACATATACAACATTTAATAGTATATAGACTAATATACAATAATCGCTCCAGGCATGATAATATGCAACATTACAGAAAAATAATAAGCATCACAGAACAATACAGATAATCTGGGATCCCCGGATTTCACAGAGCCGCTGTAGAAACCCGACGTTCCCCTGGTCGTGTGGATAGCCTGTGCAATGAAACCTAGACCCCTACGGGTGCGGCAAGTTACCCGCCAAAACCTGAAGAGAGGTAGTCCCCACAACATAGTGAATGGAACACCCGGCACTTCACGGAATACGGTAAATTGAGCACCCATCCTTGGGTCAACTTGTACCCCATACGAGTGCGGCGAATAGTCTGCCAATTCTAGAGTGAGGTCACTTTGCCTCTCAAAGACATGAGATACGGACCCGTTGCCCTCCAGAACCCGGCTATCCGTGCAATACTTCGCGGGATAAACCTAGTACAGAAAAAATATGTACAATGGGTACATCGACCTCAACCCGGCCGTGCCCTAAAAGAATATTATACAACAGGCAGTGACGGTAGTCCACAAGTCGGACGCTCGCCCCGTAATATCAAAAGTACAAATAAATCCAAACTGCACTATCATTGCACCCTGCTATCCAACACGACAAATCCGCAACATCACAGCACAACACAGAACAACAATGCGAATGTCACGTTCACAAACCCGTCTAAAAGAACTATAGCAATTAGACGCGGTTTACTGATCAAATGACATTCCCGGTCGGAGATATAATGTAAATACTGTAAACTAACACGTTTAAATTTCGATCGACAAAATTTCCCGAAGTGAGCCCCACAAACATCTGCTGTACAGTAACCAAAACTGGGCCCAAAAGAACCTTACCAGAAACCACAATTTCCCCAGTTGAAAACCCAGAAGAAAAATAGCCCACCAAGTCGCCAATACGGCCGCGCTTTCGTGGTCAAAGCTAGGCTTTGACCGCGGATCCGCGGTCGTACGGACGAATTGATGGATCGTTTTTCTTACGACTTCATTAAAAATCCTGCTTGATTTTTCTGTATGGTCAAAATAATTTTTAGAACAGTTAAAAAATCAACAGAAACTTTATACTTGAAAATTGTGATTTTCGATAATCCGTTCGATCGATATTTTAAACGCGTTAGCACAAGTTAGTATAGCTTAATGGTGAGGCTCTGATACCACTGTAAGTCCACGGTAGCGCCCCGGCCGTCTAACAGATGCCAATATGCGGAACAAAACTTTTACGACTGGCGCTATCACGTACTATAACCCAGATCTGCCGTTAAAGCTAAACTAACATATTGTAAAGAGGGTAGAATTGTTATACCGAACGATCCGAGTCCTTCGGTCTTTAACCATCATCCCACGCTTTTTTGCGGCGGCTTCGACCTTCTGAAACTCCAGTCTCGTCGTCCAGGTGGCACCACGTCGACAGATCATTAAACGGGCTCCCGCCTCTGAACCGAGGCAACTCGGTCGTCAAGTTTGCCAAAAGAGATGACCAAGATGTTTTAGAGAATGAGTAGAACACTTTGTCTCTTTACGTACAAGGCTATGGACGAACGGTTAATGAAGTTGCCATTTGGAATCGGGTGAATGAAAAATGAACTATGAAATTTCCATACACTAAACTATCATAATCTTTTCAAAGGAAATCAAATGAACAACCCATGAACCTCCACAAATGTGGCCGGCCACTTATAAAGAAGAGGGATAGTCAGTGTAGGAGAGGGGAGGCGACCATAAGCAATACTTATCATGAAGAAAGAATGAGTCACAAATTACACCTAGTATGAACTCATTAAATGAACCAATTAATGCTTAATAAGTCATGAAAACCTAGTCACCAAATAATCAATGCAAAAGAATGAGTCACTAATCTTGAAGCTTGCACACACAATGACTCACCCTCAAGACGAAAAGATAAATCCGCATTTAACCGAATGTTAAATAGGGGTGATAGAAAACAGGAAACTGGCAACTTCCAAAAGTGATCCTGAAACGAATTTCAGGATAACCCCATAACAGTATAAACATACCCGCATTTGTATTATGACTGAATACAAATGCAACTGAGACAAAGATATTATATCTACACAATATAATACTGGGATCCGGCTTAAACAAAACCCTACCAGTATTATCTGCCCTAAAAATGACACGTGCGAAAACGCACGTGCATTTTCCGAACCCTGCCATAAATCCATACGACATCTATAACGTTTCGCCCGAACTTGGGAAAGTGTCTGTGGGGGACTCTAATGACTCATCAATACACTGGCACTGGGTATAACCACTAGCACGTCAGAGGTACAAGCTGTACGTAACGGTTTGCCTATGTATTAATTGGAAGGGAAGCTGACGAGCGAACTCATCTATAAACCTTACTGAGCCTGATAGTGACAATATCCGTACAGTCTGGTCCATTCGTCTATGAGTATCGCATATTAGGCCTAGGGGGCTGGTAAACGTAAGACCCCCAGTAGCTGCATAAGTCGTGTCAGAGAGCAGCCCAGAACACCCTGAGATACTACTGGAATACTTTTGAGTAAATCTCGATTACCCTGGCCAGGGATTTCGTGTAATGGCTCTCCTAAAAACAGCGCGATCTCACCCCCAATACTGGGAGAGACGAATCCCCGACGATCTGCTCACTGCCTCCATGTGGCTCGGGACTGTACCCAAAACATACCTGTTTGCACGACTCCTTTGACCCGTGGTAGGGTATAAATCAAAGCACAGTGGGAACTCACACGAGACAAATGACGACCTCAGGTCGATGAACTAACCTGTACACATGTCACCAGGGAACTGCTATCTGACGATATGTATAATACCAACAAGCATGTTCCCGGCGAGTCATGTCCGGTGTACTCATAACTCAATGAGCACATGTATACATCTTAGGTGATCCAACTGACACCAGTGGCTTGTGAGACCGGCCAACGCCCCTCGTCGGGGTCTCGAATGTATACACTAGTCTACTCCGGAGTATCGATGCCCTGTCTCGAAACTCCCACGACTAGGGATACTTTAAGGATGTGCTTTAGACCCTAGCTCCCACATATATGATCGCCATCATACTGCTGGTAGTCAAGCAAGAATCCTATGGGCTCTATCAACATCTACATGATGATAAAGACAAACCAGATAGTATACTATCATCTCGAGTAAGATAGTTCTATCGGTATAGGTCCTCCCTCAATCATTGCAATCACGTACCTGCGATCCAATAATTGACTTAGAGGGCACTATATCCAACAGTCACATCCACTTTAGAGAATATTACCTCATGGATATAACTGCTAGTAGATTGTTCCGATATATAATTACTATGCAAGTTTAAATATTGCATTATTTGCTTAAATACCATGCATGTATATGTATTCATTTGTCATGCAATATTATGGGGCTTTTTGCCGGTAATTCATTGTTTATTGACTCTCGATTTTGGGATTTCGATTTTTCATGAGTTTTCTGGATTTGGAGAAACCGCAAGGATTTTATAACTCATTATCATTTCTAAAAATAGAAATTGTGGTTTTATCGTGATATGATGTGAGAGATGTCCACCGTGAGTTTTCTCGGTCCTTGAGCAGTATCATACACCCGATTCGAGGAGGATGAGGAACCGTCTGCGGGTGCATGGTGGACCCGGTGCGGTACCCCGGGGCAAGATGGTCGCAGATGATAGTGTTGATCCCGACAGTGGAGCACTACCGACCGGTTATTTATGACGCGGAGGATATCCGGAGGAAACCGACGTAGTCGTAAGATTTGATGATATGGGCCAGTCCGGATTGCCGGAGTCCGAGATATTGAGATTTGATTATATACGCCAGTCCGGATTGCCGGAGCCCGAGATATTGAGATTTGATTATATGGGCCAGTCCGGATTGCCGGAGCCCGAGATATTGAGATTTGATCATATGGGCCAGTCCGGATTGCTGGAGCCCGAGATATTGAGATATTGGGATATATGTTTTGTGTCGATGCTTCATACAGATTCTCTGTTGATTTCATTGATGATACTTTGGTTTTTATACAGAAATCTCACTGAGAAAAGAAAACAGTTTTCTCGTACAAGATGCATTTTTACTTTCATTCTTTATTCATTTGTACATCATATATGTGACATGTTCCTACCTGAGGCGCTGACACGAGCACTTGGTATTTCACTTATGTTTAGATGATTACCCTTGCCTTTATTAGATGCTTCAGGTTGTATTTTATGAGGACATTATTGTATAACCTAGGAGAGAGTCATACATGCGATTTCTTCTCGGTGATGTTTTCTTCTCACGAGTTGACAACTCACCCCCGTTGTGCCACAGTTTCTTGCAGGTTTCTCTGTACAGATTTTGTTGCGGCTTTCTGGCACACTGCTTCCTTCCAGGTGATTGCTTGGGTAATTGGGTTCACTTGCATCGTGACCACCGTTGTACATGTATTTATTTTCAATTGTATCTAGTAAACTCCAACAACCAGACTTGTATATTTATCGGACTTAGAAGAACAGTTGTATATTCTGTGGACCTTAGAGTCGCGCGCTTGTATATTTATGTTTCTTTCTGGTTTTCTTGAAGACGTTGGTTTTCCTTCTGAGTTTTGATTCTCGGCCTTCGGCGTTGTATATTATATTGCTTGCGTGGTTGTTTTCGCCAGTTGGTGAAGAGCTATCTCCCGCTGGGGGATGCATTTATGCATTATTCATATATATTCTTGTTTGTACCAGTTTGGGGGTCAGTATTTACAAAGTAAACTCTGACGAAATTTTTTGAAAAGACTTCATGTTTTAAAAATGCTTACTACGACTTTAAAAAAGTTATTCTATATGTTAACTTTTAAATGAATTTTCCTTCACTCTCTTTTTAAATGGTTTAGATTTCTGGGCTTTTGGCTTACTTGAATTAGGTGGGGTCATATAGACTTCACATGATTCAAATGCCAGTCACGTGCCATTCCGGATCGTGACAAAAACACTTCTGAACTTGAAAAATGGTAAAAGCTATCCTCCACGAAATCTTGGGATAACACACAGACTGTTATTTCTGAAACGTGCCTCGAGTTTATGTAACATTTCAGAAAATATAAAATATTATTTTTGGAATTTAATATTAAAATAATATATTTCCCGAAAACTGCCGGATTTGCGAAATTGCGGTTTTCGAAAAAGGGTATAAATATATACCAATATTTGTGAAATAAATAGAGATTTAAAATGATTTATTCATTTAAAAATATATTCAAAGGATTTGCCATTTTTAAAATCAATTATATGCAGTTTAAATAAAAACCCGATTAGTGCACTGCTAATCGCGATTAAGCCAAATCCGTGTTTCTACAGTTTCCATGGATAGTGCACCATGTCAAGTTGCATTTTGGTTACATGTTTTTTTATTGTGTTGTTTTGGGGTATTATATGGTTTGGGTTTTAAAAAGAGAAGAATAAGAAAAGGGTTAAAAGAGAGAATGATTGGAGAGGGAGAGAGAGTGAGATATGAGTTGAGTGAGGGTGAGAATAAGAGAGGAGAGAGAGAGAGAGGGCAGCCACATTCATCCCTCCCTCATTTTTATTTCTTCATCTCCCTCCACCTCTACCCCAACATCCATCTCCAAGTATTCACCAAAACCATATACTACCTTCACAAAAATTGGTCCCCTCCTTCTCCTCAACACATTGGACCAAGAAAAGTTGGATTTTGATGACTTGGGACTTCTAGGATTTCTCTTGAGTTGCATCCATCAGGTATAATCCATTTTATCTAGTTTAGGTTAAGTTTAATAGAACCCTATAGTAGTTTAGAGCTTAATCGATTTGAATTTGTGAAGTTAGAAAATTCTAGAGAAGGTTTGGGTGACTTGTGGACTTGTGATCAGTAGTGAGGGTGTACAAGAACCTAGCGATCGCTATCTGGACCTAGAATAGAGAATACGAACTTAGAATTGTGTCCATGTCGGTTTTGTGTACAAATTGGGGACTACAGGGAATCTGGGGCAATCCGGGTAGTTTATGAGAAGAGCAAACAATACAAGGGGCCTAGTTAGACCAATAGGAAACCACCCTGCAAGCACGAACACCAACAGAGGAGGTTTGGCCGAGCAGGCCGGAATTATAGGGCATGTGTCCGGCCAGTTTTGGGTGTCTGGGGTCTGGGTTGTTTCAGTAGCTCACACACTCTATATATAACACCATATACTTGCTGGTTTTTCTCTAATTGACCCGAGTCAAAATCTGGGAGCACATTGGTGTGATTTTTGGATATTTTTTCCGTATTTTGAATGCTAGGTTTTGAGATTTGGATTTGTATTTGGTTGTTGGATGTTTGTAAATCAACAACAAGGGTTCTTTGATTGTTTTTGTACGCGTATGCTATAGGTTCAAACCTATGAGCGCACCGTGTGCCGTTTCGGTTTTCAGGATTCGATTTTGATAGCGATTGCGGTTGTGTATTATTGTAGGTACCTTCACGTGGATTCCGAGGCAACGGAGCATGGCATCATCGACTTCGACAAGCAAGGATCAAGGTGAGTAGATATATATCTACGGGGGAAGTCGGGTGGATGGCGTATAGCACCCCCGCAAATTATAAATGGAAATCGATCTATAGGATACAGTCGTAGAAACCTAGGTTAGAAAACTAGGGACATGGTTATTTAGGATAGTTAGAGATGATAGGAATATAAGGATATGAAAGGTTAATACGAATCACGATTTATAGATATGTATTTGCACTAGAATAGGTTTGAGTTTTAGAGTAGCATGTCATTTGATGGACAAGGTAGAATGTATATATAAAATTGACTTAATGTAATGAAAAGAATACGATGTGATATGATAACTTGATGGATATGTTGGTATACAGATGCGAGTCGATAAGAGAGGATTGATACCTTTGCCGGTCCCCTGATATGAGATGGTTATGGATATGACCTGGGATATAGGTATATAGAAATATAAGATGTTGTGAATCATGAGTGATAAGCCGTAAGAGACGTTAGGTCCGTACCCTCTTTGTCATATAGGTTGTTAGGATCCCAAATTGATTAATGACGTCATACGATGATTTACCGTACGTGGCGAGTTTAATAGATGATTGATCCATACCCTTGACTAGAGGTGTTAGTGTATATGCCCTAGGGGCCATTATTGTTGTTGTGCCACAGCAGCGCCCCGGCCGTCTACTCGAGGCCAAAATGCGGAATCAAAAATATTCTTAACTTTAAACCGGCGCTACCGCGGACAATAAACCCGGATCGTAACCATTAACCTAATCCTAGCTATCAAGAGAATAGGGTAGAGAGATATACCGAGCGATCCGTGTCCTTCGGTCTTCGCCTCCACTCCGATCTCGTCGCGGAATCTCCGGTTGTCTCCTCCTCGTCGAAACGGGCACCACAACGCCGGGTTCTTTTACGGGCTACCACCTCCGGACCGAGGCAACTCGGGCACGAAGTTGGCGAGCCGACGTGCCCAAGGAATGCTGTAGACTAAGTGTAGTAGCTTATCTCTTTGGGGTCATGAAGTTGCCATAAAGATGATGGAGAAGAGAAAAAACTTTGGAGAGGAGGAAGGTGTATCATATTTTCAAGCATGAAGAATGAGAGATGAATAATTCCCACCACAAGAAAATGAACTCTCTCATTCTCTCCTCTCAAAGGTGGCCGGCCCCATCAAACTCAAATGGTGGAGGGAAAAAAAAACCAAGAAGGGAGGAGAGTGTAGGAATCAAGAGAGGTGACCACATCCAAATGCAAGCCTCACATCAACTTCTAATCCATTCTAATCTCAATTAATGCAAGAAAGTGATGGAAAAAGAATCTAATGATGATAGTCATATCATAATCCCTCAAATGCAAGAAACCCCTACACAAAAACTTATTTGCACAACTGCAAATAACCCCCTCCATCGGAAAAGTCCGGCCGGGAAGGAACAAAGGAAAACCGGCCGAAAAGGAATGCAAACTGGCAACTTCAGAAAACTGATCCCGTAATAAATTATAGGAAAACCCCGCTACTCCATATACATGCCCGCATTTGTATTCCCACTGAACACAAATGCAAAGAGACAAAATCTACACTTTCTAATACTAGGATCCGGCTTAAGCCAAAGCCGGCTAGTAAAAACCGTCCGATCACGATCCGTGCAATACCGCACGTATCTGATCGAACCCTGCCATATCTCCATAAGGCCTCTACCGCGTTTCGCCCGAAACTTGAGTAGCTGTGTGTGGTGGACTCTAAAGACTCGTCAATACTATGGCCGTGAATTTAACCACTAGCACGTCAGAGGTATTAGCCATACGTGACGGGCTACCAGCTATTGACCAAAAGGGACGTCGATGAGCGAAATCATCCTGACACCCTACTGAGCCTGTTAGTGACAATATCCGTACAGTCCGGTCCGTTCGTCTATGAGCATCGCATGGCTGTCCTAGGCGGTTGGTAAAAGTCAGACCCCCAAAAGCGGTACAAGTCGTGTCGGAGTGAAGCCCAGAACACCCTGAGATACTACTGGAATACCTACCAATAAATCTCCTGCCTCGGCCAAGGGCTTTGTGTAATGGCTCTCCTAGACACAGCGCGACCTCACCCCCAAAACCGGGAGAGACGAACCCCTGCAGATCCGCTCACTGCCTCCATGTGGCTCGGGACTGTACCCAACTAAAAACTGTTTGCACGACTCCTTTGAGCCGTGGAAGGGTAGTAATCAAAGCACAGTAGGAACTCACACGAGACAAATGACGATCTCAGGTCGATGAACTAACCTGTACACATGTCACCAGGGAACTGCTATCTGACGTCAGGTATAATACCAACTAGCATGTTCCCTGCGAGTCCTGTCCGGTGTACTCATAACCCAATGAGCACCTGTATACATCTTAAGTGAACCAACTGACACCAGTTGCTTGTGAGACCGGCCACCGCCCCTCGTCGGGGTCTCGACTGTATACACTAGTCTACTCTGGAGTATCAATGCCCTGTCTCGAAACTCCCACGACTAGGGACCTTTTAAGGATGTGCTTATAGACTACCAGCTCCCACGTATATGATCGCCCTCATACTGCTGGCAGTCAAGCAAGAATCTTAGGGGCTCTATCAACTTGCAATAGTGACCTGTAAGGTCACCTAAAGCAGTACACGATGATAAAGGTAAACCAGATAGCATACTATCATCTTGAGCAAGACTGTCCTACCGGGATAGGTCCTCCCTCAATCATTGCAATCACGTGCCTGTGATCCAATAATTGACTCTGAGGGCATTATCTCCAACAATCTCCCACTTGCACTCAAGGCTAATTATTGCGATGTCGCATACTCACAGCCCGTGTGATACCGAACACCCAACTCCTCTACGAGTCAGTCTCACAAAGCTCCTTTGCGAAACTATTGCGTTCAAGGAATAGCCTCAGTGAGTGGATCCGCTGTGATGTTTCTTTCTATTTCTCTCTTTATCTCAAGTTCGCGGAGAAATCCATCTCCCGAAATGAGCAATACCTGTCTTAGAATATGTCTGGATGTCTGATGGGACATAGCTCATAAATGAACTCCAAATCCAAACTTCTCAGACTGTATCGTCAACTGAACTTAATTAGTATCCTGCGCCATGCCTTCCCTCAGTATCTACCTGGACCACCTGTCCATAATACTGCCCCTCGTGAGAGGGAAAACCATAACTCCGATAGTCACTCTATCATCCAGGTCACCTTGGAAGCATGGAATGATAACCGTCTCCTAAAGGAGGCTGTCGTTATCAAATCCCTAGAACATCAACTTATGTTCTAAAACTGCTTCCGAATGTTTCTCCAGGATTGGATCAATATCAACTTATTGCATCTACTGCAAGAACAAGATCTGGTATGGTACTTGACATGTCATGATTGACTCAATTGCCTAAGCAAGTGATCTGCCAATCATGCACGCCCCTCTCCTTTTTAGTCTGTAAGACACCTTTAGAGAGGGTGACTCCATCACCTGCAGGTACACTACCGTGCCAGGAGTCGTCCATTCTAAATACTCATAGAATGCTGTCTAAGTACCCAGATTGTGAAACTACCCAAATCTAGATCTAAAACTATAGATCTAGTAACCAGAATGTCTGATATAATATCCAAGTCCTATATGGAGAAACCACCGTGTGACAACCAAAAAATAACCGATCGTAGTATAGGAATTTCACTTCCTACTCTGTGTATGTCATCCAAATACCAGTACATCACACCCTACTACCTTCTTAACAGATCCATCCCCTATTCTGATGAAGTCAAACCTATGACTTCACATCAGAAATAGATGATCTATCTCCGCTATATCTGCTTTAGTCTATAAATAGGCATAAGCGACTTGTCTACCAATGCTTCCGCTGCTCCCACTGACCACGACAACCCTCTAGCAGAGTCATATACACGTGCACTTCTAAAGCTAGTTTAGAACGACGCTATACTCATCCTCCTGCCGGGTCTCACAGTCTGGAACAACAGCAATGGCAAGTCTGGGTAAACAAGAACCTCCCTGCCACCGTCCTTGAGCATACCGAAGTACCTCTCGAGCGCCTGAGGTTACCTACCATATCTGCGGAGTGGCTAATGGAATGTCAAATCAGAATGAATCTTTAGATTCTTATCAAATTTTCAGTAATCGTCTGCGGTTCTGGAATCACTTCCAGTTCTACCATACTCCCACTACTGTTTTCTGAAAAAATCCATTTTTATTAAAACTGTGGCGAGTATAGAACAATATCACTATTGATCTTCCAGATGGTAGAAAGTCAACCCTCGTCATAGCCTGGGTCAACCCACAAACAGCCATTACAGAAACGTGCCTTGAGTTATCCAGAGTCTGGTTTTAAGCATAAGCCGGACAACTCCCCGTACCTTAACAATGTCAAGATATGAACTGTTCTTTATCCAATACAGAAACAGAGGCACTGATTTAATTGGAACCAGATTCAATTCATGAAGCTGTCTCCAGTGCATGTCAACTAAATGGAAGGAGGCCGATCAGCATTACTCAACTTAGGAGTACTTCCAATTATGAGTAACCTGAAAGTGAAGCAAGTTCTCTTAATCATTACTATTAACTGAATACCATACACAAGTATCTACATCTTCGATCACCTTGACGAATCCCGATACTTGCAATACCTGGTTCTCTACTTTACTCTTATACCTATAACTTCTCAAAACTTGGTCCTTGTGTTTCTACGAAACACATGTCTAAGAACTAGAGAAGTTACAAGTAAACAGAATACAGTACGAGTACCAACCCCTCTGTCCTCATGGACACTGGACAACATACAATACTCTATATAAGTCCCTTGAGTCAAACAACTCATTCCCTGTGTGTCGTAGGTTGAAAACTGTACTTATGGTTAAGAAGAATTACACCGCTGTTTAATGCTCCTTACCAAACCATCCACTGATATAGGTAAATGTCATAGACATAATTTAAAAAAGATATATCTCACTCTATAAAAGTAGACGTACAGATATATCAATTTGAAATTGGTGCATAACAACGGATATTCAAAACCAAATATTTGCCGTCCGGCAAACAACCCAGGTGACTTCCTCAAATATCACCAA
Organism: Agapanthus africanus; assembly: GCA_030015575.1. NCBI lineage: Eukaryota > Viridiplantae > Streptophyta > Magnoliopsida > Asparagales > Amaryllidaceae > Agapanthus > Agapanthus africanus. Next base: position 213,825,000 of record JASDDO010000016.1, read on the forward strand.
TTACAACGAATCCCGATATAATGAGGATGATCACCTAATTCCCAATAACTTACTCCCACTCATCATCTGTAAAACGATACAGATGTGAGAATCAAACCTGGTAAATACATACCCTGGAGCAAGTGTCTAATTGGGAAATCAGTTTTCTATTAACAGTACACAGTGAAACCGAAACATTGAAATGTTTCGATGGGGTATCCCGGTATTCCTAGTAATGACTCTTCCATTATCCAGATTCACAACTGTAACCGTATATTTCTTTACCATCTCTCCAAATCCCTTTATATTTCTTTAGTCGTTACCTTCTGCACACCCCTTTAGGCCAAATGGTTTTCTTCCTTCCCTACCTTTCGGCACCAGCCTATGGTTTGGAAGAAGACTATCCAATAAGCATAATGGGTGTACTGTCCTAATCCTAGGAACACTCGCAATGCGAGAGAAGGTGAAGATAAAAGACAACCGAATAAACCATATTCCTATTTCTCCTGAACCAGAATCCATCCCCGAACTGGAACAAGTTCCTTTCGAGTTCGTATATAACCATACGATGGAGTATCCAAATAAACTGTGGATCTTCGTAGTGATACGGAGTGTTCTGGAGAAATATAATGGTGATTTAGGATTGGTGATGAAATACTTGGTTTGGTCGTGAATATCAGTCGCAGTTTACTTTGCCCTCTTACTAATCCCTTGATTTGTCTTAACTTAGTACCTTCTGTACACCATCGTTATGCTAATTGGTTTTCTTCATTCCCCACCGTTCGGCACCAGCCTAAGGTTTGGAAGAAGACTATCCAATTTGCGTAATAGGTGTACTATCTCCTAAACCAAGGAGTACTCGCAACCTGAGAGAAGGTAAAAGGAAAAGACAACTGAATAGTCCTATTCGTTTTCTCCAGAACCGGAAACCATCCTCAAATAAATTCCTTCGAGTTCGTATATAACCATATGATGGTTTTATCCAATGGAAGTGGACATTCATAGTAATACGGCGTGTCCTGGAGAAAAGGGTAAAAGTAGGAGTGGCAATGAGGTTTGCAACTCTGACAATCCAAAAGCCGGTCTTACAAGAAGGTTCGGTTAATTTTGGTCACTGAGTCAAAGTCAAGGGTCGGGTCAATGGTCGCTGCTAAAGAGAGAGAGAAAAGAAACACTCAGCGTGCACTCTAACTTAGATCAGAATGGTTATCACTTTATCTAATCAGGAAACCTCCCACTGTACCGTCAAATTCTCCTCCAAACCTAAAAGAAGAATTAGTCGGGATCACCCGAGGAGCAAACCAACTCATCAGTGGGAATCGGGATCCAACTATCATCGCATGATAACTTGACGGAATCCACTCAAGTCACCACACTCCAGAAGGTATGCGCATGCCTGGCAAGTTTCAGTTTCTTTAGAAACTCCCGATGTGTGTTTTTACCCTTAGGACCCAAGTGACCTTGACCGAGCCAACATATCAATGGATCCTAGTCAAGTTCAACCCGTCATTATCTTGATTGCATTAGACCCACCCGAACGAGTCCTTGACTGAGCCAAAATGACCGTACGACTGTCCTAACCAATCACATATCCATAAGACAGAAATGCATTACAGAGCTACCGCACACTACGCCTCGGCTGAGCACGACATACATAGCACGAATACTAAGCAATACTAATCTGAAATGACGGAGGGCTACGGCTGGTTTTTGGCGAAAAACCTTTAACGTAATGAACTTGATATCGTTGAAGGAACCGGATAACTTTTTATAAAAATATAGTGACGAAAACCTTTGCTAAAGAGGTCACTCCCGGTGAAGGGATCTCGGCTCTTTCCCCGTAGAATGAGATGCAGGATATTCCAACTGAATACCACGATGCAAAGCAAAAGGCAAACGGCTATAGTGAAGTTATTACCTTGACGCAAACTTCTGTCCAAGGGGTCACTCCTGGTGAAGGGATCTCGGCCCTTGCCTCGTCGACTGAGGTGCAGGATATTCATAACCGAATACCATTGTGCAAAACAAAAGAGAACATCCTTGCAATAACAGCTTTTTGAAAAATGTTCCAACAACATCAGAATAGGTTTGTTTAGCTTGCATTAATCCGAATCAACGCAGTCCCATCAATTGATCACACCACAAAAGAACAAAAATACGATGTACGTATATGCCATCCGCATTCGCCACTGGGTCCCGTCATCACCCATTAGGTTACTTAACTAACGACAGAGCGGGGACTGGACTAGCGCGGATGCAAAACATATACAACATCTACTAGTATATATATCAATATATAATATTTCACTCAAGGCGTGATAAAATGCAACATCACAGAAATGTAACCAGCATCACAGAACAATACAGATATCTGGGATCCCCGGGTTTCATAGAGCCGCTACTGAAACCCGACGTTCCCCTGGTCGTGTGGATAGCCTGTGCAATGAAATCCTAGACCCCTATGGGCGCGGCAAGTTACCAGCCAAAACCTGAAGCGAGGCAGCCGCCTTCAGCAACGTGAATGGACCACCCAGCACTTCACGGAATCCGGTAACTTGGGCACCCTTCCTGGGTCAATCTGTACCCCCTACGAGTGGGGCGAATAGCCCGCCAATTCTAGAGTGAAGCCCCCTCCGTCTCAATGCCATGAGATGCGGGCTTGTTGCCCTCTAGAACCCGGCTATCCGTGCACCCCTCCTTGGGGTAATCCTAGTACAGAAAGTAAAATATACATACACCGGGTACATCGACCTCGACCTGGTCGTACCCTAAAAGGATAATACAAACAGGCAGTTACGGCAGTCCACATGTCGGACGCTCGCCCCGCAATATCAAATGTACATATAAAACAAAACTGTACTAACATTGCATCCAGGCTATCCCCCACGACCGATCCACAACATCACAGCACAACACAGAACATCAACGTGAATGTCTCGTTCGCAAATCCGTCTAAAAGGGCTATAGCAGTTTGACAGGATTTACCGATCAAATGACATTCACGGTCGCAGATATAATGTAAATACTGTGAACTAACATGTTAAACTTTTCGATCGATCAAAATTACCTATGTGGGCCCCAAGCAGTATTGTAGCAATCACAGAAAATCTGGGCCCAAAAAGAATGTTCCAAAAACCCCATTTCACAGTCTAAGACCCACTGGAAAAATTTGGTGCAACAAGGACTTATTATGGCCGCGGAACCGCGGCCAATGCATGGGTTTGGCCGCGGTTCCGTGGTGGAACAGTGGATTCATGTCACCAAATTTTCTCAGAAGTCATAGAAATCCCTGAAAGTTATTCTGCAACAACCTGAAAAATTTTTAGAGCCCAAAAAAATTTCGACAGAAACTCGTGCAATGGAAATCGGGTTTTCGGAAATTTGTTCGATCGAACTTGTAAACACATTAGAGCGAGATAGACTAGGTTAATGGCGTGGCTCTAATACCATGTTGCGCCCCGGCCGTCTACTCGAGGACAAAATGCGGAATCAAAAATTTTCTTAACTTTAAACCGGCGCTACCGCGGACAATAAACCCGGATCGTAACCATTAACCTAATCCTAGCTATCAAGAGAATGGGGTAGAGAGATATACCGAGCGATCCATGTCCTTCGGTCTTCGCCTCCACTCCGATCTCCTCGCGGAATCTCCGGTTGTCTCCTCCTCGTCGAAATGGGCACCACAACGCCGGGTTCTTTTACGGGCTCCCACCTCTAGACCGAGGCAACTCGGGCACGAAGTTGGCGAGCCGACGTGCCCAAGGAATGCTGTAGACTAAGTGTAGTAGCTTATCTCTTTGGGGTCATGAAGTTGCCATAAAGATGATGGAGAAGAGAAAGAACTTTGGAGAGGAGGAAGGTGTATCATATTTTCAAGCATGAAGAATGAGAGATGAATAATTCCCACCACAAGAAAATGAACTCTCTCATTCTCTCCTCTCAAAGGTGGCCAGCCCCATCAAACTCAAATGGTGGAGGGAAAAACAAAACTAAGAAGGGAGGTGAGTGTAGGAATCAAGAGAGGTGACCACATCCAAAAGCAAGCCTCACATCAACTTCTAATCCATTCTAATCTCAATTAATGCAAGCAAGTGATGGAAAAAGAATCTAATGATGATAGTCATATCATAATCCCTCAAATGCAAGAAACCCCTCCACAAAAACTTATTTGCACAACTGCAAATAACCCCCTCCATCGGAAAAGTCCGGCCGGGAAGGAACAAAGGAAAACCGGCCGAAAAGGAATGCAAACTGGCAACTTTAGAAAACTGATCCCGTAATAAATTATAGGAAAACCCCGCTACTGCATATACATGCCCGCATTTGTATTCCCACTGAACACAAATGCAAAGAGACAAAATCTAGACTTTCTAATACTAGGATCCGGCTAAAGCCAAAGCCGGTTAGTAAAAACCGTCCGATCACGATCCGTGCAATACCGCACGTATCTGATCGAACCCTGCCATATCTCCATACGGCCTCTACAGCGTTTCGCCCGAAACTTGAGTAACTGTGTCTGGTGGACTCTAAAGACTCGTCAATACTATGGCTGTGAATTTAACCACTAGCACGTCAGAGGTATTAGCCATACGTGACGGGCTACCAGCTATTGACCAAAAGGGACGTCGATGAGGGAACTCATCCTGACACCCTACTGAGCCTGTCAGTGACAATATCCGTACAGTCCGGTCCGTTCGTCTATGAGCATCGCATGGCGGGCCTAGGGGGTTGGTAAAAGTCAGACACCCAAAAGCGGTACAAGTCGTGTCGGAGTAAAGCCCAGAACACCCTGAGATACTACTGGAATACCTACCAATAAATCTCCTGCCTCGGCCGAGGGCTTTGGGTAATGGCTCTCCTAGACACAGCGCGACCTCGCCCCCAAAACCGGGAGAGACGAACCCTTGCAGATCCGCTCACTGCCTCCATGTGGCTCGGGACTGTACCCAATTAAAACCTGTTTGCACGACTCCTTTGAGCCGTGGTAGGGTAGTAATCAAAGCACAGTAAGAACTCACACGAGACAAATGACGATCTCAGGTCGATGAACTAACCTGTACACATGTCACCAAGGAACTGCTATCTGACGTCAGGTATAATACCAACTAGCATGTTCCCTGCGAGTCCTGTCCGGTGTACTCATAACCTAATGAGCACCTGTATACATCTTAGGTGAACAAACTGACACCTGTGGCTTGTGAGACCGGCCACCGCCCCTCGTCGGGGTCTCGACGGTATACACTAGTCTACTCTGGAGTATCGATGCCCTGTCTCGAAACTCCCATGACTAGGGACCTTTTAAGGATGTACTTATAGACTACCAGCTCCCATGTATATGATCGCCCTCATACTGCTGGCAGTCAAGCAAGAATCCTAGGGGCTCTATCAACGTGCAATAGTGACATGCATGGTCACCTAAAGCAGTACACGATGATAAAGGTAAACCAGATAGCATACTATCATCTTGAGCAAGACTGTCCTACCGGGATAGGTCCTCCCTCAATCATTGCAATCACGTGCCTGTGATCCAATAATTGACTCTGAGGGCACTATCTCCAACAATTGTATCATACTAGTTTGTATATTACTTAATGGAAGCTTCGGATATTCACAGTTATATTAACAGTCTCGCTCAACATAGTAGTATGCTACTTGGTTTATATCTATCTTAATATGTGTATAGTTAGCATATCGTGAATACATATTGGTAGAGCCCTTAGGATCTTGCTTGACTACCAGCGTTGTGATGGCAGTCACACTAGTGGGGACTGGGTAGTCTACAAGCACATCTTTTTTCTGGTCCCTAGTCGTAGGTTTATCGAGATAGGGCATCGATACTCTGGAGTATACTAGTGTGTACGCTTCTCATCCCAGTTGGGAAGATGGTCTGTCCCACTGCCATAAGTACGTTGTACTGGAGATAGTATACAGGTGCTCGTTGGGTTACGAGTACAACGGATAGGACTCGTATGGAACTGTTGGTTGGTATTATACCCGTCGTCAGTTAACAGTTCCCAGGTGATATGAGTACAGCATAGTCCGCAGACTTGACACTGCTGCTTCGTCTCGAGTGTGTTCCCACAGTTCTTAGATTGCTACCCTACTACGGCTCAAAGGAGTCATACAAACAGGTAGCAGTTGGGTTTAGTCCCGAAGCACTTGAAGACAGTGGCGGTTAGATAGGTTCGTCTTTCCCGGTATTGGGAGTTGATATCGCGCTGTGTTTGGAGAGCCATTACGCAAAGTCCCTGGCCAGGGCAAACGAGATTTACTGGTAGGATTTCCAGTAGCTTCTTAAGGTGTAATGGGCTTCACTCCGACACGACTTATACCGCTTTTCGGGTACTGACGCTTGCCGGCCCCTAGGCCCGATATGCGATAGTCCTAGACGAATAGACCGGACTGTACAAAGATTGTCACATTATGCTCAGTAGGAGTCCGGATGGGTTTCCTCATCGGCCTTCTTATCGACATCTACCTGGGGACCATTACGTACAGCTAGTACCAGTTGCGGCCTGTTGTTAAACCCACTGCCAGCGTAGTATCGAGTCTTTTGATTCCCACACAGAGAGTTTTCCTGCTTCAGGCGAAACGATATAGAGGTCGTATGGTTTTACGACAAGGATTCGGACACATACGTGTATTTATGAACGTACGATGTTCGGACAGATAATACTAGTGGGCTTTAGTTTAAGCCAGATTCTAGTATTGGATTATTGGATTTATACAATCTCAGTATTTCCGTGTTTTTACGGATGGGAGGGGCTTTCTCATAATTAGTCGAGAAGCTTCTAGAAGAAAGATGAGGTGGAGAGCTTAGGTGTAATTTTCATTAAATGAATTTGTGACGCATGAAGTGTTTCATCCAAATGAGTTAATGAAGTATTTATTGCTTAATGACTCATGAGATGATTCATTCATTTGTATTAAATGAAGCATGGTTGTAATTATCTATATGATTTATTTGATAATTATTATGCTTCATTATATACATAATGAGTTATATTTTCATTACATAATTACAAACACATTCTCTCTCCTCAAGCTCTCTCTCTTCAAAAACCTAACCCTAATCCTCTCATGTGTTGAGATCCCAAGGGTTAGAAAGACTAAAAGATCCTTAATCCTCTTCTATATCCTCTAGGTTACTTTGATTAGCAATCATAGCCACCTAGTTACCTCAAGTGAGAGGTTAAAGCTAGGAGAAGGAAATCTCGGGTGGATCTTCTATCACATCGAGGAGGCCGACGATGAGGTGAACAAAAAGAACAAGAAGGACTAGAATCTTGAGGTATAATCATCTATCATAGTAGTTAATCACTTCTATATAGTTGTTAGTTAGGGTTTAGCAAAGATCCGTAATGTTAGTCGATGTTAACTTAAACAAAATGATTGTTTTACCTATTCCGCCTCCCCACATCATGTGGGGTGTCTAACATCGACTTACAGTGGTATCATAGCCTAGATAAACCATAAATAACTTGTTAGCATAGTCGTTAGAAATTCGATCGCAAAACGAACCCGAAAAAACATCATTTTCACATAGTTCCTGCCGTTTTTAAAACGGGGTCTAAATTTTTTTCAGGGACCCTTAAAAATACAAGCAGGGTTTTTTAAGAATTATGAAGAAATTTGGGACTGTGAATCGGCCATACCACCGCAGAACTGCCGCCGATCCAAGCGATCCGCCGCGGATCAGCGGCGAGTTGACACCGAGTCAACCCAAATTTGCTCAGTTATTCTTCTGTGTTGATGTTGTGTTTTCTGAGATGTTTTGTTTCTGCTCATGTTTTATGTGCACAGAGAATTGTTTGGAGTAGATTCATTTGTGTTTCTTGATCGAAATTTTAAGAACTTTGGCTAACTAGATTATATCTGTGTTGTAATTAATGTGTTCGTAAACCTCCCCTAACTTCTAGTATTGTAGGGTTCCTAGGCACACCCATGAGGCTCTACAACTGATCAAATATGTCCAATTCAAAATTTTCTATGTGCCAAAGAACCCTAAACTAGATCGTAACTAGAGGTAAGGCGAAAGAACATGCAAGTTAACAACTTAACTACAAGTGAAAGTGACTACAACCTTTGTAGATCCGGTCCTCCACTTCTCTAGCTCCGTGTTGACGTCCCTCCGCTGCGATCATCGGAATCCCGGACTCTATTGTCGGTTTCATCGTAGAAATAGGCGGGTTAGGTCGATGACTTCGATGCCGAAGATGATCTACGTCGAGGCAACTCTAACTCAAGCACCATCTTCACTTGGTCATGAAACTTGTGAAGATAACACTCTCTACTACTTGGCAAGTGGTAAAGGATGAAGAAATAAGAAGTGGGTTCACTTTGGAATTGGATTTCTCACTTGGATTTATCACTTGGAAATTTTCAAGAGAGCTTTCTTCTCTTCATGAAGAAGAAGAAGAAGAAAAGAAATGAATAATCAATTATCTCCAAAAGAAAATCAAGTGATGTCTATCATTTAGCAACCATGGGTGAGTAAACTCATGTAGAGAGTAAACTAGGGTTTAGGCTAATGGTTGGGTTAAGGAAAGAAACAAAATGGTTAAGACTTTCAAAGCTTCATAAAGCTTCAAGAGTAAAACAAAACAAGCCACCATTTTATTTCTTGCCAAAAATAAATAAAGAAAATAAATAAAACAAATGAAACCCTAACCCTTAACTAAACATGGTGTATAGCATACACACACCCAAGTTTGCATGTATCATCAAACATGATACAATCAAGTGCACAAAAATATATCACATATACTACTTGTGCACATCAAGTGAGAAAATCAATCTTAAGTGAACAAATACTAGTTAATGTAAAGTAATATATCATATATATAATTATACATTAAATCATTAAATCAACACTTGATTTAATGATCCGGTCATAACGCATATAACCGACTAATATCAAGTGTATCAATATATCGAATCAACATTTGATTCGGTAACCCGGCTATATGTTCTATAACCGTCCGATGATATGAATCGCGAGAATAGAATTCAGTATCACATACTGGTATTATTCTCGGTCCCGCACATATCACATATGCGCTCCTATTTCATTTCGCTTGAGCCAGGAAACCTCTGTGTAGGACTCTAAAGACTCGTCAATACGCTGGCAGCAGGTGATGATCATATCAAGCACCCATAAGCCGCAAGCTGTCTGCTAAACGTAATGGCCACCCGGGTATTGAGCGATCAGAAGATCAACGAGCAAGGCCGCTCACACTCCTGTGAATCCAACCAGTAACACTTACCGTACAGTCTGGTCTGTTCGTCTGATATGTCGCATATCTCGCCTAGGGATGGTAAACGTCAGACTCTAGTAGCTTGATAAGTCATGCCGATGTAAGGTCCATAACACGCATGAAACTACTGATAACACTTACCAGTAAATCAGTGCAACCCTGGCCAGGGATTTCCAGTTATGGCCGGTCGAGCATAGCGCAATATCAACCCCCAATACCGGGAGAGACGAATCCCCTCCTATCGCTCGTTACCTCCTTGTGAATCGGGACTGTACCCAAAAACCACCTGTTTGCACGACTCAGTAGAGCCGTGGTAGGGTAGAAATCAAAGCACAGTGGGAGACACACAAGACTCTATGACGATCTCGGGTCAACAGACTAAGCTGTACCGGTGTCACCAGAGAACTACCATCTGACGTGAGGTATAATACCATCTGGGAGTTCTCGACGAGTCCGTTCAGTGTACCCAGTCACCACTGAGCACCCGCATACCATCTCTGATGTCAAACACCAATGGATATGGGACCATCCATCGCCCATCACATGGATCGAGAAGATATAAGCTAGTCTACTCTTGGAATATCGATGCCCCGTCTCGATATTCCCACGACTAGGAACATTGAAGGATGTACTCATTGACTACTGAGGCCCCACTAGTATGATCTGCATCATAGTCCTGGAAGTCGAGCACACATCCTAAGGGCTTTATCAACATGTAATAGAAAGACTGCAAATATACATGTTAAGATAAAGAGCAACCAGATAGCGTACTATCATGTCGAGCAAGAAAGTCCTACCTATATATGTCCCAGCATCCACTACAATATACATCTCATGTACAGTAATGGCCTCTAGGGCATACATATAACTAACAAGTATGTCGGTTAGCAGGGGTTGCACATTTCTGTAATGGTTTTTACTAGTTTGTGAATGTGGACTTGTTGGATTGTCATGAATGGATAGCAGGGGATGTGAGACGAGTGTTTCTTTCATTCAAATGTAAATTGTAATTTGTTGTAATATTCTTTTGCGGGGAACATCCGGGTTGAGTTTGTAGCGACCGTTGTATTATTTCATTTACTGTTTTCTGCTCCTAGGATAGACCCAAGGTGGGGTGCACAAACTACCGGGTACTTTGATGTGCTTAGTGGCCTACATACGTCGTTGAGGGAGACCGCTTCACTTCGGGTACTTGGCGGGTAGTTTTCCGTACCCATAGGGGTCTACGGTGGGGTTTTGGCTATTCATCACGACTGTGTAATCCGTCTTTCTTTGCAGGCTCAAAAGGAATACGGATTCGTAGAACATCCAATATGTTCATCTGTGATCTGGAATGCCTATTATTGCGTCTGACGAATGTACAATATCTATATATGATATCTAGTAGGCGTCACTTATGTCTTGCACCCACGCTAGCCCAGCCCCCGCTCTGTCGTTAGTTAAATAACCTAACGGGTGAATGACGGGGCCCAGTGGCGAATGCGGATGACATAAGAGGACGTTGTATTTTCGTTTTTTCTGCAATGATAGGTTAATTGATGGGACGCATTATATTAATGCAAAGAAAATAAACCAAAGTTGAATCATTGGAACAGTTTAAAAGAAACCACTCGGTTATTTTAAAACAGAAGATATTTTTTTAATTGCGGAGCTTAAACCACTCCTTTTAAAAGCTATCAGGTTCCTTCGATCATATCAAGTTCACTACGTTCACGGTTTCGCCAAAATCATTCGTAGCCCTCCGTCATTTCATTTGGGTATTCAGTAGTATTAAAGCTATGTATTTTGACCAACGCCAAGGCATTGTGTTTGGTAGCTGCTGGGTATTCATTTGTTGCATAGATAGATGAGTTAGTTTGCGACAGTCGTACTGCCATTTGGTCAATGTCAGGGGTATGTACGGGTGGGTTCAAATTAACAAGATAATGATGGGTAGAACTTGACAAATGATTTATGACATTTTGACCAACGCCAAGGTCATAAGAGTATGGGGCAGAAATTGATATCGGGAATTTCTAAGGAAACTGAAATTTTCTAAGAGTTGTATACCATTTGGAGTGTGATAATTTTGGTAGGATTCGTTCAGCTTTATCACACGATGATATTTGGTTCCCGACCCTACTGTGAGTATCCGCTACTCATCAGGAGATTCGTCACTTAACGATCAATTCTATAAACCAAGTAGGTGTCGAGAAAGATGTCAGTAGGGCTACGCCCCAGAGAAAAGAGGTTATTTAATTAAGGAACTTTGCGAAAGCGTCGTAAAACCTCCCTCGAAGTACCGACACCGGCATGGCTGAACGGTCAAGCAAGTATTGTACGGTGAGAATAGTCCTGACTAGTTCTTCCTTTTTGGTTTGAAGAGGGATTCGAGAAACAGTGGGAGCCATCCTGTTTAGATAAACTAAAAACTACTCTAAACTTGCAAGAGCATCATGCTAAAGTGTTTCCTCTCTCTCTCCTAATTGCAGCGACCCAAAACATGACAGGCCTTAAGTTATTATTAGATAAAATTATTTCGACAGGGCCAAACTATAAATATTGGTTCCGGAATGTCAAGATGGCAATTACTTATGACAAATTGGGGTATATCCTTACTACTAAGGCACCTGCTGTCCCTGGCCCAAAATCGAGTGCCGCGGATTGTAGGGTTCCTAGGCACTCTTGTGGAGGTTCTTAAGGCATCAAACATGCCCGGATTAAATTTTAGACGTGCCGAACAACCCAAAGCCGGGATCTTTGCTAGATTATTAGGGTTTTACATGCAATAAGATAACTTTTATCTAAGTGTGAGGGATTACAACCTTTGTAGTCCGCTCCTTCACTTCACAAGCTCCGAGAAGAAGTCCCTTTTCCGCGATCCACGATCTCCTGGACTCATGAGAGGCTCCACGACTCGAATGATCCATTCTAGCTTGTCGTATTCCAAATCTCCGATGATCTACCTTGAAGTCGCTTCGACTCAAGCTTTCTCACTCAAAAGAGAAGAACACCCTAATCACATGGGCTAGATGAGATGAGAATGAGAGAGTAGTGATTTTGCTTTCTTTTAATATCATTTTCTCATTTTATTTCATCACTTAAGGATTTTCAAGAGAGCTTCTTCAAGAAGAAGAAGAAGAAGATAATGGATAATCAAAAAGATAATGATTAATCTTTTCCTTTTGTGATGAATAGAAATATAAATCATATGATTGATATATAACCATGGTCAAGGATGAATGGCTAAGAACAAGTAGAGAAACAACTAGGGTTAGGGTTTGGTTGAGTTTAAAGAATGTGTCATCCATAAAGATCTTAAGAATGACAAAAGAAAAAGCTTCTAGAAGGAACTTGAAGCTACTAACCCTAATCAAACCCTAACCTCAATTAATCATCCTTAAACATGTTTAACAATTAATCATATCATGTCACAATAATATATATCACATATATATTATATATTTGCAACAAAAGAAAATAATACAATTAACATATATCGCAAATATATCAATGTATCATCCACTGAGAAAATGAAATAATAAAGCAAGCCAATATTAGTTAATAAAATAATATATCATATATATTATTATATATTAAATCATCGAATCAACACTTGATCCGACGATCCGGCTATATCGAATATTACCGACTAATATATCATGTACCGATTCATCGAATCAACACTTGATCCGATGACCCGGTTCATATCTAAATATCCTGAGAATATAATAAGGGATCCCAAATCGCATTATTCTCGTTCCTGCGCATATCACATATGTGCCACTACTCTGTTTCGCCTGAGCCAAGAAACCTCTGTGTAGGACTCTAAAGAATCGTCAATACGCCGGTAGCAAGTGATGATCATATCAAACACCCACAAGCTGCAAGCGGTCAGCTAAACGTAACAGCCACCCAGGTATTGAGCGATCAGAAGATCAACAAGCTAGCCTGTGCGTTCTCCTGTGAATCCAACCAGTAACACTCCCGTACAGTCCGGTCTGTTCGTCTGATATGTCGCATATCAAGTCTAGGGGTGGTATACGTCAGACCCCAGTAACCGATAAGTCGTGTCGATGTATGGCTCATAACGGGTCGAGAAACTACTAGTAACACTTACCAGTAAATCTCTATATCAGCCCTGGCCAGGGACTTCCAGTTATAGCCAATCGAACACAGCACAACATCAACTCCCTATACCGGGAGAGACGAATCCCCTCCTATCGCTCATTGCCTCCATGTGATTCGCGACTGTACCCAAAAGCCACCGTTTTGCACGCCCTCTTGGACGTGGTAAGGTGGAAATCAAAGCACAGTGGGAATCACACAAGACTCTATGACGATCTCGGGTCTTCAGACTACCCTGTACCTGTGTCACCGGAGAACTGCCATCTGACGTGTGGTATATCACCATTTGGGAGTTCTCGGCGAGTCCGTCCAGTGTACCCAGTCTCTACTGAGCACCCGTACACCATCTCTGATGTCTAACATCGATGGATATGGGATCATCCATCGCCCATCATATGGGTCAAGATGCGTATACGCTAGTCTACTATGGTGTATCGATGCCCTGTCTCGATATACCCTCGACTAGGAATAGTTATAGGATGTACTCATCGACTACCGCGGCCCCACTAGTATGATCTCATCATAGTCCCAGTAGTCGAGTACAAATCCTAAGGGCTTTATCAACATGTGAGAGTAAAACAGTAAACCAATACAAGTCAACATGTTAAGATAAAGTGAAACCAAATAGCATACTATCATGACGAGCAAGAAAGTCTTCTCTATATATAACCATGCATCCATTATAATATACATCAAATGTACAACAATGGCCTCTAGGGCATATACATAACTAACAATCTCCCACTTGCACTAAGGCAAGCTGCTATAGTATCTCATACCCAGCATCCCAAATAATCTCTCAAACTGTATCTGGGGAATAGCCTTCGTGAATGGATCCGCAGTGTTGTCCTTCGTATCTACTCTCCTGACCTCGATCTCCCGGCGATCAACTATCTCCCTGATCAGGTGATACCGCCTCAGAATATGTCTGGACTTCTGATGGGACCTGAGTTCCTTGGCCAAAGCCACTGCTCCATTGTTATCGCAATACAGAGGTATTGGATGCTCAATGGATGGAACCACACCAAGTTCACTAATGAACTTCTTGATCCAGACAGCCTCTTTGGCAGCATCGTTGGCAGCGATGTATTCAGCCTCCATCGTTGAGTCTGCAACGGTATCCTGTTTGGAACTCTTCCAACATACCGCCCCTCCATTGAGGGTAAAGACAAAACCCGAATGCGACTTAGAGTCGTCCTTATCACTTTGGAAGCTGGAATCGGTAAAGGACTCCACCTGGAGTTCTCCGTTACCATACACCAAGAACATCTCCTTAGTCCTTCGTAAGTACTTGAGAATGTTCTTCACTGCTGTCCAATGACTCTCTCCAGGATCTGCTTGATACCGACTCACTACACTTAGTGAGTATGCTACATCGGGTCTGGTACATAGCATCGCATACATGATAGAGCCTACTGCCGAAGCATAGGGTATCCCTTGCATGCGAGCTCTCTCCAAATCAGTCTTGGGAGACATCACTTTGGAGAGAGTGAGTCCAGATATCGTGGGCTGATTCCCACGTTTGGATTCTTCCATACTAAACCTTTTTAGTATGGTGTCAATGTACCTGGATTGGGACAATCCCAGTATCCGCTTAGATCTATCTCTATAGATCATGATTCCCAATATGCAGGAGGCATCACCTAGATCTTTCATTGAGAATCTCTGTGATAAGAAGAGCTTGACTGATTGCAGCATAGGAATATCATTTCCTATCAAAAGTATGTCATCCACGTACAATACGAGGAAGACTACCTTACCCTCTGCTACCTTCTTATAGATACAAGGTTCATCTATATTTTTGATCAAGTCAAACTCTTTGACCACAACATCAAAACAGATGTTCCAACTCCGCGATGCTTGCTTTAACCCATAAATGGATTTAAGCAGCTTGCACACCTTTCCGCTGCTCCCACTATCTACGAAGCCCTCTGGCTGAGTCATGTACACGCACTCTTCTAAATCACCGTTTAGAAAGGCGGTCTTAACATCCATTTGCCAGATTTCGTAATCATGGTATGCAGCAATGGCAAGTAAGATCCGGATGGACTTAAGCATAGCCACTGGAGAAAAGGTTTCGTCATAGTCCACACCTGGTTTTTGACGAAAACCTTTTGCTACAAGTCTAGCTTTGAAAGTCTCAATTTTTCCATCTACACCAAATTTCTTTTTAAAAATCCACTTGCTCCCAATGGGTTTTACCCCTTCAGGAGCATTTTCTAAAATCCATACTTTATTGGTGTACATGGATTCCATCTCAGATCGCATTGCATCCAGCCATTTCACAGAGTCAACACTCGTGATGGCCTGCTCGAAACTAGTCGGTTCATCATCATCCATGATGCAATCCTCGCTTCCACCATCAATGAGAAAACCGTAGTATCTCTCAGGTGGACGAGAAACCCTACTAGATCGTCGGAGAGGCTGGGGTTCGTCGGGTACTACTGAATCCTCTGGTTCCACTAAATCATCTGTTGGAGTTTGTTCTGCTGGAACTTCTTCCAGCTCTACCTCAGAGCCACTAATCTCTTTTGCAAGAAATTCCTTTTCTAAAAAGGTGGCATGTTGAGCAATAAACACTTTTTGTTGTTCACTGTGGTAGAAAAAATATCCATTTGAATGTTTAGGATATCCTACAAACTTACATAGAACTGACCGTGCCTCGAGTTTGTCTGGATTTTACCTTTTGACATAGGCCAGACAACCCCATATCTTAACTCGTTTAAGACATGGTCTCTTCCCACTCCATATCTCATATGGTGTGGTAGGTACAGATTTAGTCGGAACTTGATTCAATAGGTATGCTGCTGTCTCAAGTGCATACCCCCAGAAGGAAATAGGTAACTCAGCTGTACTCATCATCGAGCGCACCATATCTAATAGGGTGCGATTCCTTCGCTCCGATACACCGTTGTGCTGTGGTGTATAAGGAGGAGTAAGCTGAGAGAGAATCCCATTCTCTTTTAGATAATCTAGGAACTCATTGCTTAAGTATTCTCCACCTCGATCAGATCGAAGGTTCTTAATACTTTTGCCCGTTTGTTTTTCTACTTCGTGTTTATACTCTCTGAATTTCTCAAAAGCTTCAGACTTGTGTTTCATCAGGAAAACATGTCCGAATCTAGAGAGATCGTCAGTGAATGTAATGAAGTAGGAAGAACCGTTCCTGGCATGCGTAGACATGGGACCGCATACATCACTATGTATCAGTCCTAAGAGTTCATTAACTCTTTCTCCGTGTCCACTAAACGGAGTTTTGGCCATTTTTCCTTTGAGACATGAATGGAAAGTATCATAAGATGATAATTCGAATGGATTCAAATAACCATCTTTATGTAACTTAGCCAGTCGTGTCGCATTGATATGACCAAGTCTACAATGCCACAAGTAGGATTCGTTCACATCTGAACTTTTCCTCTTGTGTGTGTTTTGTATATTTAGGACTGTATTCTGATTTAGAATGAATATGCCATTATGTAACGAGCCTGGTGCAATCAACTTTTGATCTAGGAATATGTTCATAACATTATCCTGTACTACAAAATTATATCCTTCTTTACTCAATAAAGAAACTGATATAATGTTGCACATCATGTTCGGTATATAATAGCACTCATTTAGAATCAGTGTATTACGACTTGGTAATACAAGGTGATATTCGCCAACTGCTTTGGCTACAATACTTGCACCGTTCCCTACTTGAACGGAATGATCACCTTTTCCCAGTTCTCTACCTTTACGTAGCCCATGTGACTGTTTACATATGTGGGATCCTGATCCGGTATCTAATACCCAGGACGTAGGGTGAACTGAGAAACAGTTCTCAATAACTAACACACCTGAAGAAGATGCATCAACGTGCATGTTCTTTTGGGCGGCGTGAGAATCTAGATATTCTCCTGTTTCCTGTTCAGTCTTATAACTCTTATAAGAAAGAACGGGTTCAACGTTCCCTTGCTCAGTACAATAATCAGGTTTAGTCAATACATCCATATTATTATCTTGATTATGGCCTGAAATGGTCGCTACCTGGAAAGAGAGAGAAGAAAACACTTTAGCGTATGCTCTTGCAAGATTAGATTGGTTATTATCTTATCTAATCAGGATGTCTCCCACTGTTTTTATCAAATCTACCTTAAAACCCTAAAAGGTAAGATTAGCCGGGATTAATTACACCCTACAATTTCGTCAATCTTTCAGCCAGATCAGTGTCGGTACTTTGAGGGAGGTTCCCCGTGCTTTCGCACGGACCTAATTAAAGTAAACCTCGTTTTCCCAGAGGCGTAACCTCGTTAACACTTTTCTAGACACCTACTTGAATGACTAATTGTCCTGTGTAAAACTCTCCCAGGAGTAACTCTTACTCACAGTGGGTATCGGGATCCAACTATCTCATAGGAGGTATGCAATCTCATTGCAAATTTCAATATTTGAAATTCCCGATAATATTTTGCCCCTAGTGTGCCATGACCTTGACAGAGGTCAACAAACCATAGTGCACTAGTCAAGTTCAACCCGTCATTTCTTGATTGAATCAAACCCACCCCACGACCCTTGACAGAGGTCAACAAGGTCGTACGACTACCCTAATCCAATCACATCACATGCTTCACAGATAATTACTAGTTAGCTACCGCACACTACGCCTTGACAGAGGTCAACAAACGCAGCACGAATACTAAATAATATCTATCTGAAATGACGGAGGGCTACGCAGGTTTTTCAGAAAACCCTGAGCGTAATGAACTTGATATCGTCGTTGAATCATGTGTTTTTGAAAAGGAGTGTTTTGAGGCTTTTCTTAGTTTCGCTAAAGGGGTCACTCCCGGTGAAGGGATCGTCGGCCCTTTCCACATCGAATAAGGTGCAGGATATATCATATATACCGCTGTGCAAAGCAAAACACTAAAAGCAATCAAAAGACAAACCGCGTTTTGTAGCATCTGCCAGTTTTGCTAAAGGAGTCACTCCCGGTGAAGGGATCTCGGTCCTTTCCTCATCGAATAAGGTGCTGGATATATCGTATATATCACTGTGCAAAGCAAAACTGTAGCTACCCTTTTTATAAAGTTTTTGATTCTACAACATCTTTAGGTTTCTTTTCTTTTATTAATCTTATTAATAAAAATCCCATCAGCTTATGCTTCCTAAGCATCACAGAAGAAACGAAAGCAGTAATATTTATATATCAGCATATATATATAGTATAAGCATTCGTCTCGGGCAGTAATATGATCTCATCGCAGAACATTGCAGCAGAAGAACTTATATGAAATATTGGATATACTAGGACGTCCGTGTTTTCAATACGAGCCTGTATAAAACACGGATTCCACGGTCGCGACGAATAGCCAAACCCACATCCCAAGACCCCTACGAGAGCGGCAAGTAACACTGCCAATTCTAGGGTTAGGAGACCCGGTCTCGACTCCTCGAGATGGCCTCCCACTGGACCCTAGAACCCGGTTACTTGTGCTCCCCACCTTGGGTCTACCTAATGCGGAAAAGTAAATAATATACACTGGTGACAACAACCGCATCCTGGAAGTGCCCCAAATAAAAGAATATTACATTACAAATGAATTTTACATGAATGAAAATAAAAACCCTCATCTCACATAAAACCCCCGGCTATTCAGAACGCGACGATCCAATATAACATATCACAGCAACACCTAATATCTCATATCATCAACGTAAGTAAATATGCGCATCCCAATTGTCGTTGACATATAGCAACGAAACCGGCGATATCACATATTACACTTATGGTCACAGAAAAGAAAGTGTAAAACTACAATATTTGGAATCCACAATCACTTTAGACATCATAAATCCGAAATATCACATACTCCGCATTTCATGCCTAACTCTATGAATTCCACATATTGTATCACATTCCAGATAAATACACAGTATTAAACTTTCCGAAAAGATAATCAAACACCCAAAATTTCCCAAAGTGCTCAACAATTGAGCGGGGTTCAAATTATCCCAGAATATGTCACAGTACCGGTGATCCAGCCGTAGAAGGGTCAAGCCAACGCCTCACATGTGGCACGCCGTACTGCCCCAAACCCGAAGGTTCAAAAGGCAGTTCAAGACGGTCACATAATCGAGTTAAGGTTTGTTGTCTTCTAGAGGGTCCACCGCTTAACTTGTACAATTTTCCCGAAAGATTTAAACCCGAATTAAATTTCAACACTTGAAAGTTTGCCGTACCGGGAAACAGTAAGTTAATGATATCCGTTCAAATAGTTTAACAGTTTCTAAATATCCGGAAAGAAATACAAATTTAAAATTTCCGATCGAATCTACTATTAAAAAACAAACCTCAGAATTTTAAACACCTGGAACAGATTAAAAATACCCAGAATATTCAGCAAGTACCTACGGTTAAAACCATGAAGCCACGTGTCCCAATCCTACAGTTCCGCCGCGGAACTGCCGCGAGATCCATGTTCCTGCCGCGGATCCGCGCTCCGTTGGTTGAATTGTGGGCACGTGTTTCATCGTAATTCTTAGAATTACCTGCTGATTTTTTTACATATTTTTAATTCTGAAAAATCCCAAAATTTAAAAAATTTCCAGAGAGGGGTCCATTTTGTTCGTTGCGGGTTCGATCGGAGTTTTAACTTCGTAAACACATCGCCTCATGCTCTAGCTAGGCTCTGATACCACTGTAGGGTTCCTAGGCACTCTTGTGAAGGTTCTTAAGGCATCAAACATGCCCGGATTAAATTTTAGACGTGCCGAACAACCCAAAGCCGGGATCTTTGCTAGATTATTAGGGTTTTACATGCAATAAGATAACTTTTATCTAAGTGTGAGGGATTACAACCTTTGTAGTCCGCTCCTTCACTTCACAAGCTCCGAGTAAAAGTCCCTTTGCCGCGATCCACGATCTCCCGGACTCATGAGAGGCTCCACGACTCGAACGATCCATTCTAGCTTGTCGTATTCCAAATCTCCGATGATCTACCTTGAAGTCGCTTCGACTCAAGCTTTCTCACTCAAAAGAGAAGAACACCCTAATCACATAGGCTAGATGAGATGAGGATGAGAGAGTAGTGATTTTGCTTTCTTTTAATATCATTTTCTCATTTTATTTCATCACTTAAGGATTTTCAAGAGAGCTTCTTCAAGAAGAAGAAGAAGAAGATAATGGATAATCAAAAAGATAATGATTAATCTTTTCCTTTTGTGATGAATAGAAATATAAATCATATGATTGATATATAACCATGGTCAAGGATGAATGGCTAAGAACAAGTAGAGAAACAACTAGGGTTAGGGTTTGGTTGAGTTTAAAGAATGTGTCATCCATAAAGATCTTAAGAATGACAAAAGAAAAAGCTTCTAGAAGGAACTTGAAGCTACTAACCCTAATCAAACCCTAACCTCAATTAATCATCCTTAAACATGTTTAACAATTAATCATATCATGTCACAATAATATATATCACATATATATTATATATTTGCAACAAAAGAAAATAATACAATTAACATATATCGCATATATATCAATGTATCATCCACTGAGAAAATGAAATAATAAAGCAAGCCAATATTAGTTAATATAATAATATATCATATATATTATTATATATTAAATCATCGAATCAACACTTGATCCGAAGATCCGGCTATATCGAATATTACCGACTAATATATCATGTACCGATTCATCGAATCAACACTTGATCCGATGACCCGGTTCATATCTAAATATCCTGAGAATATAATACGGTATCCCATATCGCATTATTCTCGTTCCTGCGCATATCACATATGTGCCACTACTCTGTTTCGCCTGAGCCAAGAAACCTCTGTGTAGGACTCTAAAGAATCGCCAATACGCCGGTAGCAGGTGATGATCATATCAAACACCCACAAGCTGCAAGCGGTCAGCTAAACGTAACAGCCACCCAGGTATTGAGCGATCAGAAGATCAACAAGCTAGCCTGTGCGTTCTCCTGTGAATCCAACCAGTAACACTCCCGTACTGTCCGGTCTGTTCGTCTGATATGTCGCATATCAAGTCTAGGGGTGGTATACGTCAGACCCCAGTAACCGATAAGTCGTGTCGATGTATGGCTCATAACGGGTCGAGAAACTACTAGTAACACTTACCAGTAAATCTCTATATCATCCCTGGCCAGGGACTTCCAGTTATAGCCAATCGAACACAGCACAACATCAACTCCCTATACCGGGAGAGACGAATCCCCTCCTATCGCTCATTGCCTCCATGTGATTCGGGACTGTACCCAAAAGCCACCGTTTTGCACGCCCTCTTGGACGTGGTAAGGTGGAAATCAAAGCACAGTGGGAATCACACAAGACTCTATGACGATCTCGGGTCTTCAGACTACCCTGTACCTATGTCACCGGAGAACTGCCATCTGACGTGTGGTATATCACCATCTGGGAGTTCTCGGTGAGTCCGTCCAGTGTACCCAGTCTCTACTGAGCGCCCATACACCATCTCTGATGTCTAACACCGATGGATATGGGATCATCCATCGCCCATCATATGGGTCAAGATGCGTATACGCTAGTCTACTATGGTGTATCGATGCCCTGTCTCGATATACCCTCGACTAGGAACAGTTATAGGATGTACTCATCGACGACCGCGGCCCCACTAGTATGATCTCATCATAGTCCCAGTAGTCGAGTACAGATCCTAAGGGCTTTATCAACATGTAAGAGTAAAACAGTAAACCAATGCAAGTCAACATGTTAAGATAAAGTGAAACCAAATAGCATACTATCATGACGAGCAAGAAAGTCTTCTCTATATATAACCAAGCATCCATTATAATATACATCAAATGTACAACAATGGCCTTTAGGGCATATACATAACTAACACGGATAAGGAAATCCGCAAGACCTGGGAGATTGACTGCGCGAAGGCCGAATGCATCGTTCTTGCCTCTATGAATAATGAACATAAGAGGAGGCACGAGAATATGGACCTTGAATCCATATTTCTCCACACCAAAGAACTGTATGGAGAGCAATCTCGTATAGTTAGATACGAGACCTCGATGAACTTGTTTCAGTCGAGGCTGGCCGTCGGATCATCTGTAGGAGAACATGTCCTTCAGATGATTAGCTATATTGAAGAACTCGCGGACCTCGGGACAACTTTAGAGAACGAGCTATATACGGACTTGGTTTTTCAGTCCCATCCTTCCACCTACGCCCAGTTTATCTTGAATTTCAACATTCAAGGTAAAGAAGTTGAACTTCCATAACTCCTAAACATGTTAAGGAGTGCAGAGGGCACCTTGCAGAAAACAAGGGAAACACCCACTATGTTTGTTCGTGGTGCTTCTTCTTCGAGGTCCAAGGCAAGGGCCAAAGGAAGGAAGAAGAAGGCCGCTACCAAACCGAAAGGTGGTGTTGGTAAGGTAGAAGCCAAGGGAAAGGCAAAGGTTGTGGTGCCAGTAGTGGCAAAGGACGAGTGCTTCCACTGTCGTAGGAAAGGCCATTGGCAGAAAGATTGCAAAGCTTGGATTGCCAAGAACCAGGACCCAAGGCAAGTTATGGCTTCGGCTTCAGGTGTGTTTGTAATTGAAAATTGTGTGTTAATCAACTCTACTTCCTGGGTATTGGATACCGGATCAGGATCTCATATATGCAATTCATTGCTGGCACTGAGAAACGGTAGAGTGTTGAAGGTTGGTGATGACCCTCCAGGTTGCTAACGGAGCTAGCGTGGGTGCTGTGTCCGTAGGGGATTATCACCTTGGATTGACGAGTGGACATATTTTGGTTTTGCGCAACTGTTTTTGTGTACCTAGTTTAACGTGTAATATCATATCAGTATCGTTGTTATTAAAGGAAGGTTATGATTTCACGTTTGTAAGCGATGTTGTTAACATCCACCTTAATCAAGGTTTGATTGGGTCCAGTATACTAGATAACGGTATATACGTGTTAAACCAATTGCAGATTTTCAATGTCCAGAACACACTAAAAAGAAAGTCTCCAGATATAAATCAGGCTTTCTTATGGCATTGTAGACTAGGTCACATCAATGAGACAAAGTTAACTAAGTTACATAGACAAGGATATTTGGATCCGTTCGAATATCAATCTTATGCCACTTGTCAATCATGTCTCAAAGGAAAGATGATAAAGACTCCATTCACTGGACATGGAGTAAGTGCGAGCGAGCTCTTAGGACTCATACACAGCGATCTATGTGGTCCGATGTCTACACATGCAAGAGGCGGTTTTTCATATTTCATTACTTTTACGGATGATTTCTCTAGGTATGGATTCATTTTCTTGATGAAATATAAATCCGAGGCCTTTGAGAAATTCCGAGAATATAAGAATGAAGTAGAGAAAACCAAATAGGCAAAAGTATCAAGACACTAAGATCTGATCGAGGTGGTGAATACTTGAGTACCGAGTTCCTAGGTTACTTAAAAGAGAATGGAATTCTCTCTCAGCTTACTCCTCCATACACTCCACAACATAACGGTGTATCGGAGAGACAGAACAGAACCCTATTGGATATGGTACGTTCCATGATAAGTTATGCTGAGTTACCGCGATCTTTCTGCGGTTATGCACTAGAATCAGCTGCATATCTTTTGAACAGGGTTCCTACCAAGACTATTCCTACCACACCATATCAGATGTGGAGTGGGAAGAAACCCTATCTTCAATATCGGAAGATAAGGGGATGTCCGGCTTTTGTTAAAAAGCAGCATGCGGACAAACTCGGGGCACGCTCAGTACAGTGTATGTTTGTGGGATATCCAAAGAACTCCAAGGGGTATTTTTTCTATTACGCAGAGGAACAAAAGGTTTTTGTTTCTCGTAATGCCCATTTTCTAGAACAGCTGTTTTTAGAAAAGGAAACAAGTGGGAGCGCAATAGAACTGGAAGAAATTCCTGAACCACAAGCTACTACTGAAAGCTTGGTAGTGTAAGGTCACTAGGCACTCTCACAAGGGTCTACAAGGCATCAACCATGCCCGATTTAAAATTTAGACGTGCCGAACAACCCTTAACAAGATCTTTAAACTAGAGATTAGGCGAAAACAAGCATGTTAAACACTTTAACACTATATGAGAGGGATTACAACCTTTGTAGATCCGGTCCTTCACTTCATAAGCTCCGTGTTGTGCTCCCTTCGCTGCGATCATCAAGTTCTGGACTCTCGAAAGGCTCCACGAAGAGAAAGATGCAAGCTTGCTTCCGATCTTCGATAACAAAGATGATCTACCTTGAAGTTTCATTAACACAAGCTCTCACTCACTAAATGAAGTGAACACCCTCATCTAAATGGCAAGGATAGATGAGCATGATGAAGTTGGATTTTAGCTCTCATTTGTTTTCTATTTCTCACTCATTTTCATTATCTTTGAAAAAGCTAGAAAGCTTTTCCATGAAGAACTCAAGGAAGAACTCAAGGAAGAAGATGAAGAATCCTTTTGCGATGAATAATGAAAGTCACGAAAAGGTTAGAAATGCCACCATGGTCAATGTAACCTTTGTAGATATTTAACTAAGGCTAGGGTTTTGGTTGGGTTAAAGGATGAGTCACTTAAAATATCAAAACAAATATCTTTGCACAAAACAAAACAAAACCTTCTAGAAGGTTCTAGAAAAGCTTAACCCAAATTAAACCCTAACCATGTTTAATCTCTACTAAACATGTTTCATTAATAACCATATCATGTTACAATATTATATATCACATATATAATATTTATTGTAAGAAAATAAAATAATACAATTAACATATATCGCATATATATCAATGTATTACCCGAGTGAGAAAAAGAATCTTTTAGTGAGCTTATATTAGTTAATGTAATTTAATATATCATATATATTATTATACATTAAATCATCAAATCAACACTTGATCCGACAATCCGGCTATATCGCATATAACCGACTAATATATCATTTACCGATTCATCGAATCAACACTTGATCTGATGACCCGGCCGATATCAAATATCGTGAGAATATAATACGGTATCTCATATCTCATTATCCTCGGTCCTGCACATATCACATATATGCCCCTACTCCATTTTGCCTGATTCAAGAAACCTCTGTGTAGGACTCTAAAGAATCGTCAATACGCCGGCAGTAGGTGATGATCATATCAAACACCCACAAGCTGCAAGCGGTCAGCTAAACGTAACAGCCACCCAGGTATTGAGAAATCAGAAGATCAATAAGCAAGCATGTACATTCTCCTGTGAATCCAATCAGTAACACTATTGCACAGTCCGGTCTCGTCGTCTGATATATCGCATATCTCGCCTAGGGGTGGAAAACGTCAGACCCCAGTAGCTTGATAAGTCGTGTCGATATGAGGTGTATAACAGTTCGAGAAACTACTGATAACACTTACCAGTAATCTCAGCAACTCTGGCCAGGGATTTCCAGTTATATCCAATCGAACACAGCGCAACATCAACTCCCTATACCGGGAGAGACAAATCCCCTCCTATCGCTCATTGGCTCTATGTGATTCGGGACTGTACCCAAAAGCCACCTTTTTGCACGCCCTCTGTGGACGTGGTATTATGGAAATCAAAGCACAGTGGGAATCACACAATACTCTATGACGATCTCGGGTCAACAGACTACACTGTACCCGTGTCACCGGAGAACTGCCATCTGACGTGAGGTATAATACCATCTGGGTGTTCTCGGCGAGTCCATCCAGTGTACCCAGTCTCTACTGAGCACCCCGTACACCATCCTTGGTGTCAAACACCGATGGATATGGGAACATCCATTGCCCATCATATGGGTCAAGATGCGTATACGCTAGTCTACTCTGGTGTATCGATGCCCTGTCTCGATACCACCTCGACTAGGAACAGTTATAGGATGTACTCGTCGACTACCGTGGCCCCACTAGTATGATCTCATCATACTCCCAGTAGTCGAGTACATATCCTAAGGGCTTTATCAACATGTAACTTAGAGACAATCAGAGTACATGTTAAGATAAAGTTCAACCAGATAGCGTACTATCATGTCGAGCAAGAAAGTCCTCCCTATATATGTCCAAGCATCTCACTACAATATACATCGTATGTACAGTAATGGCCTCTTACGGCATACATATAACTAACATTCTCTACTTGCACTAGGGCCATCTGTTGTGGTATCGCATACCCAACAATAGCTGTGGTTGAAGTATCTCATACTCAACCTTCCCATTAAAAGTCTCTTCTGGGAAAAAGGCCTTTGTGAGTGGATCCTCGCTGTTTTCCTCTGTGTCTTACTCTCCTAACCACGATCTCCCTGGAGATCAACCATCTCCAAGATCAGGTGATACTGCCTAAGAATTATATCTGATTTCTGAAGGGACAGCGATTCCTTGGCATAAGCCACAACTCCTTTGTCACAGAAAGGTAGGAACGAAGTTCATCTCATGAACTTATATTTATCCAGACTGCCTCTTTGGTAGCATCTTGGTAGCGATGTATCTTGACTTTAATCATCTAGTAAGTCACGGTATCTAGCTTCTTGGAACTCCTCCAACATACCGTCCCTCCACTAAGGGTAAAGACAATGCCTGCGACTGACATTCAGTCGTCCTTATCACCCTGGAACCTTTCCAGTGA
The DNA here is from genome assembly GCA_030015575.1 of Agapanthus africanus. Classification (NCBI taxonomy): domain Eukaryota; kingdom Viridiplantae; phylum Streptophyta; class Magnoliopsida; order Asparagales; family Amaryllidaceae; genus Agapanthus; species Agapanthus africanus. Next base: position 213,851,975 of record JASDDO010000016.1, read on the forward strand.
TTCTCCCCAGGATCGATTGATACCATTTCACTACAACTAGTGAGAATCCTAACATCCAATTAAATCTATCTCATAGATCCAAAATCAGGGTTTAGGAGGTATCACTTTGATCCTATATGGAGAATCCTTGTGATAAGCGGAGATTGACTGAGCGTAGCATAGGAAATTCCTTCCCTATCAAGAGTATGTCATCCACGTACTCTACGAGGATCACCACCATACCTTCTACTGCCTTTTTGTATATACAAGGTTCATATACCATTTTGATGATGTCAAACTCTTTGATTACCACATCAAAACAGACATTCCAACTCCGCGATGCGTCATTTATCAAATAAACATCTTGATCACGTTTCCGCTGCTCCTACTATCTACGAAGCCCTCTGGCTGTATACTTATAGACGCTCTCTTCCAAATCATCATTTAGAAAAGCAGTCATGACACCCAACCGCCAGATATCGTAGTCATGGTATGTAGCTGTGGCAAGTAGGATCTGGATGGACTTTAAGCATAGCTTTGAAAGTCTCAACTTTTCCATGTACACAAGTAATCTTCTCAAGATATACTTGATCCTGATGGGATTTAACCCTTCAGATAAAGCAACCAAAGTCTATAATTTGTTGGTGTATAAGGATTCCATCTCAGATCGCTAAGCATCCAGCCATTCTTACAGAGTCCCACTCCTGATGGCCAGCTCAAAACTAGTTGGGTCATCATCTCATGATGCAATTCTCGCTCCCACTATCATAGAGAAAACCGAAGTATCTCTCAGTGTGGGTGAGGAACCCTACTAGATCGGCGAAGAGGCTGAGGTTCATTGGAACTATTGAATCCTTTGGTTCTACCAAATCATCAGCTGCAGTTTGTATAGCTGGAACTCTTTCCAGTTCTACATCATGACCAATAATTCTTCACAAGAAATTCCCTTTCACAAAGGTGGCATGCTGAGAAACAAAACATTTTTGTTCCTCGGTTAGGTAGAAGATATTCCCTTGCATATGCTTGGATATCCAACAAACTTCATTGAACTGACTTTGTCTCGAGCTTGTCCGGATTATGCTTTTAGACTTAGGCCGGACAACCCAAAATCTTAACATACTTAAGATATGGGCTCTTCCCATTTCATATCACATATGAAGTGGTAGGCAACTGATTTGATCGGAACCCCTATTCAATAGGTATGCAACTTCTCAAGTGCATAACTCCCAAAAGGAAATAGGCAACTCAGTAGTACTCATCATAGAGCACACCATATCACATAGGGTGTGATTGCTCCGCCCCGATACACCGACGTGCTGTGGTGTATGTGGAGGAGTAATGCTGAGAGAGAATCTCATTCTCCTTTAGAATAGTCCAGGAATCCCATGCTCAAGTATTCTCCTCCTGATCACGTCAAAGGACATAATACTTATACCCGTTTTGGTTCTCTACTTCTAACTTATATTCTGTGATTATCTCAAAAGTTTCATACTTGTATTCTACAGGAACATATGTCTGAATCTTGAGAGATGATCAGTGAATGTAATGAAGTACAAAGAACCGGTCTTGGCATGTGTAGACAGGGGACCTTCACACATCAGCATGTATCAATCCCAAGAGTTCACTAACTCTTTCTCTGTTCCAATAAACAGAGCTGTGGTCATGTTATCTCTGTGACATG